>CM035121.1:82789025-83190657 GCA_020205555.1 Panax stipuleanatus
CTGGTCCTCTCACCCGTGAAGTTATTTGTCTTCCATGTAGTCCCGGGCTTGCATAGCCTCCTCACAATCTCCTCGAGGTCATAGCTGCGGAGTCCCGGCCCCATATAATCCTTACCCTCGAAACCGGGCGTCGCGAACAGTGCATTGATGGCTTGGCTTCCAAACGCCACTGACCGCCCCCTGACTTGGACAACGGCAGGACCCTCGGCACTAGCATTAGCGTAGAACTCACGAACCACAGAACAATGGCCGATTCGGGTGGTTTTGTGAAGTGCACCCACTGGCGACCCGCAATCATGGCTAACAACTCGCCATCCTTTGTTTTGTCAGGCCTCAAACCCCGTTCAGGAATCAAATTTCGTGCGGCAAAGGAGCTTTTGTATCGTTTCCATGCCTCTTCGTTAACAAATTTGGTGTTGTCCCATGCCGTTGGTGCTGCGGACGAGGAACCGCCAACGCTCAGGCGTTGCCTTTTTGAAGCCATGTCAGAATTTGTAGCAATTGGCTTGAACACAAGCAGGACTCGATTCCAAACTTCGCCAAACTTAGGCTAGAATAATTCCCAATGCAACTTCAATGTCAAACAATCCCAAATCGTCAAATTATCTCTCAGTCAATTTATCAAACACCTGGTGCGCGCTCTCAAAACCCAATTTGGACAGCCCTTGCTCGACAGTGCTCTGTCCCGATTTCCGTCAGTGGAAATCACCCCAATCAACAGAGTAAAACCAACCCAAATATCAAAATCAAACAGTAAATGAATGACTAAAATCCCCCAAATACCTTTAGTGGGAACCCTAGATTGACTCTGATCTCCTCTTGCTGCGTGCACTGGCTTGGGGTTTTGTGAAAGAATGAATGGATTGCTCTCTTGTGGTAGATTGATCAAAGGTTCGGGGGTGGAGAAAGGCACGTTTTTGTTTTGGGTCTCTTTAGGTTCTTTGTGCTGCCGATACTGTCGAGAGAATTGGGAAGGAATGGGCACAACTGCCGGCTTCAGCTGTGCTTTTAAAAACACAAATTCGCTACCGGCGCTGCGGCGCGAGTATTCCTTCTTTGCTTGGCGCCGCGGCGCGACTTGGCAGTAGCTTTGCCTGCTTTTGGCGCTGCGGCGCGAGACCCTCTTTGTTCCTGGGCGCTGCGGCGCGAAGCAGAGAATTTGAATAAAAGGCTTGGCGCTGCGGCGCGAAGTTCAGGGTAAATTCTGGCGCTGCGGCGCCAACCTTGTATCTGAGTTTTTCTGCACAAAAACCATGTATTAGACAACATATATTACACAGATATCATGCTAAGTAAATAACATGCTATATACTAAATCTAACTAAGATATACACTAGCAACATACTAAATGACATGCTCCCTGCATCCTATGATCACAAAAACATACGCATTGGCAACGATGTTTAAATGGTAAAAAGAAAGGACACAATTTAAACTAGACATAAGTAAAGAAAAACAGAGAAAATTGATACTGAGATGGGGTTGCCTCCCCACCAAGCGCTTGTTTTAAAGTCGTCGGCCTGACTATACCGATGCCGCTCAATCCGGCTCATAAGCAAAAACGACCATTTCATGCCGCCTATTTGTCAATTCCTTTAAATTTTTGGCGGACATGGATGATTGATCATCCTCGTTTTCTTCACCCATTGGCACAAAGTATCTTTCACCACTGAAATTATCCAATAATTCGCCATTTTCATCAAGTTGAAAGCGTCCTTTGTGCACTAGCGGGCCCTCCAGGGTTTCCACAATCGTGAGCGTGGTTTTCGGTTGTTGATTAGTCTTGACAATACAACCACTCTTTATCCTCTTCTCTCCAACTTCAGGCTCCACCTGTTGGACAATATGCACCATGACATCTCCCTCAACAACTTTGTGAGACTCATCGCCTTCTCCTTGCGTATCCACCGTGCAATGCTCTACTGCTTCACTGTTGAGATCGGTTATGACAGGTAGATTGCCCTGCGGTAGATTTATGATGGCATTGACGAGTTGTCCCAATTGATTTTCGAGGCCTTGCAATGCGGCGTCTTGGCTGGCCATTCGAACCTCATTTCTTTCTATAAAGTTGGTGAGGAGCTCTTCAAGCCTTTTATCTTCTGTTAAGTCTGCCGAAAAGCTCTCATTGGGTTGGAATGTCACCTTATACTGCGGAGGAGATGGACATTCAAATTGATTTGGAAAGGAGTAATTCGGATCATGATATTGCTCTTGACTATAGTCCCAAGAGTTTGGATAACCCTGACAGTTTGGATGATAGGAAATCGGTTCAATGTCAGCTCGTTCCTGACAGTAGGCGGTCTGAGTGGACTGACAGTCAAGATTATCAGAAAACCTCAAGACATTTGCAATTTGATCTCGCAATTGCTCGAGTCCTTCTTCCGAGCTTGGTTGTGTAGTCCTCTCATAAGGCCATTGATAATATTGATCGTCCATAACCTGTAAACTTAAAAACACAACGGAAGATCAAACAAAATAAAGAAATATATACACGTTCAAATTAAGTCTAAATTGATTTAAATCAATATTGGACAATATTAGAATAATAGTTCCCCGGCAACGGCGCCAAAAACTTGTTGGTCGGAAAACCGATCACTAAACACGCGCAAGTATACGCGGTCTAACAAGTAATACAGTGATAAGAAAAGTGTCGTACCCACGAGGAACTATCACTAATATTTACCAAATACCAACTTTGTATCGCTTTAGTCTTATTCGAACAGTTAACTAATAAGAGTGTGGTTAAACTAGTTATAACTAATTATTAAAGCAAGTAAACGGATAACGAATGGTAATCGAAGGAATTACAAGCTAAGGTTACAACTTCACCCCACACAGGCATTCCGTCGAACACCTGGCGTGCTATGCTTCATCAAACTTCCTACCCTTCTCTCTTTGGTCTTAATGGTCACGACAGTTTGTCGACCGAGAACACACAGGTGTTCATACACCTCTGTCGAGGTATACACAAACGTAACCTCTCCAGATCCACCCGATAGGGAATAGAATAGAAAGGAACGTCCAAGCTAGGTGATAATCCTACACATATCTATGCGAATTAACCTAACAAGGATTAAAGCATAAGTTCTCAATTAGGTCACATGTGGCACACAGATATATGTCTATTCTACGCACAACTTATGCAGTCGAAACCCATAATCACATGCCAATATATTTAGGTGTAAATCTACAATTCTTCTTTCGATATCATATAGATTACCAAAATCATCACTAATGTCTTAGTGAGAATCGTTAAGCATGAATATATTAAACCAAACCATATGGTGCCAACCAAAGAGATAAGACAGTCAATTTAACTAACAAAGGGTTCCATTATAACCTTAGAGCCAATACTTAGTTCATAGCTATTGAACAAAATATAAGTAGCAATAAAGACAACATTTATGGATTACAAAAGTAGAGGAAATAAATGGATAAGAATAAACTCTGTCAAGCCTCCTCAGTCTCCAAGCATTCCGCTCCTTTCAAGCTCTCCAATCCGTGTAGCTCAATGCTCTTGTTGCTCCAAGGAACACCCAAACTTTACCCTAATCTACCTAATCTATATTTACAAACATTACCTAATAACTAAAGAGAGAAAGTACAAAAGAGAAGAGAAAACTATATTATCCTAAGCTAAGCTAACCGATTCTCTACCAGTATCCCCCCTCTTCCTTTCTTTTCTCTTGCTCTCTCCTTATATATCTGTTCTTCTCTTTTTCTAGGTCAAAAGCAAGCCTTCTCTGTCTGGGCACCGGAGGTCGCGCTGCGGCGCGGGCAATAGACTTATAAGTGGCGCTGCGGCGCCACGTTAAACTCAAAAGACCGGCATCCACGCTGCAGCCTGAGTTTATAAAGGCTCAGGGGCGCTGCAGCGCCATGGTGACGTCAGGCTGAATAGGTATGCGGCGCTGCGGCGCGAGATGGAGGCATAGCATTGACGCTGCGGCGCCAGTGTATGTAAATTGCCCATTTTGCCTAGAAAAGTCCTGTAGAGCCTGCAACACAACGGTTAAGCATACTAATACTAAAATAATATAAAACTATATAAACATAGCGAAGATCAGGCAACTATTTAAGCCATAAAGTATCCGATTCGCGGGTATAAATCCCACTCATCAAAAGCTTCTCTCGTCTCAGGGCTTCTAAGGTTAGTCGTATGTGTTCAGCATGTTCTTCCTCGGTCTTGGAATAAACCAGGATGTCATCTATGAACACTACCATGAACTTGTCTAGAAATGGCTTGAACACCCTGTTCATTAAGTCCATAAATGCAGCTGGGGCATTTGTGAGACCAAATGACATCACCAAGAACTCGTAATAACCATATCGAGTTCTAAAAACCATTTTCGGTATATCTTCCTTCCTCACCTTCAACTGATGATACCCGCTTCTCAAATCGATTTTCGAGAAGTACTTCGCACCCTTCAACTGATCAAATAAGTCACCGATCCTAGGTAAAGGATACCTATTCTTGATCGTAACTTTATTCAACTCCCTATAATCAATGCAAAGACGCATCGATCCATCCTTCTTCTTCACAAACAAAACTGGCGCTCCCCACGGTGAAACGCTTGGTTGAATATACTTCTTGTCTAGTGATTCTTGTAGTTGAACCATCAGTTCCTTCATCTCAACTGGAGCCATTCTATACGGAGCCTTCGAAATCGGAGCAGTTCCCGGCGCTAGATCGATCACGAACTCTATCTCCCTATCTGGCGGAAGTTTTGGCAAATCGCTCAAAAAACATCCACAAACTACTTAACTACCGATATCTCCTCCACCTTCGGGCTTTCCTTATGCGTATCTACTATATAGGCTAGATATCCCACACAGTCTTGCGTCAGAAGTTTATTGGCTTGCATAACCGTCAGACAACTCGTTTGTCTAGGCGATTTGCTACCATAAAACACTAACTTCGACAGAGTCGTAAGGTTTACCGACTTCTTCTGACAGTCGAATATTGGCCCATGGTTGAACAACCAATCCATACCCAGTATGACATCGAATTCCCCAAGTTTTATCGGAATCAAATCTACTCTAAGCTCCTGACCCTTAATGTCCAATCTACAGTTCTTATAAACACACCTACCAGGAATAACTTCCCTATTCGTAATCTCTATGTTCAAGGGGTAAACTAACTCTTCTACAGGTAAGTTTAGGGTTTTAGCAAAATCATTAGATATGAATGAACAAGTAGCACCCGAATCAAATAATACATATGCATTTATACTATTGACCGGAATAATACCTGACACCACGTCTTTTGATTGCACAACATCCTGCACCGTCATATTGAATGTCCATGCAGTGGGTTGAACAGCTTGCAATGGTGCAGCGATAGTAACGGTACTGCCGCTTCCATTCCCTCTGCTCCCTGTTGACCCTGTCGTCAGCTTCTTACGGCAGTTGCGAGCCATGTGATCCTTGGATCCACATGTAAAGCAAGATCCCTTCTTCGGGTTTGGGCAATTAGGTGTAATGTGGCCTTCCTGACTACAGTTGAAGCACACCCGCTTCCCCTTCATGCACACGCCAGTGTGATTCTTACCGCATGCAGCACATGCTTCGAACTTCCTCTTCTACTGGCTTCCTTGCTGACTCCCAGCAGAGGTATTATCAGACCACTTCCTCTTCTGGTTCACAGCGCTGCTACCCCCAATCTTGGTTTCTACCTCATTCGTCTTCTTCTTATCTTGGTTGAACTTCGTCACCACTTCGCTTCCTCCCTCAGCAAGTATGGCCTTCTCTAGCACAGCTGCAAATGTGCTTAGCTGGAACATGGAAACCTTGTTGTAGAGCCAGGGCTTCAGTCCCTGCTCAAACCTTCTCGCTTTCCTAGCGTCAGTGCTGACCTGGTATATAGCGAACCTGGCCAACAGGTTGAACTTAGCGGCATACTCGGACACCGTCATCCCTCCTTGCTTAAGCTCTGGAAACTGGACCTCCATCTGGTCCTGGGAACATACTGGGAAGTACATTTCATAGAACATTTCCTTGAAATGTTCCCACATTATGACTCCTTCTCCCTCCCGGGTCTTATTATCCTGCCACCAGAAGCTAGCATCCGAGTTCAACATGAAAGCCGCGAATGCTATCTTCTGGTCTTCACCTACTCTGGCTACATCGAATACCTTCTCCATTTCCATAACCCACGTCTGAGTCTCAATAGGGTTGGTCGATCCTTTGAATTCAGGCGGTCCTACTACCTTGAATTCCTTGAACGTAGTACCCTGCACTTGTGGCTGATTCGCAAGAGCTCCTGTCAACAGGTTCACTAACTGTTGAACCGAGTTAGGATTCGTCCCATCGTTATTGTTGTTGTTCGTCGCACCCTCGGGGTTTTGACGTGTTGTTCTTCTTCTAGGAGGCATTTTCTGTTAAGAAAATATTATTATTAGACCCTTTATTCAATTTTTTTAAATATTCAAGTTCATACTTAAACGTTTTAAACAATTCAGTTCACATAGAACACATAGCACGTCAATAAACTTTTTTTATTCATTAGTCGTAGTTTAAAAACATCAATCAGATAGCATTTCTGCCATTTACATCATCCTTCCTGAACTGGAAAAGTTGCAGGATTACATTATTAACTTATCCCATTCTTATCTCAAATTATGGGATTTACTTTATTTACTACAAAAAGCAACACATAAACAAAAGCTCTACTACTACTGCTACTACTACTACTACTACTGCTACTGCTACTGCCTAGGCATATTAATACGTCACACAGCCTCTCTGCGTTCCTCTTCCATTACCCGAAACGCCGTTCTTCGGTCCATCACATCCCACGGTAAACCTTGGAACTGAGCTGGGTAGTAGAAAACACGGTCCTGAGCTCTTTCTATAGCTGCATGAAAAGCATACTATGTTTCCCTCAGCTTGGCCCTCTTGGCTTCAGCTTCACCTTCAGCTCGATCGGCTCGTTAATTAGCTCTCAAGCTTGACTATTCAGCTCTGGCACCGCTTCCTTGACTCCTCCTGGATGTCTTGCTTCAGCTTTGCCAGTTCAAATCGAGCAGCATCTCTATCAACCTCCATATGTATCAGGTTTCACTGTGCATTTCCTAGGTCACTTGCCATTTCCTCGATCGTCTCGTCTCGTTGCTGGATAGTTTCCTCGAGATCTCCTACTCGTCCATGAAGCTCCACGTTGCTATCGTAGACTGCCTCGTACATCTCAGCACTAGTAGAGTGAGGTGGGAATTCCTCTTCGGGATCCTCTTCCTCCTCCTCCTCCTCTTCAGACTCGTCCTCGTCCTCTTCTTCTGTAATAGGTGTCAGCTCACGCTCCCGACCAGCTACGGTGATCACTAGAGATGACTCTCTCCTAACTAGCTGCTCCCAGACAATATGTATGTCACGGGGCTCCTCCTCTCTAGGCACCTGAGGTACATCCTCTCTAGCCTGACTAGGTTCTCCAATGTTCGACATCCTGACAAAAGAATTTTAAAGTTCATTATTACATGACATCGAATCGACACTCTTCGAATACTAAAACGTAAACACATAGCACATAAGGTAGTTTATTATCTTTACCTATCACACCTATCTTTTCGATCTTACCTATAAGGCTACTACCTAAGGTTTTTTCCCACCTAAGGTTTCATAACCTGCAGCTTTGATACCAACCTGTGACACCCCCAAATTCGGGTACTTCGTTTCCACATAATTTGGTGTTCACTTTCTAACTATAACTAACATCTACCCAATATATCTCAAAATAAATTACAATCTTTATATAAAATCTCCCTTAAAATAAGGGTTACAACCTTAAAAAAACAATCCCAGGGCTACTCTAACCTTGACATAAACAATAAAGTGCGGAATAAAAACATGACATAAAAGTCTTATTACAATCATTTTAAAATAATTTAACAAGTCTTCACTTGTTCATCTTTTCCTTGCCTTTACTTGTAGACGGGGCATCAACGTTATCAACCTTAACCGCAATTGTTATTTAATGCAAGAGTGAGCAAACAACAGCTCACTGGAATTTAACAATAATAAATACATGAAAGGATATCTTTAAAAAGATCTGAATAACTTAGCTTACTTCAACAATAAAGAATTGAATAATAATTCTTTATCAAAATAAAAATTCGAATATAGAATTTATATGAGGGTCATAAGACCTTTGAACTCTTGTCTTAGATTATAAATATTTCTATTTAAACCTTTAACAGTCAACAAGACTATGGACCTTAACTCGTACTTAGGGGGATCATCCCTTCATACCATGTATTGTGCACAAACATCTTAACGCTATGCGTAATAATCTCCCCTAATAATTAGGATCGTTCAACTTAGTAATTTGAATTCAAGTCCGCACCAAAGAAAGTGTGGTTTGGATAAGCTTACAAGGGTAATTTAGAATTCACGTTCATCAACTAAGGATTAGTTGAATCGCCTTTCAATAATTCATAAGTAAAATGAATTATGAACTAACATATGCTTTAGAAGTAAACTTAAAGCATTTAAAATAATAACTAGATCTTACTTGAACACTAAGTCAAGATCTTTTCAATTAAATAAACAATTGTCCAATACAAAAATGGAAAGGACATTCTCAACAATGAATATATGAACTCAAGCGGGAAGGGAAAGGATCTGGGAAGGGCAAGCGGCGCAGCTGCGGAGCAACTCGGCCAAACGCAGACAGCCACAGCTCTCTGCTTTACCGAACAACCCATACAAGCCAACAAACAGAAATTACAGTAACGTAGCCACTGTAACTCCATACACATGTAATAATACATAACATAACATGTTTCTACAACATAACAACCATCTAAATAATGATAATCACAAGTTTTAAAAATTTAATTTGGCCATTTTCATAAAAACTCATATTTCCTCTAAACAATTCACTTAAATAAAATTTTCTTACCAATTCAACTTATAAAACATGCATTATATTTGAAATTGAAGATAGCATCAAATAAATTCCTAATAAACATAGTAACATATATCAATTTCATCAAACTAAAATCAACTATAATATCTAAAACTCATATGAACTCATATGGACAGAACTTTTCTATTAAAACATGTTTCTACAATCAATTTGATTTTTGAAAATCATTATGGCATACAATCACTATTAGTATAACATGAACAAAATACATATATCCAATTCATGATTATACCACTTTCATGAAAACATTTTTACATAGAAGTTACACAACATAAAACACATTATTAAAACTAAATTTAGAAGTTATACCCGTTGATTAGGCTTAGAAGAAGAAGATGATGGCTTAGCGAGAATTCTTTCAAAGTCTCTTTCTCCTGTTTTTCTCTTCTTCTTCCCTTATTCTCTGTTCTTTTTCCTCTACTCTTTTCTTTCTTTGTTTTTCTTAGTTTGTAAAACTAACGTAGTTGTAGTATATACAATATACATATAATACATATATTACATAAAACATGTAACTCCTAATAATAATTATATACACTAACTATTACTATATACGTAAGTTATAAAAGTTGAATTTGAATAGCCATAAGGTCATGTTTGGCAAACTCTTTATTTAAAAAAAACGGATTATTAGCTAAGGCCTTGTTTAGAAAATAGATTTAAAAACAAATGCAAGGCCTTGTTTATTTAAAATCATTTAAAATCTTTTTTCTTTTATTTTAACAAATCATTTTAACACATACTTTAATGTCATATTTTAATCAATTAAATATTAAACAACTAATTTAATCAATTAAAATCTAACATCAATTAATCACATAAAATTGCCACATAATTATAATCACTCGCTAATTATAATTCATGTAACACTTCATCACATAATTCATCTAATTTAATTATCTCAATTAAATTAGAACTATAATATAGAATTAATATACAATAATTAAATAAATATTACACATTCCATTTAATTAATATATAACACTTAATTAAATCACTCCATAAATCACATAATTTATTTATTTCACTCTATAAATAAATCACATAAAATATTTATTTAACTCAATAAATATTTAAAATTAAATATAAAATCTCAATCGTTACACAAATTATCTTAAACATGTCAATAATATGTTATCTTATTGTTTAATACACTTAACATGTCATCACATTAAGTTAGTTAATCATGTAATGCATAAAAACTACTCGGAACCAAAGCAAAATCTCCGGACAGCAACAACACTTGCTGGGGCTGGTGATTCTAGGCCAAAAGCCCCGTTGGGGCAGGTCCCCCTGCTGGTGGGTTCCCCGGCTCGCGAACTGTGCAGAGAAAAAGCCAATTTAGCTTATTTCTACGCACCAAATTTTGATTTTAACTAACACAATGCATATAAAACTTTGTGAAAACAAAATCTTAAACTTCTAACATGTTTTTAACATACATAAACACCACAACACATAATCAAAACACCTAATTCCATGATTTTTGAAGAAAACACCATTTTTAAGCGTTCTTAAAGAAAATTATCACTGTGACTTTGTTTTTAAATCAAATCAAATAATTCAAAGCATGTTAATTTTATTTCTTGATATATTATCATAATCTATTATCAACTTACATAATATATCACAATCAAACACGAATTTTGATAATTAAATATTATTTTTCAAAGTTAGTTCACTGTAAATTGCTATGAATATGATTTTTTTCATGTTCATCATATTTACATGAATTAAACTATATAAACAACCATATGAATCATATCTAAGCATGTTGTAACATATATTAAACATATATGAACCATATTACACAAATTCTAATAAAAATCAAGTTATAGAGAACTTATACTATGAAAACAATGAAGAACAAAACTTTAAACTAAATTATACCTTTGTTGATTAGATGAATGAGATGAAGATGGTGATTCTTGTGATGATGATTATCTTTATGAATACACAAGCTTTTCTTCTTTCTCTATTTCTCTCTTCTTCTCTCTAGTTTTCTTACTCTGTTCGTCTTTTAACTCAAGCTAACATAACGTATAAACTATATACATATAACTGATAGATATAGGATATAAGTATATAATATATAACTGATATACTTAATTTCTCTTAATAAATATATCAGTTACTAATTTTTGAAAATCAAAAGCCATAAGGCTTAGTTTGGCAAAACCATTTAATTTTAAAAACAGATTAGTAATAGTTAAGGTCATGTTTGGTAAAACAGATGTAAGGGCATTGTTTAGCAAAACTCTTTTAATTTATTTTGATAAATCATTTTAACACATAGTTTAAATGTTACACTTTATTTAATTAAATCCCAACCGTCTAATTTAATTAAATACAAGCTAACATTAATTAATTAATTAAATTGTCAGATAATACTAAATGGCTACACAATTGTAATTCACTTATTAATCATAATTCATGTAACAAATTAGTAAATCTTTATAAACACTTAGCACATAATATTCATCTAATTTTATTATTCTCAATTAAATTAGAATTATACTACACAATTACTTACACATCAATTTAATTAATCATATTGCACTTAATTAAATTACTCCATAACATAATCACATAATTTATTTATTTAACTCGATAAATAAATAAATTAAAATATTTATTTAATTCAATAAATATTTATAATTAAACATACAAAATCTCATTCGTTACAATATATATATATATATATATATATATATATATATATATATATTTTGTCGGGCCTGAATTGGAAATTCGTGGCCCTTTACAGCTTATATATATATATATATATATATATATATATAAGTATATATATATATATATATATATATTCTTTATTCAATGTGATTAAATATTTACTTTAAATATTCATTCGATATGAATTTGCACTGATGTAAATATTATGGATTAGATTTATCTCAATCCAGCCCTTTCTAACTTTCAAACGGTTTAAAATCGGTCAAACCGGAATCGGGAAGCTAGAATGACTAAGATTTATTTAAATCTAGTATTTTTCTAGCTTTGTAAATATTAAAACGACTACGTGACCCTAGATCCATATCTATTGGAAATATGAAGCTTTGGCAATGCGCAAGTAAGGATTTAACTGAAAAATCCTTTGTTTTGCGACGTCTAGATTATAGTTTGCATTTTTTGTGAATATCTGTGTTGTGCAGGCTTTGTTGGCTATTGTCTGTGAGCCTAGGAATCGTGGGATTAATGATCAAGCGCACTGATCTGAATCTGATTCCCACGATGGAAAACTCCACATTGTAAACGTATCCTGCCAGTTTTTTTGTAAAATACACATCCGAGGGACCTTAAAACGGTTATCCGAATTTAAGGTCTCAAACATAGTAAAATATAGTTTGTAGTGCTAGAGTCACTTCGATGGCTGTCATGCCTATAAGAAGACCATCACTTGTATATACATTCTATGGTCGAGGATACTTCGCATCCCAACAATAAACATCCAAATTGAGCCAAAGGCGGAACAGAATAAAAATGGAAGTATCAATATGCTTCAATTCCTATGCTAGCGAAATAGTTTGAAAACCACTTTTCAAAACGTCATTTTTATATCTTGTCTAAAAAATGGATTTTTCACACAAATCAAACCTTTTGTATATAGGTTCAACAAAGTATGGCACTACTTTCAACTTAAACAAACGTAGGCACAATTACTTCCAGCATACACACACACATTATAAATAAAAAAGGGAAATATTGAAAAGGTACGGCAATCGTGTTTCACGGAAGTCGGAGGGTACTTAACACCTTCCCCCCGCTTAACTAAGCCCCCGAAATTTGGGGAATCTCGATTTCCAAGGCCAAGTTTTGACAGTGTCCAGTAATTGGGCCTACTTGCAAAAATAAAATAAAATTCGGTTGAGTTGGTACAACTATTTCAAAAATATACCAACTGGCGACTCTATAAACCTTTCAAATCGTCGACATGATACATGTTGGCCTTTTCCTAAAAATTTCACCATTCATAAAACAAATAAGACAAACAAGGGTAGAAAAAAAAATTAGGAAGAGGAAGATCTATCCAAAGAGAAGATTTTTTCCCCAACGTCGATAGCATTTAAAATCTATTTTAAATGTACTTCGAAAGGAAAAGTTATTTGCTAATATGGAAAAGTGCACGTTTTGTTCGGTGTTTTTTTTGGTTTTGTTGTGAGTTCACAGGGAGTCCAAGTTAATGACTAGAAAATCCGTGCAATCCTAGAGTGGCAAAGTCCAACAAATGTGAGTCAAGTGCGAAGCTTTCATGGACTCGCAAGTTTCTACCGACGCTTTGTTTGTAATTTCAGTGAGATTACTGGACCATTGATCGAGGTTATCAAGAAAAGTGTGGGTTTTAAGTGGGGTGATGAACAGAAAAATGCATTTAATTTGATTAAGAATAAATTAACAAATTCTCCTTTACTTATTTTGCCCAACTTTGCTAAACCTTTTGAGATTGAGTGTGATACTTCAGGTTTAGGGATTGGAGCTGTTTTGATTCAAGAAGGAAAACCAGTGGCGTATTTCAACGAGAAATTTAGTGAGGCAGCTTTGAATTACCCTACTTATGACAAGGAGATGTACGCTTTAGTTAGGACCTTGGAGACATGGAAAAATTACTTGTGGCCCAAGGAGTTTGTGATCCCACCGATCACGAATCATTGAAATATTTGAAAGGTCAGCACAAGTTGAACAAAAGACATGCACGATGGATGGAATTTATCAAGACATTCCCATATGTCATTCAATATAAGCAAGGTAAGGAGAATGTCGTTGCAGATGCTTTGTCTCGTAGGTATGCTTTGTTAAATACTCTTGATACGAGATTATTAGGTTTTGAACGAATCAAAGATTTATATGTTAATGACCTTAATTTTTGTGAAGAGTATAAAACTTGTGAAAAGAATGATGTAGGTAAATACTTCAAAGTTGATGGATTTTTGTTTCGTGAAAATAAGTTGTGTATACCTGCATGTTCTTTGCGTGAGTTGTTAGTTAGAGAATCACATTGTGGTTTAATGGGACACTTTGTTGTTGATAAAACTTTGGTTATTTTAAAAGAACATTTTTGTTGGCCTCATATGAAACGAGATGTGGAAAGAATTTGTGATAGATGCATTACCTGTCGTCAGTCTAAATCTCGTGTTCAACCCTATGGATTGTATACGCCATTGCGTATACCTAATAAACCTTGGATTGATTTGTCTATAGACTTTGTATTTGGTTTACCTAGGTCTAAGCATGGTAATGATTGTAATACCTGAGAATTTTATAAATAATTTTAGAATTTAAAATAAAGGTTATTACAATTATTTGTGTGCATATATATATATATATATATATATATATATGTAGTAGTGTGTGTGTGTGTGTGTGTGTGTGTGTGTCATGTGATTAGTAATTGAATCAAGTTTGAATGATTAAGAAGTATGTTGATGATAATGATAAGCTTAATTAAGCTTAAGTGTTAAGCCTTGTGTTGCATAATTAATTTTTTAATTGGACTAGTTGGGTCATAATTTAATAATGTATTGGACTTATGTTATATCCAAGCCCAACAACATTAATGGGACATGTTATAAGAGTTAAGAGATGTGGCCCAATTAATTTATGTGCTAGGTTAATATTAGGCTCCATGTGCTTTAGTGTGTGCCTAGCCCAATTTGATTTATCTTGATATGGCCCAATGAGTAATATATGATGATGGGTACATGTATACATATATGTGTAGACATATATGTATATGGGTGTATAATAGAGGTATTTATATATATATGTGTGTATAAGGGACATGTATGCTAGCATTATATACAAGGTGGGAATTAAAATGTGACATGGTGCAATAGACTCCTTCCATGACCCTTAGAATGCTGATTTTTAAGCTTGTATAAGCTCACAAGCTAGCTCATGTGATGGCAATGATGATTAGCCCAATGGCTAAAGGTACAATGAATAGTAGTAGTTGGTGGAGTTAGTCACCAACTCTCTTCTTTCTCCTTTGTGTAATGACCATAGGAGGATAATAGAATGCCTATAAATAGAAGCCTTGTATTGGTGTTAAGAGTTTGCCTTTTCATTTGCTAAGTAAGAGATATAGAGAGCTAGAGAGAAAAAAAAAGAAACCTAGAGGAGTTCTTGCTAGTTGGTGGTTCAAGGAAACAAAGTGGAGGCCTACTCAAGATTCTTAGCTAAAAGGAAGAAAGCCATCAAGAGGTAGGAACATCATTAAATTCACTTTTATGCTTGTCAAGTTAAGTTAGTATAGTAGGAATGCATGTTAAGCTTGAAACCTAGTTAAAACACTTGTAAACATGAGTTATGTTGTTAAGACTCATAAAAGATATAAGCTTTATATATGATCCAATACTTTTATGTTGAACCTCTATGAAATACGGACATAACCCAAGTGGAATCATAGTAATCGGACATAAAACGAACCCGTAGCGGAACTTTCCGTAAAACATCCCTAGCATGGAAAAGCACTACACTTAATTAAATAAATATTTTTGAAAATTGTGCAAGATATCATATATTGTATATATACAAGTTTATGAGCTATTGAAAGTGGTTTCAACTTATTTGGATGTAAAATGAATAAGTTATGCAAGTTTGAATTAAATAAGGTAAGGAAAATATTTTTTGAAAATTTCTTGCCTAAGCATTCTGCAGCGCTGGCGCTACCGCGCCGCCCAAGAAGCCAAAACTGGCGTTGCAGCGCCAATGACTTTTCAAAATCTGCAGGACCGGCGTTGCAGCGCCGTCCTCAGCACAAACATTAGCGCCGCAACACCACTGCTGGGTTCGGGTTCTGCAGGGCCGGCGCTGCCGCGCCAGCTGCAGTACTAAACCTAGCGCTGTAGCGCCAGAGCTAGTTTATAGTTGACCCGAATCCGGGTCAAACCAGGTCGGGTCAAGGTCGGGTCAGACCGGATCAGAAAACTTATTTTTTAAAAATGAAATAAAATTAATATAATAATTAATTAAATAATAATAATACTTAATTTGATTAATATTAATAGATTTTATTAATCAAAGATAATTAAACAATTAAAGGAATTTAATTGTGAGTTAATTAAATATAATTTGGAATTTAAAAGTTTAAGACTTATTTGACTTAAAGAATATTCAACAATTAAAATAATTTTAATTGTAATTCAATAAGTGATAATTAATCTTATATTCTTAAAATATAAACAATTAAAATTAAATAAGATTTTAATTGTGAAACGAATAAACGATTAATGTAATACTTAATTGTAAAACAATAAGACTTAAACCAATTGATAATAGTAAAGACTATTGCGTAATTAATCGAATGTGAACAATTAAAGTTGCATTAATAAACATTTTAATTGTGAGTAATAATTACTAAACAATGAAATACTTTCAAAGATTATTTAATTGTGAGCCAATGAGATATTGATATGAATATTCCTAATTAAAATTAAGGGAATTACTTAGATAATAATAAAGTACTATATTAATGATAGAGTGATAGAGATAATGATTAGAGAAATAATATATAATTATTTTGAGAAGTCTTAGATACCTAAGGCTAGTGTGATTAGACCGATTTAGGTTTATGTGTTTATGTGTTGATAAAGATTAATAGTTACGATAACAAAAGGTTAATCAAAGGATAAGAAGTCTAGGTCAGAATTAATCAACGACTCAGGCAAGTATCCTAACCTATGAATTTACTTTATGCAATGAATCTATGATTTCGCAAGTTCTTAACCCTACTCTTTATTGAGCACTACTTCAGCTTGTACTATTATTGATCGTACGAGTAAATAATTGATAGTATGATTCTTGTCTTATAAATTAATACTCATAGCTTGATTTAAATCACGATTATATTCTTCGAACCATGTTGCGAGTATTGAACTTATTAATTATTCTTATATACATTGAAAGAGCTGTCTATGCCATTTGATTCGGCTAGACCTATATCATGAATTTGAAAGCGATCCAAACCAATTGCTTGGTGAGGAATCTTATAAATTGACTGAGATGAACAACCCTCATTGAAGGGAAAACTATATATCTATCGGGAGACCGACGTGCGCACAAATAGCATGCGAATATAATGCATAATGTAGAGTACTTGAGGCTGATCACCTGTTGTACTTATTTATATCGGATTGTCAGTTAAACACTGTTAATTCTTGCAAGAGTTCTTGGTCCTTAGTGACTGCTCAGTATCAAACTTTATCTTTTGAAAAGCATTAAAACCTTTGAACCTTTTTGATAATGCTTCGGTCTATAATGATCTTCTGTTTACAATTCAAAGGACAGTTTTGAAACTATTGATATATCTTCGTTTACAACAATATTCTTTGAACTCTTGAGTTATTCTTTGACATTATACCTTGGATATTGTTAAGCTTTACAATTATGCTTACCATTATTGCTATATTACTTGCTGAGCAAACTTGTTGCTCATTCTTGCTTTCCCTAAACATTTCAGTTAAGGCAGAGCAGTGCGAACCCTCTGGCACAGACAAGGGCAAGGCAAGCCTACGACGTAGCTTTGTTCTCTTTTAAGATTATTATGATGTTGTAATAAGACTTAGTTCATATTATGTATTAGTTATGTTATTTTTTAAGATATATTTAAGTTGCAAAACCATGGGACGCAAATATTTATATTAAATCAATGTAGATTATTCTATTATTCCATTGCATGAGATTTTAGTATGTCATTAGAGTTAGCACGTGCCACTGAATTCGAGATAGGAGTATCCGAATTTGGGGGCGTCACAATTATTCTATATTTGTGATTGTGGATATATTTTCAAAGATGGCACATTTTATTCCATATCACAAAACTGATGATGCATCCCATACAGCTGATTTGTTCTTTAGAGAGATTGTAAGTTTGCATAGTATGTCTAGAACAATTGTTTCTGATCAAGATGCTAAGTTATTAAGCTATTTTTGGAAGACTTTGTGGTGTAAATTTGGAACAAAGTTGTTTCTGAGTTTACTAACATGGATGGAAAGAAAAAAGTCTGAATTTGTTAAGCAGATTACATGAGAAGGCAAGGCTTAACATTGAAAGGAAAACGGAGCAATATGCTAGACAAGCCAACAAGGGTCGGTGTCAAGTTATCTTTGAATCGGGAGATTGGGTGTGGTTACATATGAGGAAAGAACGATTTTTGGCTCAAAGACGGTCAAAATTGCTTCCAAGAGGAGATGTGATAAGTACACAACATGCTTGCGTGAGGTGGTCGTCGTCCGAATCGTTTCCAGCACAGTTGATAGTATGGAACTCTCTCGACACC
The DNA here is from genome assembly GCA_020205555.1 of Panax stipuleanatus. Classification (NCBI taxonomy): domain Eukaryota; kingdom Viridiplantae; phylum Streptophyta; class Magnoliopsida; order Apiales; family Araliaceae; genus Panax; species Panax stipuleanatus. The sequence continues at coordinate 82,807,245 of CM035121.1, forward strand.
TCAACCCAACGTCTATATTGAGATGAGAACCTTGGTACAATCGATAGAGCAATAAAATCTGCGTTGAATGGAACACCAACGACTCCTAAACCCCGTGTTTATATTGAAACAGGAACCTCGACACAATAGGCGATTGATGCGGTAGAAGACGCCACACACAACTATGTATTATTGTATGATAAGTCTAATTGAATCTCAAAGAATAAACTAAGAAATTACTTAGAAATTCTTCAAAGAACCAAAAGTAGAGAATAATCTCACAAATAGAATAAATCTGATTATTATTAAATTGTTGTATGAATTACATTCATATGACTTATTTATACTACTAAGAAAAACCTAAAATCCAATAATGAATAGATAATTTTTTTAGGAACAAGATTCCCATATAAAAGAGTTATAACTACATTAGGAATATAAAAAATATGAAAATTTCTGAAAATAAGGAAAGAAATCTGCTAAAAAAAAAAGAAGAAATCTGGTCCAAAACGCGTCTTCCTGGAAAATGTGCCTGACTTATCAGACATCCGGCGTGGGGCGCGCCAAGGCCTACGAGCTACGTGGGCCGCGCTACTCCAGCAAAACGTGTCGGACAGCATGGCGCGGGACGCCCTTGTCTTGGCCCACAGATGGCGCAGGTCGCGCTGCATGACCAGTGTCTCTAGTGGCTTGGCGCGGGGCGCGCTGCTACCAATACAATCTGGGTGCGGGGCGCGCTGGTCAATCAGAAGCGACTCTTGGCTTCCTTCCCCTGCTGTACTTGGAACAAACACTTGTATCAAATTTAAGAGTTTCGGCTCCAGCTCTAAAGCCTTCAAACTCGTACCTTCCTTACTCCAAGCTCCATTAATGAGCCCAATAAGTCCTTCCTTAAAGCGCTTAGATCGAGACCTTGTCACAGGTCCAACTGGCACTAGCACTTGTTATGTCCCATAACCTCTATTCAAGTTCAAGCTAGGCATGTCCTCATCATTCCTCTCCTCTTGAAAAGGATTTGTCCTCAAATCGTCATCTACATCAAACAAACTTAGGTTTAGAAACATTGAATGTTGCACTAGCATTATACTCACCTGATAAATCTAGTTTATAGGCGTTATCATTAATGCGCTCAAGAACTTGAAATGGACCATCTCCTTGCAGTAGTAATTTTAAATGTCTTTAAGCAGGCGAATTTTCTTTACGCATATGTCACCATAACCAATCTCTCGGTTTAAAAATAACTTGACGCCGACCCTTGTTGGCCTGCGTAGCATATTGCTCCGTCCTCCATTCAATGTTGAGTCTAGCCTTCTCACGTATCTGCTAACAAATTCAGACTTTTTCTTTCCATCCATGTTAGTAAATTCAAACACAGGTAATGGCAATAAATCTAATGGAGTTAAAGGATTTAAACCATAAACCAGTTTAAATTGAGAAAATTTAGTAGCTGAATGAACAGATCTATTATAACCAAACTCAATGTAGACACTCAAAATTTTGCATTCTTGTTACTAACCCTGCAGAAGGACAAAATCTTCTTTTACCTTCCAGAGACAACCCTGGAAGTCCAGATCAAAGTCAAACCTCGACTACAACCCCGAGAAATTAAGTCAAACCTCGACGACAACCCTAGTAGATAAAGCCAAACCCCAGTGAAAACCCTGATGATAACCTTGTGAAATCAATTCAAACCCCGATGATAACCCCGGGAGATCAAGTCAAACCCCGGCGACAACCCCGAGAGTTCAAGTCAAACCCCGGCGACAACTCCGGGAGATCCAGTTAACCTTCGGAGACAACCCCGAAGCATCAAATCAATCCCCAAAGATAACCCTGGGATATCAAATCAACTCTCAAAGATGTCCCTGAGGAAGAACAGAGTCGGCTGGTATCAAACCTCGGAGACAACCTCGAGAAACAGTTAAAAGCCCTATCAATCTTGGAGACAACCCCTAGAAGGGCAAAACGGTTATTTTGCCAACTTAACATCAAATCAAGTAAAAAACAAGTCAAATCACTGCCATGAAGGTCATGCAGAACTATAACTTCAATCCCGAGTGAAAACAGCACAAGACAGCTCAACGGACGGACTGCAAAGACTCAAAGATCTGGTCATGGACCCATCTTCCAGGATTCGAAAAGGGTTAAATCCCATGTCATTGTGTAGCTCTAGAAAATGGCTTTCCAGAAAGGTATAGCACGCCTCCATCGAATTCCCGGATTGAAAGTTATGAATGTTTTAAGCAGACAGTGCGTTGGTTGGAGTGCACATACTTCAAGACGATGGGACCCACGGGATCTGGGCCACCCGGGTCAGCTGCAGGTAGACCCGCGGCTGCCATAGGTTGACCCGCGGCTCCTTGGTCTATAAATTAGACACCCCACCAGCCAAAGAAAGAGAGAAAAAAGAGAAACAGAGAAGAAATTACGCCCGTTTTAGCTCTTAACCCTACCATCATTGTTCCAAACTTCAATATTGTTCTTTCTAAACACTTTAATACGTATATATATACTAACATATCAAGTTTTAATCGGTGGAAACAGAGTTTTCAAGCTACAAAAGCGGTTTAAAGCCCGTCTCGCTGTACACTGTGAGATTTCTTCATATCTGAAGTTTTTTTTACTACTTTAACATATATATATATAAGCATATATATATATATATATATAACTTTTAGTTTTTCCTGGATCGCAAATTCGTGGCTTTTCTAGCTTTAATAGATGTATATGTAAGTATATGTATATATTTATAAGTGCTATTTTGGCCTAGATTGTAATTATGTGGCTTTTATCACTTTAATGTATATATAAGTATATATATATATATATATATATATATATATATATATATATGTAAGTGTTCATTATGCCTGAATTGTAAATTTGTGGCTTTTTACTGCTTTAATATATATATATATATATATATATATATATATATATATATATAATCATATATATTTATATTAACTCGTTTGGCCTGGATTGTTAATCCTTGGAAGTGTTCATTATGCCTGGATTGTAAATCTGTAGCTTTTTACTACTTTAATATATATATATATATATATATATATATATTGATCAGTCACGTCTAGATTGTGAATTCGTGGCTTTTTTCTGCTTTAATATATATATATATATATATATATATATATATATTAGTTATTTAATTTGATTAAATATCAATTTTAACTGCTCATTTAATGTAAATCTGTACTAATGTAAAGTTTTTGGACTAGATTTATCTAAATCTAGTTTCCTTTCTAGTTTTGTAAATATTAAGTAACTACGCGACCCTAGATCTGTATCTAGAGGGAACGGGAAGCTTGGCTACGCGCATGCAAGGATTTAACTGATGAATCCTTTGTTTTGCGATGTCTAGATTATCATTCGCCTTTTATTTCAATATATCTGTTGTGCAAGCTTTTTGATGATATTGTGTGAGCCTAGGAATCACGGGATCCACGATTAATCACATGAATCTGGATCCGATTCCCATAATGGAAAATTTTCAACTGTATATACAGCTTGCAAACCCCTTTATAAATGTAACCATGGGCCTTAAAGTGGGGATACGAATTTAAGGCCCTGACATAATTAAATTATGGTTTGTGGTGCTCGGAATCACTTCGTTAGCTTTCATGCCCAAAAGAGGGCTGACAGTTTTGTAGATACTTATTTATGCTTTGCATCTCCCATAAAATCCAAATCAAATCGAATACAGAATAAAAAATGGAAGTATCAAAATGCTTCAATTCCTATGTGAGCGAAAGGGTTTGAAAGCCACTTTTCAAAACAGCACTTTTATATCTTGTCTAAAAAAGGACTTTTCTTTAAATTAAACCCTTCGTATATAGGTCCAACGAAGCACAACACTACTTTTAAATATATCACTTAGGCCCAATTACTACAATTCACACACACACACACACACACACATAATGATTAGGGAAATTGAAAAGACGCGGTAATCGTGTTTCCACAGAAGTCGGGGGGTGTCTAACACCTTCTTGTTGGGTTTGTACGTAACGCAATCATGCAATCAAATCACATAAATAGGGCAGAAGCGCAAAAAACTAGGTTTTCAAAAATTTATTCAAACCCATAACCATGATCATGCTTTGTGCTAGTTATCAATAACAGAAAAGAGAGAACATGGAATTATACCTTTGAAGATTCAAGCTTCCTCAGGTACAAGTTCTACTGCTTTGATTCCTTTGATTCCTCTGTACTGGCTCCTTCCCTTGATCAATGTCAGCCACCCAATTGTTTGGCCTCTAACGGTGATCCACCAAGGAAGATGAAGAACTCAAGAAGATGGGTTATTGGCTTAACCCTTGTTTCTATCTCTATAGAATATGTGTACTCCCAACTCTTGGAAAAATTCACGTACCTTATTTCTGATATAAGACTCTCTTATATAGATATTAGGTTAACCCTCCTAATCCAATTAGAATAGTATTTAATTAATTAAATACTTTTAATTAATTTATATCCTAATCTTTATTAGGATTGAAAGAGAGTACTGATATTATATTAATTCCTAAACTCCTTTAGAATTAAAATAATAATAATAATAATAATAATAATAATAATAATAAGACTCCTCTTATTAATTTATATTTAATATTTTTAAAATATTAAATAATAAACATTAAGCTATTTAATTTATTCTATCACCATAGATTAAATTAATTATACTTAATGCATTATTACTATCATGCCATTTTCTTCTTAAATAATTCTTCTTCCTTTTATGGTGTGACCCTTTAGGTTCTCCATATTAAACCGGTTATGAATAAATCAATTAGAACAATTCTAATCTTATTTAAATAAATAAATTAAACTAATAATCTATTTAAATAAATAACATTTATTCTACAATAGGTATAAGCCTCCCTAGCGATCAACGACTTTCCAGATAATATAGATTTCAACATTAATCATAAAAGAACCTATGAGTTAATAGTTACCGTACAATTCAATCCTTCTACCATACAATGTCCCAATTAAATATAAGACATGGATTTACTGTCAAGTCTTAATTTATCTAATCATATGTATTTCGATTAGAAAATGCACAACTCCAAATAATGCAAATTAGAAACCTCTTTCTAATTTCATTCTACCTTGGCCAAGGATTCCTGTGTTGTCATTTAACGAATCACATAGGACATAGCTCCTCTTTTACTAGAGGTGGTAGATTCTTTATTGATCATTCATTATCTCCATATGTAACTCATTATACCCAAGTATACCCTATATATGTCTTAAAAGGCCTTAAGGAATTAGTCAAAGTATAATTTGTTACATACAATATACTATGATGATCTCAAGTCCAAGGATCACTTGTACTACTATCACATTAGGAATTCCTATTGACAGGCGAGTAAAACTCCATTAGGTATTCCATAGCGAGTCACGTTCAGTGAACTTATTCTCCAATAAGCACCTACATACTTGCTTTAGTGTCTCCACACAAATGACCATGAGATCAGTCATCCTCATCCAATAAGCAAGCAACATATGTACCAATCTATCCGGATTTACTAATCCCCATTTTAGTAATCCCACAATTGGGAACTATTTTAGTTTTAAGCTTTCTAAGAATTTAGATCTCATTAGCATGATCACATCATGATTCTAAAAGCATTGCTTAAAACTATGGGTTATTTACATATTATAAAAACAGCACCATGTAGATAATTATATGCCTTAAATGAAGATATTATATTAATAAATAAATAAGATTGTTTACAAAGTATGTGCTTTATCATCATACATGATTGGCTTGTATGCACACTACTATCAATCTCCCACTTGCACTAAAGCCAATCGCCACGGTATCTCATACCCATCTTCTCTAAGTGACGATCAAACTGCTGTTGTGTTAGAGCTTTAGTAAATGGATCTGCAATGTTGTCTTGAGAGTCCACACGCTCCAAGGTGACGTCTCCTCTTTCAATGATCTCTTAGATCAAGTGAAATCGCCGCAACACGTGTTTAGATTTCTGATGAGACCTGGGTTCCTTAGCTTGTGCAACCGCTCCGGTGTTGTCACAGTATACGGGAACTGCTTCTTCGATGCTAGGAACCACACCAAGTTCAGTTATGAACTTCTTCATCCAAACAGCTTCCTTTGCAGCTTCACTTGCAGCTATATACTTTGCCTCTGTCACTGAATCAGCAACTGTTTGCTGCTTGGAACTCTTCCAACTCACTGCACCTCCGTTCAAGGTAAACACATACCCTGAAATAGATTTACTGTCATCTTGGTCTGTTTAAAAACTTGAGTCCATGAATCCCTCGAGTTTTAATTCAGACCCACCGTAGACAAGAAAAATATCTTTAGTCCTTCTCAAGTACTTTAGGATATTTTTCACTGCCTTCCAGTGCTCTTCTCCTGGATTCTACTGGTATCTGCTTGTTACACTAAGAGCGTGAGCAACATCCGGTCTAATACATATCATATCGTACATGATAGATCCTATTGCAGAAGCATAAGGGATCTTACTCATACGGTCTCTCTCCTCAGGTGTCTTTGGGGCCTGTTTCTTGGAGAGATTTATTCCATGGCTCATCGGCATGAGACCTCTTTTGGAATCTTCCATGCTAAACCTCTTTAGCATCGTATCAATGTACGTTCCTTGGGATAAGCCAAGCATCCTTTTAGATCTATCTCTATAGATCTTTATCCCCAAAATATAGGATGCTTCACCCAAGTCCTTCATGGAGAAGTTTTTAGATAACCAGATTTTAATGGATTGTAACATAGGAATGTCATTCCCTATCAGTAATATATCATCAACATATAATACAAGGAATGATACTGCGCTCCCACTAACCTTCTTGTATACACAAGGTTCATCCTCGTTTTTGATAAAATCAAACTCTTTGATTGTCTCATCAAAACGAATGTTCCATCTACGAGAAGCTTGCTTCATCCCATAAATGGATCGTTGTAGCTTACAGACTTGATTTGTTCCAACTTTTGAGATAAATCCCTTTGGCTGTGTCATATACACATCCTCCTCAAGTTTCCCATTGAGGAAGGCCGTTTTCACGTCCATCTGCCAGATCTCATAGTCGTTGTAAGCTGCAATCGCAAGCAAAATTCGAATGGACTTGAGCATGGCTACTAGTGAGAAGGTTTCATCATAGTCAACTCCTTGTCTTTGTTTGAAACCTTTTGCAACCAGTCGGGCCTTATAGGTCTCTACCTTTTCATTCTGCTCCAGTCTTTTTCTTAAAAACCCATTTACACCCAATAGGTTTAATACCTTCAGGTGGTGAAACCAAAGTCCATACTTTGTTTTCATACATGGAGTCCATTTCGGATTTCATGGCTTCAAGCCATTTCCCTGAGTCTTTATTACTCATAGCCTGTTCGTAATTCAATGGATCATCATTCATGATGTGTACCTCATCGTCATCCTCTATAACGAATCCATACCTCTCAGGTATCTGTGGTACTCTTCCAGATTTACGAACAGGGTGTGGTACAGTAGGTTCTTCTACTTGGTTAGGTACTTGACTTTGGTCCGTGGTAACTTGTGGTTCTTGAACTTCTTTAAGATATATCTTACTTCCACTGACCCCTTCATGGATAAACTCTTTCTCCAAGAAGGTAGCATGTTTCGCAACAAACACCTTTTGATCAGTTGAATGATAGAAATAATACCCTACGGTTTCTTTAGGGTATCCCACAAATCTACACTTATCGGATTTAGTCTGTAGCTTATCATTTTCAAACTTTTTGACATAAGCTGGACAACCCCAAGTCTTAACATGCTTAAGATTTGGTTTCCTCCCTTTCCACATCTCATATGGAGTCTTTGGGGCGGATTTGGTAGGTACCTTGTTAAGTAGGTATGCAGCCGTTTCTAGGGCATATCCCCAGAAGGAAATTGGAAGGTCGGTAAAACTCATCATGGATCGAACCATGTCCAACAGTGTTCGATTTCTCCTTTCAGATACTCCATTTAACTGTGGTGTACCTGGAGGAGTCCATTGTGAGATTATACCATTTTCTTTGAGACAATTAAGAAACTCACTGCTTAAGTATTCTCCACCTCGATATGATTGAAGTATCTTAATACTCTTGCCCGTTTGTTTCTCTACTTCACTTCTGAACTCTTTGAACTTTTCAAATGATTCTGATTTGTATTTCATTAAATACACATATCCAAATCTTGAGTGATCATCAGTGAAAGTAATAAAATAAGAATACCCACCCCGTGCACTTGTTGTCATAGGCCCACAAACGTCTATGTGAATCAATGCCAATAATTCTGTAACTCTCTCTCCTTTTCCACTAAGAGGAGATTTAGTCATTTTACCCATAAGACAAGATTCACAAGTTCGATATGATTCATAATCAGATAGCTCGAGGAGCCCATCTTTATGCAACTTGGATAATCTTGTTTCATTGATATGACCGAGTCTACAGTGCCACATATAGGTATAATTAATATCATCTCTTTTCCTTTTCTTAATTTGTTCAATTTGAAATATATTTTCTTGTAATTCAAGTGTATAAAGTCCATTTCGCAAATTTTCAATACCATATAAAACATCGTCTTTATAAATAGAACAACCATTGTTCTTTATAATAACGTTAAAACCTTCCATATCCAATACAGAAATTGAAATAATATTTTTAATAATATTCGGAACATAATAACAGTTATTAAGATAAATGGATTTGCCCGAAGGCATTGCTAAACAATAAGTTCCTACAGCTAATGCAGCAACTTTTGCTCCATTTTCCACTCATAGGATCACCTCATCTTTGTTCAGCTTTCTACTTCTGACCAGTCCCTGCACAGTATTACATATGTGAGAACCACAGCCGGTATCCAATACCCAAGTAGAATTATGACTTTCAGAAAAATTAATTTCAATCATAAACAAACCTTGATTGGAAGTCGAAGCTTCTCCAAGCTTCTTCTCTGCTAGAAACTACTTGCAGTTCCTCTTCCAATGTCCCGGCTCATTGCAATGAAAGCACATTCCTTTAGCTGGTTCAGGTTTCTTTTGCTCCTTTTCTTTCCCTTTTCCCTTAGCCTTCTTAGATTTCTTCTTTTCAGAAGACACCTTGGGCCTCTTCCTTTTATTGGAAGAATCCACCATCAAGACATGGTTCTTCTTGGATGAGAAGTGACCTTCTACAGTTTTCAGCATGTTAAGCAGCTCAGGCAAGCTAACATCTAGCTTATTCATGTGAAAATTAACCACAAACTGCGAGAAGGTCTCAGGGAGTGACTGCAAGACCAAGTCTTGACTCAACTCCCCATCCATGACGAACCCAAGCTGTCCAAGGCGTTCAATCAAATTGATTACCTTCAGAACATGAGTCTCGACGGCAGTGCCCTCGGTCATCCGAGATCGGAAGAGCTCCTTAGATATCTCATATCTAGCAGTCCTACTCTGTTCACCATACAACTCCTTGAGGTGAAGCAGCATAGCAGGAGCATCCATTTTTTCGTGCTGACGCTGAAGCTCGTTATTCATGGATGCGAGCATGATGCATTGAGCCAAAGATGCATCATCTTGCCACTTATTGAAAGTGGCAATCTCTTCCTCAGAGGCTGTTTCTGAAACAGATTCAGGGATAGTGGAATTTAGGACATAAGAAATCTTTTCAGCAGTGAGAACAATTCTCAGATTTCTTAGCCAGTCCTCATAATTCGGGCCGGTAAGCTTATTTGCATCAAGTATGCTTCGTAGTGAGATTAGTGATTTTGACATTTTTTAAAATTCTGCATGTGAAAAGACAACATTTTAGCAAACATTCATTTTATTAACTTTGCATACCAAAATAAATTTAGGTCTTTATTTTAAATTGGTATATCCTACTATTTTTATCAAACTATATTACCCTCACTTATATAGTTCGACAACATCTAATTAAAGATTTGCTAGTGAGATTAAGGATCCCATTTCAAATGTATATAACCTTGTGGATAGAACAACAAGCGATATACAAATAAATAGGTAGACAACTCTTGTCAATTACATCACCATGTAACTCCTTTTATTTTGCCTCTTAAATCATAATGGTCATCTGTGTGTACATCCGAACTAAAATGATTTAAGTTAAGTCCAGCCTAGCACTTCCATAAATTCAAAAAGAAAAATTTTCGTCCTTATGGATAGCACAACAAGACTAGATCGTTCAATTTTCTTGATAAGCATCAAATGTGATTAATTAACATATTAAATATTCAATACTCGCCTTGTGGATAGCACAACAAACTCATATTAAATATTTAATACTCTATTAATTAATCATGCTAGAAGGCGACGTTCGATATTCCAAATATCATTTGAACGCTTCAGACTTAATATTATTTCTTTGAGGGGTTTGTTATTATTTGTCTCATCTTGTTAAGCGCGCATGCACATATATATATATATATATATATATATATATATATATAATACGCGTTATTTTATTAAACATGCGAAGCATGTTTGCATAAAATATAATATATATAATATTTAGCATGCAATATAGAATACTATATTCTACCCGGATTGATTATGGACTTTTATTCTAGATTGGTTCACTAGAGCCACCAAGTGAACCAAAAGGTCAAACCTAGGAGTGGAAGAATTTAAATTTAAATATAACTATTACATTTAAACCCAGGCTCCATACAAATGGGTCTTCATGCGTTCCTTGCTCCTTGGTCTCCAGTTTCTTCAAGATAATTCTAACTATCTCTATTACATAAACTATTTTTAATTAAATAGAAACCTTGATCAGCAGTCAAGGGGAAGTACATAAGAGGGAGATAGAATTTTACACCGAGAATAAAACCAGAGAAGACGAGGTACGCAGACCCCATTTTATAAAACCCATACATTCAAGCATTCATCCAAAATAAAAAACAATCACATTGGTCATAGTCCATAATCAACCCCATTTATTATCATACACATCAACATATGCATCAATAAATATCCATTCATCTCATGAATAACAATGCCATTCCATATATGGATCGATGTTATTTAATGGACAAATGTTTTGCTAAATTTTATTTTTGAAACAAAATAAACTCTTTTATTTTAATCAAAAATAAATCCAAATTAAACTCCTTTAATTTTAGCATTCTGAAATCATATTTTAGATAAAATAAACTTCTTTATTTTAAAACTTTATCAATTAAATAAACAGTTTACTTAATTAATTAAAATCAATTTTCAGGGTCTGTCCAGGTACCGGCGCAGCTGCGCCAGTAATGAACTGGGCAGCTGCGCAGGTAGCCTGAAGCAGCAGTTTTTGCAGACCGGCGTAGCTGCGCCAGTAATGAACTGGGCAGCTGCGCCGTTCGTCGCAAAAACTTGCAGAAAACTGATTTTTGTCCAGAAAAACGATCCAATTCTCACATCAATTCATACATGGAATTATAAAATTGATAATTAGCACAAAGTTAGGCTCTGATACCACTGTTGGGTTTGTACGTAACGCAATCATGCAATCAAATCACATAAATAGGGCAGAAGCGCAAAAACTAGGTTTTCAAAAATTTATACAAACCCATAACCATGATCATGCTTTGTGCTAGTTATCAATAACAGAAAAGAGAGAACATGGAATTATACCTTTGAAGATCCAAGCTTCCTCAGGTACAAGTTCTACTGCTTTGATTCCTTTGATTCCTCTGTAGTGGCTCCTTCCCTTGATCAATGTTAGCCACCCAATTGTTTGGCCTCTAACGGTGATCCACCAAGGAAGATGAAGAACTCAAGAAGATGGGTTATTGGCTTAACCCTTGTTTCTATCTCTATAGAATATGTGTACTCCCAACTCTTGGAAAAATTCACGTACCTTATTTTTGATATAAGACTCTCTTATATAGATATTAGGTTAACCCTCCTAATCCAATTAGAATAGGGTTTTATTTAATTAATTAAATACTTTTAATTAATTTATATCCTAATATTTATTAGGATTGAGAGAGAGTACTGATATTATATTCATTCCTAAACTCCTTTAGAATTAAAATAATAATAATATTAATAATATTAATAAGACTCCTCTTATTAATTTATATTTGATATTTCTAAAATATTAAATAATAAACATTAAGCTATTTAATTTATTCTATCACCATAGATTAAATTAATTATACTTAATGCATTATTACTATCATGCCATTTTCTTCTTAAATAATTCTTCTTCCTTTTATGGTGTGACCCTTTAGGTTCTCCATATTAAACCAGTTATGAATAAATCAATTAGAACAATTCTAATCTTATTTAAATAAATAAATTAAACTAATAATCTATTTAAATAAATAACATTTATTCTACAATAGGGATAAGCCTCCCTAGCGATCAACGACTTTCCAGATAATATAGATTTCAACATTAATCATAAAAGAACCTGTGAGTTAATAGTTACCGTACAATTCAATCCTTCCACCATACAATGTCCCAATTAAATATAAGACATGGATTTACTGTCAAGTCTTAATTTATCTAATCATATGTATTTCGATTAGAAAATGCACAACTCCAAATAATGCAAATTAGAAACCTCTTTCTAATTTCATTATACCTTGGCCAAGGATTCCTGGGTTGTCATTTAACGAATCACATAGGACATATCTCCTCTTTTACTAGAGGTGGTAGATTCTTTATTGATCATTCATTATCTCCGTATGTAACTCATTATACCCAAGCATACCCTATATATGCCTTAAAAGGCCTTAAGGAATTAGTCAAAGTATAATTTGTTACATACAAGATACTATGATGATCTCAAGTTCAAGGATCACTTGTACTACTATCACATTAGGAATTCCTATTGACAGGCGAGTAAAACTCTTTTAGGTATTCCATAGCGAGTCACGTTCAGTGAACTTATTCTGCAATAAGCACCTACATACTTGCTTTAGTGCCTCCACTCAAATGACCATGAAATCAGTCATCCTCATCCAATGAGCAAGCAACATATGTACCAATCTATCTGGATTTACTAATCCCCATTTTAGTAATCCCATAATTGGGAACTATTTTAGTTTTTAAGCTTTCTAAGAATTTAGATCTCATTATCATGATCTCATCATGATTCTAAAAGCATTGCTTAAAACTATGGGTTATTTACATATTATAAAAGCAGCACCATGTAGATAATTATATGCCTTAAATGAATATTTTATTAATAAATAAATAAGATTGTTTACAAAGTATGTGCTTTATCATCATACATGATTGGCTTGTATGCACACTACTATCACTTCTCCCCCGCTTAATCTAGCCCTCGAAATCTATGAATCTCGATTTTCAAGACCAATTAAATAGAGTCCAGTAATTGGGCCCTATTGCAAAATCTTTCAAAACTCGGTTGAGTTGGTACAACCATTTAACTCATACCAACTGGCGACTCTGTCTAATTCGGACTAATAAAATCAAATCTTTTCAAATCGTCAACATTATATGTTGGTCTTTTCCTAAAAATCTCACCCTCAGGTCAAACAAATCAGAAATAGATAACATAAAGGGTAGGAACACATAGGAAAAGGAAATCAAGAATTTTGGTGGCAACTCTGCTGGGGACATTAGAGGGCTTAAGCCGCATTTCAATCTTTTCAAAATTTCCTGTTTATATTCATGTGTGTGGATGCTATCTTTATATTGAGTGGATGTAAATAATTATTCTACTGCTTTATGTTAGTGCTTCACACAATGCATCATTTCATACGGTGAGACTCATTGTATGTGAATGTATGTTGTGTGATTCCTCCACCAAGAGGCGAACCCGTTGGCGTTTGATTACTGGACTCAATGGAGACTAATCTTGCGAGGCTCAAGAAAGGCGCCACTTCGCTCCTACTGAAAGAACGGATTAATTTCCCATCTAGTAAATTGCGATGATCTAGGGACCTTCATGCCGAAAAACTGCGAGAATAGCCTAAGATATGTCAGCCTCTGTTAAGCTAAACGCGAAGGGAAGTCTCTGCATGTCTTTCCCTTTCAAATTCCATGTAAATTTCAAATTCCATATAATTATCAAATAAATGTAAATATACATTCCATTCCCTGTCAAATTTCATTTTTTTGCACAAATATAAAATCCTGTCATGCTATCGCGTCAGCAAAATAACAAACCGCTGTTTTGGAAGAAAAGATTAAAAAACCTCAAACAATGACACATTGCATAGCATGCATCCTGTTAATATATATCAAAATTAACATACCTACTTTTATTGTAGGAGAAAAATTAGTCCCACTACCAGATCAAAGTCTAAAAAGGTACTAAGCCTACCTCAAGGCATGGTTTCCAGTGCCCAACTCAGAAATCAGATAGCGGAATTGGCTATCTTGCTAAAAGACCAGAACAAAAATACTCATGGTCAGAAAGTACCAAAGTCATCCACACAAGGTGGCAGTTAGGATTCCGACAAAAAGAAAGAAAAGGAAGTTCAGGACCCTAAACCACAAACTAATGAAAAATCCAACAAAACCCCTGAAATCACCAATCTCAAAGAAAATCGAGAAACTGGTGACATTAGAAAGAAGGTCCAGCAAATGGAAGAAACCATCCAGTCGATTAAAGGGATTGGAGTCTATGGGAGTGTAAATTACTCAGATCTTTGCATCTTTCCAGGGCCTTGTTATCCAGACAAGTTTCAGATCCCTGATTTTGAAAAATATGATGGATTAGGAGATCCTTACACTCATTTGAAAGTGTTCATTGGAGAAATTGGATCCTATGCTGAAGATGAGAAACTAAGAATGCAGTTGTTCTAGAAAAGTTTGATCGGGGAAGCTAGAGCATGGTATGCCCGACTGGATAATTCCAAAATCCACAGCTGGGAAGAGCTAGCACATGTCTTCCTAAATCAATACTGTTTCCAATCACAAATGGCTCAAGATAGGTATCAAATTACCAAGGTTAAGAAGCAAAACAGTGAATCTTTCTGTGAATATGCCGAACGGTGGAGATGCCTGGCTGCTCAAGTCATTCCATCAATGACAGAAATAGAACATGACATTCAGTGATAAACATGAAGCTCCATTTTATGAGAGGGTCCTAGCAGGCATAAGAAAAACCATTCTCAGAAATGATTAAGCATGGAGAATTGGTTGAAATGGGATTGAAGTCCGGAAAGGTCAAAGACCTTACTTCTTTGGAGGCCGTGGCCGAGCACATTCAAGCTGGAAGTTATGGGAATAATCCTCGAAGAGTTCATGAAAAGAAGGAGGAAGATGTATCCTTGATTCTTTAAGGACAAAATCTGAGAGATAGTCAAAACTTGCTCATTCAAAGGAGAAATTATTCCCCTTTTCAAACTTCTGCACAACCTTTAAATCCTCCATTTCAAAAAGACGGAGAAGTTAAGCGTCAAAGAACATTCATACCCTTAGGGGACTCACTGGAAAATGTACTAAATCTTCTGACAACAAAAAAGAAGATTGTCCAACTCTTTCCTCTATCAAATCCCAGTGGACAGAATTTTGATCCAAGCAAGAAATGTGCTTATCATTTTGGAGCTCTAGGTCACGATACCCAAGATTGTTGGTCTCTCAAGCACAAAATGAGGAGGGGGTCAATACCAGAATAACTGCATATTCAAGATAATCCTCTACCTTAACACAATGAGGAGGGGGTCAATATGATCAGTATGGGAAACAAAGAAAGTTCCAAATACCTTCGGTACGTAGGGGAGTTCTCCCTAGTAAACAAGCATACGTCGGACAATTGGGAATGTTCAGAAAGGCAATTTCTAATAGAACAAGAAATTAAATCTATCAAGGAACAGGTTGGTCAACTAGCAGAGCTGGTAGTTTATCAATATCAGATAACACGACAATTGATAAATCAGACCAATCAGCGAGAAACAAATCTTTCTACCCCCTAAAATTAGTCCCATTGCTAGGAAGGATAATAACCGGTTCCATGAGCATGAACCCTGGGCAGATAAGGTTGCTAGGGAAGAAAAGTTCTGAGCTAACAG
Organism: Panax stipuleanatus; assembly: GCA_020205555.1. Taxonomy (NCBI): domain Eukaryota; kingdom Viridiplantae; phylum Streptophyta; class Magnoliopsida; order Apiales; family Araliaceae; genus Panax; species Panax stipuleanatus. The sequence continues at coordinate 82,823,195 of CM035121.1, forward strand.
AGAGTTCGCCTTTAAAAGGAATTTTACTCATTTGAATCAGCCTATGGAAAAAATTCTCCAAATGTTGATCAACGAAAGGAAAGTCACAGAATTGTTACTCTAGTGGACCCTCGATCCAGGAAGTTTAATCCCGATAGGATCTGTCAATATCATTCAAACACTCCTGGTCATGATAAAGAAGATTGTTGGGGACTTCATCACTTAATTCAAAATTTGATTGAAAGCGATGAGCTGTTGAAAGTAAACCAAGATTATGGTTATCTTACTGAGGAATCAATCTTTCCTCCCATGGCATGGAATTTAAAAGAAATAGTGACTGTCATTTCCTATGAAAAGAATCTAGCCATAACGCCCATGATAATTCGAGGAGAAGGGGACCAAGAGGGAAAAATCCTGTAAAAGTGGTTGCGCCCGAACCTCTAATATTGCCATTCAGACCGTAATATCTTATCGTCAGCTTAAAGAAAGTCCCATAGAACTATGGGAAAGATAAGGGATTAACATCAAACCACATTACTATTATATCAAAGAAAAACCCGTTGTACCTACCTCAGCAAGTTATAAAGTCAGTCATCAAATCCAAGGGAAGAGTGCCCGAGGAGAAAATTGAAGAATTCCTCAGCAAGATGGGGCATAATGAAGTCAAAGTGGTGCAAAGTTTAAAAGAGGCACCCCGATAGATATCCATTATGGATCTGGTCTTATCTTTGGAAGACCATCACAAAATCTTAGTGAAAGTATAGGAAGAATCATATCTGTCAAAAATGGCAGATACTGAGAAATTTTATCATGTGATAGAGCACATTTTCAAAAACAATGTGATTTCTTTCACTGATGATGACATACTAGAAGAAGGGACTAGTCATTGCAAATAATTGCACATAGCAGTGATGTCCTTAGGATATGTAGTCGGAGGTGTATTGATAGATGGAGGATCATCCCTGAACATCTGTCCGTACAACATATTGGAAAGAATGAAGATCAATAGAAATTGAATCTGGACTAGTCATATAGTCATAAGGGCCTTTGATGGATCTCGGCGAGAGGCTGTAGGAGAAATTAAGATTTCATTGGAGATTGGACCCCATACTTTCTACGTATCCTTCCAAGTACTAAACATAACCACAGGATATAATTTACAATTGGGAAGACCATGGATCCACATGGCTGGGGCAGTTCCGTCCACCCTTCATCAATAAGTCAAGTAAATCATTAATGGTAATCTGGTAACTGTCAATGCCGAACCAGAATATCTTATCTATATACAAAGAGATATGTATGTGATCAGTCTTGATGAAGGATTTGAGCCTGTCAGCTTTCAAGCCCTTGAAGTGAGCAACACTCAATACTTACCTATTGAGGCTCCAACCTTAAAGCCAAGAGTTTCCACCGAAGTAGTGTCGGTTGTTCAAGAAATGATATCCTTGGGTTTTTGGCCTGGAAAAGGATTGGGGAAGAGTCAGCAAGGAATCAGAAGTCCAGTTCAAATCTCTAGCCAGACAGGGAAGGCTGGATTAGGCTATTCCTCTAGATCAAACCATCGAAACCCGCACAAGCATCCATCGGTTTCCTTTTCTACAATTCTACTACCAAACCTCACTGATGCAGGATTTGTGAAGCCTATATAAGGAAAATTTCTGTTGCGGTCGCCAGTATGCTAATTCCTAAGGTTAAACCGTTCATTTAAAAAGAAGTTCCAAAGCCTGATGAGAAAAGCAAATAAGGGAAGGAAAGGTTCCTATAGGTAGGACGAGACCCGTTTGCAAGGATGTATTTTTTGGTGCACACTAAGGGAATAAACAATGATATCCCAGATGATGATCATGTAGAAAATTAACTCACGATCCCTTGTATGGACATAGCTGAAGGGAGTGTCCCAAAGAGGAATACTGACCTTGATGAAAATGTTGTCTTAGTTATCATCAAGGAGGAGATGGACAACAACAACCCCTTCATCCTCCCAGTCAATGAGGACTTGTCTCTAGACAATTGGAACAGCACTCCATGCATTAATTGAAAAAGGTAAAAGGGCAGAAAGTCCATCTGCCCTGAAGTGTGGTTTTATCTCCTGCTTATTTTTGTTGCCGCAGCGCTAGCAGTTACTTTTTGTAATATTTTTGCTAATGCCTTGTATGATCAAACAGTTTCATATATTAAGTGAAAACATTTTGTTTTCAGGACTCTAAAGTTGGATTTGTTTGGCCTTACTGATGAGATGCCAAATTTTCACAGTGACTACAACTGTGATGTAGAACGTGACTTTGACTTGATAAGGATTGGTCAAGATGAGATAGATGACTATGAAGTGCCTGAGGAGATCAAAGAATGGGTCAAAGACAAACCCAAACCAAACCTTGATCAAACCATCATTGTTAATATCAGAACCTCAGAAAACCCTAAAAAAATCCAGATAGGCATGGACCTTACCCTAAACCAAAGAAAAAACCTGATTGGCCTCCTAATCAGTTCCAGGATGTGTTTGCATGGTCATATGAGGACATGATTAGTTTGTCTACTGATATTGTCATTCATCGAATACCCATTAAAGAATGATTCAAGCCAGTCAAGCAGAAGCTCAGGCGACTGAAACCTGAGTGGAGTCTGAAAGTCAAAGAAGAAATTGTGAAGAAATTCAAAGCCTACATCATCATGGCATCAACTTACCCTGAGTGGCTGTCCAATATAGTTCATGTGCCTAAGCCTGGAAGGAAGGTACAAGTATGCGTGGATTACCGGGATTTGAACAAGGCTTGTCTCACGGATAACTTCCCAGTACCTTTTATCCACATACTAATAGACAACACGGCGGAGTATGTTATGTATTCTTTTGTTGACTATTTCACCGGGTATCATCAGATCATAGTTACTAAAGAAGATAGGGATAAAACAACCTTCATTACTCCTTGGGGAACCTTTTTTTATAGATGATTATCTTTTGGCCTTATCAATGCCAGTGTCACCTTTCAGCGAGATATGATGGCCCTTTTTCATGACATGATGCATAAAGAAATAGAGGTCTATGCGGATGATATCATCGTCAAATCTCGGAATGAAGATGACCACATAAACAATCTCAAAAAGCTTTTCAACCGGTTTCGCAAGTATGACTTAAGACTGAATTCGGCTAAATGTGCCTTCGGTGTTAAATAAGGCAAGTTGTTGGGATTTCTAGTGAGCAACAGAGGCATAGAACTGGATCCTACCAAAATTAAAGCAATCACCGAGATGCTCATTCCCCGACCAGAAAAGGAAATACGTGTATTCCTGGGGAGAATCAATTTCATAAGCAGGTTCATCTCTCAACTCACGACAACGTGTGAACCCATATTTAAGCTTTTAAGGAAAAACTCCTCCATGAAGTGGAATGAAGATTGTCAAAAAGCCTTCTTTTCCATCAAGAAGCAGTTGATCGAAGCCCCTGTCTTGGTACCCCCAAGAGATGAGGTTCCTCTATTTATGTACCTGTCAGTCAATGCCAATGCTAGGGGATGTATGCTGGGGAAGAAGGTTGATAGAAACAAGGAAAGAACTATCTATTACCTCAGCAAAAGATTCAGTAGCGGTGAGCAGAACTACACTTTGATTGAAAAGACCTGTTGTACGTTAGCATGGGCCGCCATGAGGTTACAACATTATCTCCATGGCCACATAACCTATCTCATATCTTGCATGGATCCTCTTAAGTTTGTATTCAGCAAAGCCCGTGATGAATTGTCAATTGTCCAAATGGAAGTTGGTCCTCCAACAGTTCGATATCATCTGCGTGACTCAAAAATCTGTCAAGGGTCAAGGAATTACAGATCAATTGGCCGAAGCACCATCGGGGAATTTTGAACCCTTGGAAACTTATTTCCCGGATGATGGGATAATGACAATTCAACAAGTCCATCATGAAAGTATAGTCCAATATTAGAAATTATATTTTGACGGAGCCGTAAACATAGAAGGTGCAGGAGCAGGGGCAGTTCTTGTATCTTTTACGGGAGAACAGTATCCCATGGCCATCAAGCTGCAGTTTGCTAACACCAACAACACAGCTGATTATAAAGGCTGTATAATGGGACTTAAACTGGCCCAATCCATGGGTATCCAACAGTTAGCAGTCTTTGGAGATTCTGAGTTGGTCATCAGACAAACCACCGGGGTGTATCATACTAAAGAATTGCATTTGCTACCCTATCATCGGCAAGTTATCAAGATAGCCATGGAGTTTGAAGAAATAACCTTCATCTATATCCCTCGAAGTAGAAATGACTTTGTTGATGCATTGGCAACATTGGCTTCCTTGATCCACATATCTGGCTAGGATGGGAATTCCTGACATCAAATTTGCAAGCCAAAAGGCCCCATCATATGGGAATTACATTGGAGAAGTATAAGATGAAATACCTCCCATCAAACAGCCTTGGTACCAGGATATAAAAGAATATCTGCGAGATGGATCTACACCCGCCGGGGCAAGTCAAGCCAAAAGAAAGTGGATTCATAAAATGGCTATGAAATTCTATTTGAGTGGAGACGCACTTTATAAAAGGGATGCTGGAATAGGCCTTTTAAGATGCCTAGATAAAGATCAAGCCCAAAGACTCCTGGATGAAGTCCATGGTGGAGTTTTTGGTCCACACATGAGCGGTCCTTTACTTGCCAGAAAGATATTGAGAATAAGGCATTACTGGATCTCTCTCAAAGCTGACTGTGATGATCATGTCAAAAGATGTTATCAATGCCAAGTCCATGGAAACGTTATCCACGCACCTCCAAATGAATTGCACTACATGAGTTCGCCGTGGCCCCTGTTCCATTTGGGGAATAGACGTGATTGGGCCAATAGAACCCAAAGCCAGCAATGGTCATCGATTCATCTTCACCAAGATTGACTACTTCACCAAATGGGTCGAAGCTGCCTCATTTCCCAAAGTTACTAAGGAGGTGATTATTGGTTTCATCCAAAATAATATTATCTTTCAATATGAACTACCGGAGGTGATCTTATTAGACAATGCCAAAATCTAAACAACCAGATGATGAAAGAATTATGCAGCAAGTTTCAGATCAAGCATCTTAATTTCGTCATCTATCGTCCCAAGATGAATGGTGCTGTCGAAGCAGCCAACAAGAATATTGAGAAAATCATGAAAAAAATGTCCGCCAATCACAAGGGATGGCCTGACTTATTGCCTCTGACTCCGCTAGCCTACAGAACGTCAATGCGCACTTCTACTAGGGCTACCCTCTACTCATTAATCTATGGCATGGAAGCAGTACTCCCCATAGAATTAGAAATGGAGTCATTGAGGGTGTTAATAGATGCTCAGATGGAAGAATACCAGTGGATGTAAGAGCGGTACCACCAGTTATCTCTGATAGATGAGAAATGGGCTATAACTATCTTTCATGGGCAATTATATCAGCAAAGAATTGCTCGGTCATACAACAAGAAAGTCCGGCTTCGACAATTCAAAGAAAATAACTTGGTGTTAAAGAAAGTTTTTACCACTCAAGATGAAGCCAAATGAAAGTTTGCCCCAAATTGGGAAGGCCCATTCATTATCAAAGAAGTGTTGACAAGAGGAGCCATCCGATTGAAAGAAGTGGATGGGAAAGAATTTCCCCAGCTTATCAATTCAGACACCGTGAAAAGGTACTATGTCTGAGACACCTGCAAACTGCCATTCGGGTCCTGTGATAAAAGAAAAAAGATAGCAACAATCAATCTAATCAGGTTTTTACAACAGGCCTGAACTATAAATGGCTTGATCTCCCTTAACCCGGGAGTACGTAGGCTGCCATTTAAGGTGCGATCAAACCAAACAAAAAATCCAAAAACCTCTCAAACCAAGCTCAAACCCAAATAAACACTTTTCAAACCGTTCAGGCTAGGCCTGAACTATGAATGACCTGATCTTCCTCAATCCGGGAGTACGTAGGCAGCCATTTATGGCGCGGTCGAACCTTCAAGAAAAAAAACATACTTTTTGAAAACCAGTCCCAAGACACCAAACCTCATAAAAAAACCCAAATAGTATCAAGCCTCCCTAATCAACAGACCTTTCTAAGGTACTCTCCGACATCTCAATGTCATTTTATCAAGGAAAAGCTCATGATACATCAAGATAGCAAGTCATGAAAAAAGTGGTAATCATTTAGCAATGACAAAACGTATCCAAAAGGGAATTGAATCAAAATATATTTCTCTTCCATATAATACTGTTTAATATATACAATGTATCCTGTACATGACAAAAATGGCTAACCTAGTCTATGCATGAAAATGAAAGCTAGTCTATAAACCCGTTGATAAATGGGATAGCAAGTCTAACATGGCATCCCTTTTAGAAGATGGAGGTGCATCTGTAAGATCCTGCCCTAAGGTCTCCATACGAGCTAGAAGATCCACAGCTATCTGCATAGTGCTACCATGATCATCTATCAATGTACTCATATCTGCAATAATGCTATATGTGTAGGATCTAAGTACAGTACTATCAGCGATGTAAGCATCCCAAGTAGCTCGAGCCTCATCCCGCTCAATAAAAGTTGTGTCCCTGGTAACTATGGTATAATCTCTCTCAACAAAAGCTGCGTCCTAAGTGGCTCAAGCATCGTTCCTATTGATAAAAGTAGCATCCCTGCCAGAAAGGGCTGTCAACATCAGCGCTCTAGCCTGATCCCTCTCAAAGGTCATCCGAGTTAACGAATCTATAAGATATGGATCCGCAGCAGTAGAAGTTCTCGGGGTGTCACTAACCAAAGCTGCTGTCAAACCAGCAAATAACTTGTCCTCGGTGGGAGAATCAGGGTCCTCCATTGGTTCCTCCTCATCAGAATCAATACTCAGCTCTGAGTAAACAACCACGACCAATGCAATGTTTGCCTCTAGCCATGCAGAGTACTCTAAAGAACAACCTGGATGACTAGTCAAAAAATCAGCCCTCTCGCGACGAGTCTAACAATCATAAATCCTGGTCAAATCATCTATTGATAGAGATGAAGCTAATAGTCACTGATCCATAGCCCCATCAAAGTGGTGAATGTCCTAAAACTGGTCAAACTGTCCCATAATAGCCAGTGGATGATATGTGGTCACCACTCTTAGACCAACTAGGGGTAGATATTCCGTGCCAACTGCATGAGTAATGAAGTTATAAGGAGAGATGAGTCCTGAAGATGACAAGATCGCAAAGGGATCCTCGATTATCATCAGAAAATCCAACCAAGATGCCGCATCTGTACACGCAGTCGGCTGAAAAGAATAGGACATGGCTATCTCATGAGTAAAATAATACCGTGATGTCTAAAAAGTGTCGATCGATCTCAAGTGTGTCATGTACCACACGTATAATAAAAAGGCACTCTCCCTGAAGAACCCCACAGAATGGGTATGGAAAAATGTGGCCGACCTCACGGTCTCCGCCAATATCATGGGCAAGATGGTACAACCCTCTCTGAGAGTGTGAACCACTGTGATCAGGCCAATGTCCAAATAGTCCATATACATCGGCATGTACAAATAAGCTATGACGCACATCAACAGAATATCTACGCGAGCAATCTGCCACTCCCCTGCAGTGATAGTAAAGTCTCCTGAATATCGTGCATAGCTGTCCAGCAAGCTAAATTGATCAATCAAGAAATCCAAGGACACCACATGCCCTGAAGAGATCTCATCCACGATAACTCTACGCCACAAACCAGTCAAGGTCATAACCTACCGTCTTATATTGCTGATGGCCATCCTAGAATAAGGCTGATCCAATGACAAATTAGTAATGCGCTCATACACCTCTAACGTAGGTGTCAGCTCATAGATACCGAACCTAAAAACCTGTCGCTCAGGTATCCAACAAGATATCATGCTGTCTACGAAGCCCAATGGTACCTGAAAAGCTAAGATGGTCATGGAATACCCTAACATCTGATCAACTGTCACCCTATCTGTGGGAGGCAAATTGTCATACTATAATCTCAAAGAAGAGGCTATCAATGTGGGTGGCATGTGCTCAATCCGGCTGACAGTAGATGAAGACATCTGTAGAACTGTATCATGAGACCATCCAGGGGTTAATGCTAAGCTCACCTATATGAATGCATATCCATGACATAATGCATGCATCATAATAGATAATAATGATAAATGATAATATGATGCAATAGATAGGAAATATCATACATTTCTATATACACTGTCTAATAAAAGCATCATCTCTGTCTGCCACTAAAATGCAAATATAAAAAGTATAGGGAAATGGGGCACAACCGCCCAATGACTAACAGAGGTTTATCAAAAGAGATAACGAGAAATGGGGCACAAACGCCCAACAACTAATAGAGGCCTATCAAAATATAAGGCGAGATATATATCAGAAGAAATCTATGATATCTATATCACCCAGCCGATCAACCTGCTATAACTCCTCTTGAGTCACTAAATCTCTGCCAGAAGGGATGTCGGGCCGATAGAGAGGAGGATCTGCACCAGTAAAATTACCAAATATGGACCACCTGAGGGGTCAATGCCGGAGCTGGAAGGATCAAAAGAATCTGCCTCCGAAGGCTCCCTACCAAGGTGCCTGATGAAAAATTGTGCCCGCTCCAATCTCTAGGTCAAACTGGTAATATGCTCCAAATGAGTAGGTTCTTGAATGCAGGCTATCCAGTCTGTCATCATCACAGACCCAAGAACCATGTCTGCCATAAGCTGAGTGGCGCGGGACTGAGCCCCAATAGTGTGAGGACTCCACCAGCGATAAAATACCTCCTGAGTGTGAGGGCCCTCTGACAATGTGAAGCCACCCAAGCCCATTATGGGAATGTCTATAACTGACAGAGATAGAGACCAATGTCACCTAGTAGGAATAAGGAAAGGAATACGAATCTCTCCTGTGACGCTCCTGATAGCACGCTCTCCCAAGTAGAGCTCCCAGCCTCTATCAATCAAAAGATGAATTCGATGAGTAGATAATATGTACTCAACCCCGGTCAGGAATCCATCCTCAAAACCGACTGTAAGATAATCAAGGGTGTAAGGAACCAACGTGATAACAACAGCGGTCAATAGCTTCAACTGCAAGCGGGAATGAGTAAACCCCTCTACTACAGGTGATAGTAGTGTGCATACAAGCCAATCATGTATGATGATAAAGCACATACTTTGTAAACAATCTTATTTATTTATTAATAAAATATATTTATTTATTAAAGGCATTTAATTATCTACATGGTGCTGTTTTTATAATATGTAAATAACTCATAGTTTTAAGCAATGCTTTTAGAATCATGATGTTGATCATGCTAATGAGATCTAAATTCTTAGAAAGCTTTAAAACTAAAATAGTTCCCAATCGTGGGATTACTAAAAAGGGGATTAGTAAATCCGGATAGATTGGTACATATGTTGCTTGCTCATTGGATGAGGATGACTGATCTCATGGTCATTTGTGTGGAGACACTAAAGTAAGTATGTAGGTGCTTATTGGAGAATAAGTTCACTGAACGTGACTCGCTATGGAATACCTAATGGAGTTTTACTCGCCTGTCAATAGGAATTCCTAATGTGATAATAGCACATGTGATCCTTGGACTTGAGATCATCATAGTATCTTGTATGTAACAAATTATACTTTGACTAATTCCTTAAGGCCTTTTAAGGCATATATAGGGTATGCTTGGGTGTAATGAGTTACATATGGAGATAATGAATGATCAATAAAGAATCTACCACCTCTAGTAAAAGAGGAGATATGTCCTATGTGATTCGTTAAATGACAACCCAGGAATCCTTGGCCAAGGTAGAATGAAATTAGAAAGAGGTTTCTAATTTGCATTATTTGGAGTTGTGCATTTTCTAATCGAAATACATATGATTTAATAAATTAAAACTTGACAGTAAATCCATGTCTTATATTTAATTGGGACATTGTATGGTGGAAGGATTGAATTGTACGGTAACTATTAACTCACAGGTTCTTTTATGATTAATGTTGAAATCTATATTATCTGGAAAGTCGTTGATCGCTAGGGAGGCTTATCCCTATTGTAGAATAAATATTATTTATTTAAATAGATTATTAGTTTAATTTGTTTATTTAAATAAGATTAGAATTGTTCTAATTGATTTATTCACAACCGGTTTAATATGGAGAACCTAAAGGGTCACACCATAAAAGGAAGAAGAATTATTTAAGAAGAAAATGGCATGATAGTAATAATGCATTAAGTATAATTAATTTAATCTATGATGATAGAATAAATTAAATAGCTTAATGTTTATTATTTAATATTTTAGAAATATTAAATATAAATTAATAAGAGGAGTCTTATTAATATTATTATTATTATTATTATTTTAATTCTAAAGGAGTTTAGGAATTAATATAATATCAGTACTCTCTCTCAATCCTAATAAAGATTAGGATATAAATTAATTAAAAGTAATTAATTAATTAATTAAATAAAACCCTATTCTAATTGGATTAGGAGGGTTAACCTAATATCTATATAAGAGAGTCTTATATCAGAAATAAGGGATGTGAAATTTTCCAAGAGTTGGGAGTACACATATTCTATAGAGATAGAAACAAGGGTTAAGCCAATAACCCATCTTCTTGAGTTCTTCATCTTCCTTGGTGGATCACCGTTAGAGGCCAAACATTTGGGTGGCTGACATTATTCAAGGGAAGGAGCCACTATCAGAGGAATCAAAGGAATCAAAGGAGTAGAACTTGTACCTGAGGAAGCTTAGATCTTCAAAGGTATAATTCCATGTTCTCTCTTTTCTGTTATTGATAACAAGCACAAAGCATGATCATGGTAATGGGTTTGTATAAATTTTGAAAACCTAGTTTTTACGCTTTCGCCCTATTTATGTGATTTGATTGCATGATTGCGTTACATACAAACCCAACAGTGGTATCAGAGCCTAACTTTGTGCTAATTATCAATTTTATAATTTCATGTATGAATTGATGTGAAAATTGGATCGTTTTTCTGGACAAAAATCGTTTTCTGCAAGTTTCTGCGGCGAACAGCGCAGCTGCGCAGCTGCCCAGTTCATTACTGGCGCAGCTGCGCCGGTCTACAAAAACTGCTGCTTCCGTCTACCTGCGCAGCTGCGCAGCTACCCAGTTCATTACTGGCGCAGCTGCGCCGGTACCTGGACAGACCCTGAAAATTGATTTTAATTAATTAAGTAAACTGTTTATTTAATTGATAAAGATTTAAAATAAAGAAGTTTTTTTTATCTGAAATATGATTTCAGAATGCTAAAATTAAAGGAGTTTAATTTGGATTTATTTTTGATTAAAATAAAACAGTTTATTTTGTTTCAAAAATAAAATTTGGTAAAACTTTTGTCCATTAAATAACATCGATCCATATATGGAATAGCATTGTTATTCATGAGATGAATGGATATTTATTGATGCATATGTTGATGTGTATGATAATAAATGTGGTTGATTATGGACTATGACCAATGTGATTGGATTTTATTTTGGATGAATGCTTGAATGTATGGGTTTTATAAAATGGGGTCTGCGTACCTCGTCTTCTCTAGTTTTATTCTCGATGTAAATTCTATCTCCTTTCTATGTACTTCCCCTTGATTGCTGATCAAGGTTTCTATTTAATTTTAAATAGTTAATGTAATAGAGATAGTTAGAATTATTTTGAAGAAATTGGAGACCAAGGAGCGAGGAGCGCGTGAAGACCCGTTTGTATGGAGCCCGGGTTTAAATGTAATAGTTACATTTAAAATTTAAATTCTTGCACTCCTAGGTTTGACCTTTTGGTTCACTTGGTGGCTCTAGTGAACCAAACTAGAATAAAAGTCCATAATCAATCCGGGTAGAATATAGTATTCTATATTGCATGCTAAATATTATATATATTATATTTTATACAAACATGCTTCGCATGTTTAATAAAATGACGCGTATTTTATATATATATGTGCATGCGCGCTTAAAAAGATGAGACAAATAATAACAAACCCCTCAAAGAAATAATATTAAGTCTGAAGCGTTCAAATGATATTTGGAATATCGAACGTCGCCTTCTAGCATGATTAGTTAATAGAGTATTAAATATTTAATATGAGTTTGTTGTGCTATCCACAAGGCGAGTATTGAATATTTAAGATGTTAATTAATCACATTTGATGCTTATCAAGAAAATTGAACGATCTAGTCTTGTTGTGCTATCCACAAGGACTGAAAATTTTTTCTTTTTTGAATTTATGGAAGTGCTAGGCTGGACTTAACTTAAATCATTTTAGTTCGGATGTGCACACACATGACCATTATGATTTAAGAGGCAAAATAAAAGGAGTTACATGGTGATGTAATTGACAAGAGTTGTCTACCTATTTATTTGTATATCGCTTGTTGTGCTATCCACAAGGTTATATACATTTGAAATGGGATCCTTAATCTCACTAGCAAATCTTTAATTAGATGTTGCTGAACTATATGAGTGAGGGTAATATAGTTTGATGAAAATAGTGGGAGATACCAATTTAAAATAAAGACCTAAATTTATTTTGGTATGCAAAGTTAATAAAATGAATGTTTGCTAAAATGTTGTCTTTTCACATGCAGAATTTTAAAAATGTCAAAATCACTAATCTCACTACGAAGCATACTTGATGCAAATAAGCTTACCGGCCCGAATTATGAGGACTGGCTAAGAAATCTGAGAATTGTTCTCACTGCTGAAAAGATTTCTTATGTCCTAAATTCCACGATCCCTGAATCTGTTTCAGAAACAGCCTCTGAGGAAGAGATTGCCACTTTCAATAAGTGGCAAGATGATGCATCTGTGGCTCAATACATCATGCTCGCATCCATGAATAACGAGCTTTAGCGTCAGCACGAAAAAATGGATGCTCCTGCTATGCTGCTTCACCTCAAGGAGTTGTATGGTGAACAGAGTAGGACTGCTAGATATGAGATATCTAAGGAGCTCTTCCGATCTCGGATGGCCGAGGGCACTGCCGTCGAGACTCATGTTCTGAAGGTAATCAATTTGATTGAACGCCTTGGACAGCTTGGGTTCGTCATGGATGGGGAGTTGAGTCAAGACTTGGTCTTGCAGTCACTCCCTGAGACCTTCTCGCAGTTTGTGGTTAATTTTCACATGAATAAACTAGATGTCAGCTTACCTGAGCTGCTTAACATGCTGAAAACTGCAGAAGGTCACTTCTCATCCAAGAAGAACCATGTCTTGATGGTGGATTCTTCCAATAAAAGGAAGAGGCCCAAGGTGTCTTCTGAAAAGAAGAAATCTAAGAAGGCTAAGGGAAAAGGGAAAGAAAAGGAGCAAAAGAAACCTGAACCAGCTAAAGTAATGTGCTTTCATTGCAATGAGCCGGGACATTGGAAGAGGAACTGCAAGAAGTTTCTAGCAGAGAAGAAGCTTGGAGAAGCTTCAACTTCCAATCAAGGTTTGTTTATGATTGAAATTAATTTTTCTGAAAGTCATAATTCTACTTGGGTATTGGATACCGGCTGTGGTTCTCACATATGTAATACTGTGCAGGGACTGGTCAGAAGTAGAAAGCTGAACAAAGATGAGGTGATCCTACGAGTGGGAATTGGAGCAAAAGTTGCTGCATTAGCTGTAGGAACTTATTGTTTAGAAATGCCTTTGGGCAAATCCATTTATCTTAATAATTGTTATTATGTTCCGAATATTATTAAAAATATTATTTCAATTTCTGTATTGGATATGGAAGGTTTTGACGTTATTATAAAGAACAATGGTTGTTCTATTTATAAAGACGATGTTTTATATGGTATTGGAAATTTGCGAAATGGACTTTATACACTTGACTTGCAAGAAAATATATTTCAAATTGAACAAATTAAGAAAAGGAAAAGAGATGATATTAATTATACCTATATGTGGCACTGTAGACTCGGTCATATCAATGAAACAAGATTATCCAAGTTGCATAAAGATGGGCTCCTCGAGCTATCTGATTATGAATCATATCCAACTTGTGAATCTTGTCTCATGGGTAAAATGACTAAATCTCCTTTTAGTGGAAAAAGGGAGAGAGTTATAGAGTTGTTGGCATTGATTCACATAGACGTTTGTGGACTTATGACAACAAGTGCACGGGGTGGGTATTCTTATTTTATTACTTTCACTGATGATCACTCAAGATTTGGATATGTGTATTTAATGAAATACAAATCAGAATCATTTGAAAAGTTCAAAGAGTTCAGAAGTGAAGTAGAGAAACAAACGGGCAAGAGTATTAAGATACTTCGATCAGATCGAGGTGGAGAATACTTAAGCAGTGAGTTTCTCAATTGTCTCAGAGAAAATGGTATAATCTCACAATGGACTCCTCCAGGTACACCACAGTTAAATGGAGTATCTGAAAGGAGAAATCGAACACTGTTGGACATGGTTCGATCCATGATGAGTTTTACAGACCTTCCAATTTCCTTCTGGGGATATGCCCTAGAAACGACTGCATACCTACTTAACAAGGTACCTACCAAATCCGCCCCAAAGACTCCATATGAGATGTGGAAAGGGAGGAAACCAAATCTTAAGCATGTTAAGACTTGGGGTTGTCCAGCTTATGTCAAAAAGTTTGAAAATGATAAGCTACAGACTAAATCCGATAAGTGTAGATTTGTGGGATACCCTAAAGAAACCGTAGGGTATTATTTCTATCATCCAACTGATCAAAAGGTGTTTGTTGCGAAACATGCTACCTTCTTGGAGAAAGAGTTTATCCATGAAGGTGTCAGTGGGAGTAAGATATATCTTGAAGAAGTTCAAGAACCACAAGTTACCACGGATCAAAGTCAGGTACCTAACCAAGTAGAAGAACCTACTGTACCACACCATGTTCGTAAATCTGGAAGAGTACCGAAGATACCTGAGAGGTATGGATTCGTTATAGATAATGACGATGAGGTACACATCATGAATGATGATGATCCATTAAATTACGAACAGGCTATGAGTAATAAAGACTTAGGGAAATGGCTTGAAGCCATGAAATCTGAAATGGACTCCATGTATGAAAACAAAGTATGGTCTTTGGTTTCACCACCTGAAGGTATTAAACCTATTGGGTGTAAATGGGTTTTTAAGAAAAAGACTGGAGTAGACGGAAAGGTAGAGACCTATAAGGCCCGACTGGTTGCAAAAGGTTTCAAACAAAGACAAGGAGTTGACTATGATGAAACCTTCTCACCAGTAGCTATGCTCAAGTCCATTCGGATTTTGCTTGCGATTGCAGCTTATAACGACTATGAGATCTGGCAGATGGACGTGAAAACGGCCTTCCTCAATGGGAAATTTGAGGAGGATGTGTATATGACACAGCCAGAGGGATTTGTTTCAAAGGTTGGAACAAATCAAGTCTGTAAGCTACAACGATCCATTTATGGGTTGAAGCAAGCTTCTCGTAGATGGAACATTCGTTTTGATGAGACAATCAAAGAGTTTGATTTTATCAAAAACTGAGGATGAACCATGTGTGTACAAGAAGGTTAGTGGGAGCGCAGTATCATTCCTTGTATTATATGTTGATGATATATTACTGATAGGGAATGACATTCCTATGTTACAATCCATTAAAATCTGGTTATCTAAAAACTTCTCTATGAAGGACTTGGGTGAAGCATCCTTTATTTTGGGGATAAAGATCTATAGAGATAGATCTAAAAGGATGCTCGGCTTATCCCAAGGAACGTACATTGATACAATGCTAAAGAGGTTTAGCATGGAAGATTCCAAAAGAGGTCTCATGCCGATGAGCCATGGAATACATCTCTCCAAGAAACAGGCCCCAAAGACACCTGAGGAGAGAGACCGTATGAGTAAGATCCCTTATGCTTCTGCAATAGGATCTATCATGTACGGTATGATATGTACTAGACCGGATGTTGCTCACGCACTTAGTGTAACAAGCAGATACCAGTCGAATCCAGGAGAAGAGCACTGGAAGGTAGTGAAAAATATCCTAAAGTACTTGAGAAGGACAAAGATATTTTTCTTGTCTACGGTGGGTCTGAATTAAAACTCGAGGGATTCACGGACTCAAGTTTTCAAACAGACCAAGATGACAATAAATCTATTTCAGGGTATGTGTTTACTTTGAACGGAGGTGCAGTGAGTTGGAAGAGTTCCAAGCAGCAAACGGTTGCTGATTCAGTGACAGAGGCAGAGTATATAGCTGCAAGTGAAGATGCAAAGGAAGCTGTTTGGATGAAGAAGTTCATAACTAAACTTGGTGTGGTTCCTAGCATTGGAGAAGCAGTTCCCGTATACTGTGACAACACCGGAGCGGTTGCACAGGCTAAGGAACCCAGGTCTCATCAGAAACCTAAACACGTGTTGCGGCGATTTCACTTGATCAGGGAGATCATTGAAAGAGGAGACGTCACCTTGGAGCGTGTAGACTCTCAAGACAACATTGCAGATCCATTTACTAAAGCTTTAACACAACAGCAGTTTGATCGTCACTTAGAGAAGATGGGTATGAGATACCATGGCGATTGGCTTTAGTGCAAGTGGGAGATTGATAGTAGTGTGCATACAAGCCAATCATGTATGATGATAAAGCACATACTTTATAAACAATCTTATTTATTTATTAATATAATATATTTATTTATTAAAGGCATTTAATTATCTACATGGTGCTGTTTTTATAATATGTAAATAACCCATAGTTTTAAGCAATGCTTTTAGAATCATGATGTTGATCATGCTAATGAGATCTAAATTCTTAGAAAGCTTTAAAACTAAAATAGTTCCCAATCGTGGGATTACTAAAAAGGGGATTAGTAAATCCGGATAGATTGGTACATATGTTGCTTGCTCATTGGATGAGGATGACTGATCTCATGGTCATTTGTGTGGAGACACTAAAGCAAGTATGTAGGTGCTTATTGGAGAATAAGTTCACTGAACGTGACTCGCTATGGAATACCTAATGGAGTTTTACTCGCCTGTCAATAGGAATTCCTAATGTGATAGTAGTACATGTGATCCTTGGACTTGAGATCATCATAGTATCTTGTATGTAACAAATTATACTTTGACTAATTCCTTAAGGCCTTTTAAGGCATATATAGGGTATGCTTGGGTGTAATGAGTTACATATGGAGATAATGAATGATCAATAAAGAATCTACCACCTCTAGTAAAAGAGGAGATATGTCCTATGTGATTCGTTAAATGACAACCCAGGAATCCTTGGCCAAGGTAGAATGAAATTAGAAAGAGGTTTCTAATTTGCATTATTTGGAGTTGTGCATTTTCTAATCGAAATACATATGATTTAATAAATTAAGACTTGACAGTAAATCCATGTCTTATATTGAATTGGGACATTGTATGGTGGAAGGATTGAATTGTACGGTAACTATTAACTCACAGGTTCTTTTATGATTAATGTTGAAATCTATATTATCTGGAAAGTCGTTGATCGCTAGGGAGGCTTATCCCTATTGTAGAATAAATATTATTTATTTAATAGATTATTAGTTTAATTTGTTTATTTAAATAAGATTAGAATTGTTCTAATTGATTTATTCACAACCGGTTTAATATGGAGAACCTAAAGGGTCACACCATAAAAGGAAGAAGAATTATTTAAGAAGAAAATGGCATGATAGTAATAATGCATTAAGTATAATTAATTTAATCTATGATGATAGAATAAATTAAATAGCTTAATGTTTATTATTTAATATTTTAGAAATATTAAATATAAATTAATAAGAGGAGTCTTATTAATATTATTATTATTATTATTATTTTAATTCTAAAGGAGTTTAGGAATTAATATAATATCAGTACTCTCTCTCAATCCTAATAAAGATTAGGATATAAATTAATTAAAAGTATTTAATTAATTAATTAAATAAAACCCTATTCTAATTGGATTAGGAGGGTTAACCTAATATCTATATAAGAGAGTCTTATATCAGAAATAAGGGATGTGAAATTTTCCAAGAGTTGGGAGTACACATATTCTATAGAGATAGAAACAAGGGTTAAGCCAATAACCCATCTTCTTGAGTTCTTCATCTTCCTTGGTGGATCACCGTTAGAGGCCAAACATTTGGGTGGCTGACATTATTCAAGGGAAGGAGCCACTATCAGAGGAATCAAAGGAATCAAAGGAGTAGAACTTGTACCTGAGGAAGCTTAGATCTTCAAAGGTATAATTCTATGTTCTCTCTTTTCTGTTATTGATAACAAGCACAAAGCATGATCATGGTTATGGGTTTGTATAAATTTTGAAAACCTAGTTTTTACGCTTCCGCCCTATTTATGTGATTTGATTGCATGATTGCGTTACATACAAACCCAACAACAGGGACCTCTGTAAAGGTGGAATAATGCCATCACCGTCCTCGTGGATAGGTCTCCAAACCTAGAGTAGTAGCCAGGCGTAGGCAAGGGAGCCTCTCATATTCCCAAAACTGGAAGTGCAAAGATCCAATGTCCTCAGTGATAAAGATTGGAAATCCAATTGAGAGAAATTGAAAGGAGAAAGAGAAATTACTCACCATCAGAAAAGGGTAAAAACCCAGCCAAGCCTTCGTCACGCCATCAGAGCGTAGGCGCATCCCATGAAGAAAATATGCAAAGGTGAAGGAGCCCCAGTCAAAATATCTGATGCGATCCACATCTCGAGTGGCGCTAACCAGAGCAAAAGAGACCGTCAAGGAGTTATCCAGTATGAAACAACCCCTTATGATGACTAAGAACAATCACCGAAGAATGCGATCTCTAACCCTCTGATCATCAAGCAGAGGCTCAGTCAAAGCCCCACTTATGGTATCCACACTCAAGGGTCCAGAGCAGACAGTCCGACCCTTGAGGGCCATAGCAGGAACTCCCAAAAGGGATCGAATGGCGGCAGGTGAAATATCATACACCAAAGGCACCGTCTCACCTGTAAACTCCAACCCCGTGATGAACCGCCAGACCATCGGTGTCATCATAACCTCACAGTCCAATAAGTGGAGAGACTGGGTTAGGTGGAACCAGTGCTCAAAAAAAGCAAGTAGATAACCCCAAGGGCAACGATGGGGAGGAATAAAAAAGAAGGCCTCGAGACCCCAAGAGTTGACGATGGCCTGGTTGTAACGATTGAGATTTTATATATTAAATGTTAATATTTATTGAGTGAATAAATATTTTATGTGATTTATTTATTGAGTTAAATAAATAAATTATGTGATTTTGTGGACTGATTTAATTAAGAGTAATATTTAATTTAATTGACGTGTATTGATTCTATAGTATAGTTTTAATTTAATTGAGATAATTAAATTAGATGATTCTGTGTTGAGTGTTACATGAATTATTATTAGTGAGTAATTATAATTATGTGGCATTTTTATATGATTTATTGATGTTAGATTTTAATTAATTAAATAAGAGTGTTAAAGATTTAATTAATTAAAGTGTGACATTAAGGTATGTGTTAAAATAATTTATAAAAATAAAGAAAAGAGTTTTTAAATGATTTTTAACCAAACAAGGCCCATACTTTTGTTTTAAAAAGCTTTTGCCAAACAAGGCCCTTGCACTACCTTTAAACCTAATTTTACCCAAACAAAACCTTAGCACTAAAATCTGTTTTTATTAAAAGGATTGCCAAACTAGCCCTTGTGGCTTTTGAAATTTTATAACAGCTAATTTAATTATATTATTAAGTGTAGTTAAGTATATGTATTATTATCTATCAGTTATATAGTACGTAAGTTTTATTCTAGCCTAAGTCTAAAACTAAGAAGAAAAGAGAGAAAGAGCAGAGAAGAAATACAGAGAAGAAGAAAGAAGAAGAAGAATTGCTAGAACTCACCATCATCTTCTTCCACTCTCATAGCAAAGATTATAATCTTTACCCTTATAACTATAGAATCAATTCATATGTATTGTATTTCTTCTTTGTCAAATTAGGTTTTCATGAAATTGTATAATCAGGAATTTTATATGTATATATGGTATTCATATGTTCTTAATATGTAATTGTATGCCATGAAAGAATTTTCAGAATTCAATTGTTGTAAAAACAAGTTTTTAAAGTTATATTCTTCAATCTTTCATAGTTTTAGAATTTTTTGTAAAAATCTTTGTGTGAAAGTTTTTGATTTTGATATATGTATAGGGTGTGTACATATATATTTATATATATATATATATATATATATATATGTTTACATATGATTTTTATAGTGGTTTAAGTGTTTTAATTTACAAAGATATGATGAACATGGAGAAATCATGTTCATAGTGATTTATTATGAAGTTATTTTGAAAATAGTTCTTAAATTATCAAAGAAATTGATGAAAGCATGAAGTTATGTGTAATATGTGATATAGCATGATATGATATGAGTTATATAGTTGTTTCAACAATTCAATCCATGAAATTTTGATAAACAAGAGGAATTATGTTCATAATGATTTTCTCTGAATCAATTTCTAAAAAATAACTTTTGAAACTATCAAATTGATGATTTATTATGGTTTATTGTTTAAACTGATCATGTATTATGTTAGTATGTAAAGAATAGGAGTTATTACAATTGAAATTACTTGAATTGATTGAAAAACGAATTCGTAGTAGCAATTTTCGTCAAGAACGCTTAATCTTGTAGTTTTCTTCGAAAATCATGAAATCTTGGTTTTGATTATGTGATGTATGGATTTTATATATTATAATCATGTTAAAGACTTTAAAATATTGTTTGTATCAAGTTTCATGTTTATCATGTTGAGAAAAATCGAATTCAGGTGTGAAGAAATAAGCCAAATTGGCTTATTTCTCTTCTAGTTCGCAAACCAGCCCCTTCACTAGACCAGGTTGGTTTTTGGTTTTTGAGTTTTCATGCCCCGTTTGTTTAGATAACTTATTTCTATGACTTGATAAGTGTAATAGGTAATAAGATAAAATATTTTTGATGAGTTTAAGATAGATTGAAGTTGTATATGAATGTGTTACATGTGTATGAGTGTGTTAATTTCATAAGGTACGCGACACGATTCATTGCGTTATAAGCTTATGAATGCATGTCGTGAATGTAGACTCACGTATTTGACTAGTTAGCAACCTATATTGTAAACAACATTGTGAGTTGGACTTGAGTACGAAGTTCGACGGTTTAAACGTTGTAGTTGAATACTAATAGACGCTTTAAACGTAATGCAATGTGTAGGGTAATTGTGGAAGTGGTTATAGTTATTAAAGTGTAGCTTGCACTTGAGGCAAAATTTCTATCTCTAAACTTGTTATTTAAATTGTGCAAGTTCTCTTATCCTTATTCTCTTACGTTAAGCAAGTTTCTATTTCTAAACTTGTTATTTACCTTGTACGAGCTTTGTTGTATTCTATTATTCCTAATGCTCAAATATTGAAGTATTATTGAGGCATTGTGATCTTGACTTAGATGTTCAAGCAAGATCTACTTATTCTTTCAAATGCTTGGAGTTATTTCTAAAGCATGCTTATATATTATGTAGTTTATTGTCATATCTTATAATTGGTTCATGATTCTTATATTATTGAACTATTAAAGTACTGTGAGTCGACTCAACTACTCCTAGTTGATGATAGTTTAAACTCCAAAGTTCCTTTACCTATCCAAACCAAACTTTCTTTGGTGTGGACTTGTATTCAAATACTGAGAATGAACAACCCTATTTACTAGGGGACATTTATGCGAAAGCGTTAAGATGGTTGTGCACAATTCATGGTACAAAGGGTTGATCCCCCTGAGTACGAGTTAAAGGTCCATAGTCTTATTGACTGTTAAAGGTTTAAATAAAAATATTTATAACCTGGGATATAGTTCAAGGTATTATGACCCTTAGATGATTCTATATTCGAATTCTACGTATTGATGAAAGAATTATAATTCAATTCTTTATTTTGATGAAAGTAAAGTTAATCAAACTCTTTTAAAACTATTCACTTATGTCATATCACGGTTGTATTTCAAGTGAGCTTTTGTTTGCTCAATCTTGCATATTTTATCACCCCTTGCAGTGGAAACCAAGAAAGTTGACGTACCGTCAACAAGTAAAGGAAAAGAAAAGATGAGTAAGTGAAGGCTTGTGGTTTTAAGTTTCTTTTGTAATAAGTCTTAGTTGACAATGTTTTATTTTTCTGCATTGTTTGTTTGATGTTAAGGTTTAGATAACCCTGGGATTTTATATTGTACAAGTTGTAAGTTTTTCCAAGGAAGGTTTTATTTAAGTTTTATGAAGGTTGTAATTTACTTTGTAATTCTTTATTATTGGGTAGATATATGTTTTAATTTAGATAGTGAACACCAAATCATGTGGAAATGAAGTACCCGAATTTGGGGGTGTCACACTGGTACTCCGGATGAAGAGTCTGGTACAAGGAATGAATGCTAAACCAGTTCCAACTGGGCTGAGTAAAGCCGGGAACCTGCATCAAATTGCAAATCAAGATTAAGCCATTGTCCCAAAAAATGGAAAAGGAAGAAAATCCAGAATGAAAATTTTAGTTACCTTATTTACGTGGAGATAGATAGAAGGATGGCGTCTCAAATCCCCCAAAAGATCTGGAATCATCAAGATGATAGCTGGAAGCTCCCGACATGGGGTAGTCGAAGTCAGAGCAGGATCCATGATAGGGATATCCTCCTCCTCGTCCTCGGCATCCGGCCTCTCAACCCGGATAGGACGAATCACTAACTAAGTCAACCGATGAGGCTGCCGGGCTGGACGAGACTGAGGGACATAAGAAGCTCTCCTCCTCCTCATGCAATCAGTGACCATGCGAGAGTTGCTCAGTATATCTGAATCCATAACCTGAACAAAATCTCCAAATCACCTCAAAAAGGGTGAGGTAAGTTTCAAACTTATAGCTTATTAAAATTAAATCATTGTTTCATGCATAATCTAAGTCCTAAAGTATGCATTAGTTTAACACACATCCCCAGTAGAGTTAAAATCGTATGTTCATTAAATGCTTAGGCTTGTGAAATTTTTTTGCCAGAGTCTCCTTTGTAAAATGGACTATCCGCATGCATGTAGGCATGACTAGTTGGCCATTCAGTAGCACACCAACCCAAAATCATGAGCATTTCATATATATTGAAAACATCAAAATCAAACTCCCCATGACAGCTAAATTACCATGTGTATTTTTATTTGAAAATCCAGGCTCATTTGTCCTCAAATAGGATGAATAAACAGGCGAAAAAGGGCGCCAAATGACTGTTTCTGAAATCAATTTTTTTCACAACAATACGTTCATCATGGTAAAATATAAGCATTTACTAAGTCTGATAATTTTTATCAAGTCATATGAGCATGCATATTCGTTATATTGTGTTTAGAAGCATTCTATATGAAATCTAGCGTTCTGACGGTCAAAACTTGAAAACAAAGGATGTAAACGTTACCAGAGTTATGCAGAATGATTGTATGGTGACGAATTTTGCAAAATGCAGCCCAAACTCAGTAGATCTGAAGAGGAATGTTCGGATTTTCTAAATGGTTCAACTTAAAAATGACTTGTGAAAGCCACGAGGGACTAAATCAGACCCGCAGGGATCCGTGGCTCTACCTGCGACTGTCGCAGGTAGACCTGCTGCCACCTAGGGTGGGCCTCACCCCCTCTGGTTTGGTTTAATTAAGGTTAAAGCGGAGTTCTAGAAAGCTAAAAAGTTAAATCAGGGAAAAAGATGCTACGCAATTGAGTAGAAAAGGCCTGAAACCCTGAATTCCGGTATCAAACATTGATAGAAAGAAGATCTTCATGTAAGCTATTGGTATAAGCCCAAATGTGGTATTTAGAAGGCCAATGTTGGAAATTATGGAAAACTGCCTCTATCAAAGCATCAGGAAGGTCCGGTGTCATGAACCGGTGGTTTGGAATGCGTCAAAGTATCCAGATTTGTTCGAGGGTATAACTTATCCGAAAGATAACCCCAACAGAGATATCAGGCACGTCAGATATTGAAAACTGTTGGCGACAACTCCATTTTAGCATCGGGAAAGATCTGGTGATGAAAGCCATTAAGAACTGCTTCAACGAAGATCAGAGTGTCTGATATTGCAAACTGTTAGCGACAACTCCAGTGTAGCATCGGGAAAGAGCCGATGATAAAAGCAGGTTAGAACTGCTTCAACAAAGGTCAGATTATCTGATATTGCAAACCATTGGTGACAACTCCAGCATAGCATCGGGAAGGTTTCAATGATGTTTCAGTAGAAAAACCTCTTCCCCGGGGAGGATCAATGATGGAATCTGTTATATAAATCTCTATCCGAGGTATCAAATCAAATCCTTTCAGACAGACCGTTGGAAACTACCGTTCGAGTGACATCGAATAGGTTCGATAATGGTCAACCCTGCAAACTACCGTTCGAGTACGTATCAAAATCAAATCAGTTCAGTCGACCGTTGTAAACTATCGTTCGGGTAGGCATCGAGGAGGTTCAGTGATGGTCAAATCGTTGTCAACTACTGTTCGAATAGATGGTAAGAATTCTATCCCCAACAGAAACGTCGGCATCAACCGGACAACAATCCAAACCGTTGGCGACAGCCCCAACATAACGTCGGGAAGGATCCGATGATGTAAATTGGTGTAAACTATCATCAGGATAGGCATCAGGAAACCCCAATGAGGTCACTCGTCAGAAGGGGAACATCCCCAGCGGAGGTAAAGGCAGAAAGCGTATCTGAAGAAAAAGAATGTTGGTGACAACCCAAACGTCAAATTCAAAAAGGTTCAGTGGTATCAGCCATAGAAAAACTCCCCAGCAGGGATCCTAAAAACACCTCTACAACATTTAGTAGAATAAGTTGTGGTAGCACCGAAGGACATTTTAAAACCATTGGCTTCAACCCAATGTAGCATCAAGAAAAGTCGATGATGAAAGCTCTATAAACTACTGTTCGAGTAGGCATCGAGAAAGTTTGGTGATGAAAGCTTTGCAAACTATCATTCGAGTAGGCATCAAGAAAGTTTAATGATGAAAGCCTTGCAAACTACCATTCGAGTAGGCATTAAGAGAGTTCAGTGGAAGCCATCATTGACGACGCCATCCCCAGCAGAAGTAGCGGGAGCAGTCAGTGATAGAATAGCAAGGCAACTAACCCTACAAGAGAATATTGCATTCATAACATAGCATATCATGCATTGCATACATTTACATGTATCATATTTCCAGTGTCTAGCAATCTTTATCATATTCATTCCATTGAATTGCATAAACATGATAAAGAGGGGCATCTTTAGACACTCAAAATTTTGCATTCCTGTGACTAACCCTGCAGGAGGGCGACAACCCCGGGAGATAAAGCCAAACCCCGATGACAACTCTGGGAAATCAAGTTAAACCCCTGCGACAACCCCAGGAGATTCAGTCAACATTCGAAGACGAACCCGAAGCATCGAATCAATCCCCAGAGACAACCCTGGGATATAAAATCAACCCTCGGAGACGACCATGAGAAAGAACAGAGTCGGCTGGTATCAAACCTCAAAGACAATCCCAAGAAACAGTCGAAAGCCCTGTCAATCTTGGAGACAACCTCTAAAAGGGAAAAACGGTCATTTTGCCAACTTAACATCAAATCAAGTCAAATCACTGCCATGAAGGTTATGCAAAATCATAACGTCAATCCCGAGTGAAAACAGCACAAGACAGCTCAACAGACGGACTGCGAAGACTTGAAGATCTGGTCATAGACCCATCTTCCCGGATTCAGAAAAGGTCAAATCTCATGTCATTGTGTAGCTCTCAGAAAGGGCATTTCGGAAAGGTATAGCACGCCTCTATCGGATTCTCGGATTGAAAGTTATGAAGGTTTTAAGCTGACAACGCATTGTTCGGAGTGCACATACTTCGAGACTACAGAACCGGGGCCACCCGGGTCAGCCGCAAGTAGACCCACGACTCCCTGGTCTATAAATAAGACCCCCCCACCAGCTAAAGAAAGAGAGAAAAAAAAGAGATGAAGTTCTGCCCGTTTCAGCTCTTAACCCTACCATTAGTGTTCCAAAATTCAATATTGTTCTTTCTAAACACTTGTATACGTATATATACTAACATATCAAGTTTTAACCATTGAAAACAGAGTTTTCAAGCTACAAAAGCAGTTTAAAGGCCGTCTCGTTGTACACTGTGAGATTTCTTCAGATCTAAATTTTTTTTATTGCTTTAACATATATATATATATATATATATATATAATCTTTAGTTTTGCCTGTATAGCAAATCTGTGGCTTTTTTCGATTTAATATATGTATATATAAGTATATATTATAATACCCGAGAATTTTATGAATAAATATTAATTTTGATATTAATAAGAAAATAAATGTTTATTTGAATATAAATGTTTATGTGTTATGAAAGGAGTAATTCAATTAATTCAAATTGACTTCATAATAATTGAGAAAAATGTGGAGTTTATGATAAGCTCGAAGAATGCTTTGTGTGGCACGAGAATGAGAATTATGATGATTTAATTAATTAAAGAATGAATTAATAAATGGATGATTAATTAATAATATATTGTTAATTAACGGTTATTATGAGTAATAGCGTATTAATGAATAAATAATTAATTAATATTATAAGGTTAATGTTTGTTTAATTAATTGCTAAGTGTAACGATAGGTAATCGCATATTATATAGTAACTACATATATATAATATAAAGTATAGTGTGACATTGTGATATGAGTATGTAATATAGGAACTATACGATAAAAGGGAGTAAGTCACATGAATTACATAGATGGACCCATGTGAATACATGTTATGTGTACATTGTACATTGTACAATGTTGAATCAAATAATGTTATATAAAGTGTAGTGTGACACTTTAGTGTGACTATATAATATATATAAACTATATAGTAAGATTAATGAATTGTATAAGTTACATAAATGATACTTATGTGACTATGTGATATGTATAATACATTAGTGTGTACTTTATGGAATATTAAATTAGACTATATAAATAATGGAAATAATAAGTTTTATGATAATGTGGTATGTCACTACCTAATTAAATCATAATTTGGCATTATCAAAATGTACATGGATTATATATTGATATGTGTACATGTACCCCAATTTGCTACCATGTAATATTGTTATATCATTAAAATCCATGTATGTACTCAATTGAATTTAAAACCTAAGTGTATATATATGTGTAAGTGCATTTAACCTATAGTATATGACATTATTTCATTTCCAACTTGCAAATGCTGACCTTTAAAACTTGTCCCATAATAAGAGTCACTCTTCAATTCTCTTTCACGTGTATTGCTAAATAGCATAGACTTTTCTCCTTGTATTGCTCAAGCTAGCTAATGATGGCCATGATGAAGAAGGGTGTGGGTGTTGTGGTTGGTTGGCAACTATTACACCTAATCTTGATTACCCAATGTGTTCTTCTTCCATCTCTTAGTTTGATTCATGATGCAATGGCTTGGCATGGTCATTCATTTCTCTATAAATTGAACCCTCCTCTCCTCATTTGATTTTGTTGAGTTAATTGCTAAGTTGTTATAGAAAGAGTGAGAGCATAATCTGATAATTGAGGGAGAGTGTTGTTCAAATCAAAGCTTAAGAGGTATAATACTTATTCATACTTTGAAGTTTAGCAATTATCGATTCATAGGATAGTTCATGAATTCTTGTTAATTGAATATGTAAGATGATGTTAGTGAGTTAGTAGGTGTTGTATGCATGATATAGAAGTCATGTAGTTGTTTACAAGCATTTTTCATAAAGAAAATGGAGTGTTGGCTGAAGCTCTGCACAAGCATAAATCATTCTGGTCTGGAACCGAAGTGGCGTGGCCGCGCCACTCCCTAGTACAAACAGGGTGCGGCCTCGCCCTTCTACAGAACCAGTTGATGGCTTTTTTGTGGTTTCTGATGTTGAACATACTAATTGAAGTTAAATAAGACTATATAAGTCTCTGACATGCTAGTTTAGATGGCCTTTCATGTAGTCACTTATCAAAGCTTGGTTTCCAAAGGAAACTTGAGTTTTCAAAGTGTAAACTCAATGAACTATGTACACTTTAAACTCTGAACTTGAAAATATGCTATTAGGGTCTGATTACGTATGTACATGAGCATGAAACATGGTATGTTTACTTTGCATTCTTATTTGGTTGATGACCTTCTAATAGAAACTTATAGTTTCCAATACGAACTTGATGAACTATATGCCCTTTAAGTTTTGAAACTTCTAAGCATGCTTATGTGGCCTGATTGTGTATGTATGTAAGCATGAAATATCACATGTGAAGTTACCTCGCATGATTAGTTGGTTTAACATGAGATTTTAAAGAAAACTTAAGAATTAGAAAACTAATTTCGTTGATAACCGCCTTGCATGTATTCTGAAATTCATGACCATCTTGATAGGGTATCATATGCCTCTAGACACGATTGAAATGTATGTCTAACTAGCCACGTTCATTGTAAACTAGTTGAGCATGGTTTAAAACAAGTTTCAAAGAAGTAAAACCATAGAACATGAAATGCATGACTAAAATAACTTGAGCATGTGTAAATGGAGCTTATTAACCTTATTACATGTGTATAATAACTAGACGTGAGAAACATTGTAACCGAACACGTTAAGCCTCGTTAGACGGAAATTTATATGAAATCTATGCATGCTTGAAATGCTACCCTAATCTGCCGTATATGTTTAGTGGTGTGTATCCAGATGTGAATGAACATGATTAAGCCATATGATGAACGGAGATTGTAAACTTTCAAATGTTAAGTCAAGTAATGATTACGAACTATGTTATTTGATTTCATAGTGTCTTACAATCTGATTTTTATGCTATATGTAACGACGTACGTGTAGGATCATACAACAAAGATAGGATCGTATGTATGTGCTTAACGTTCATATCAAGTATATGTATTCGACTTATGTAACTAATGAGATACATATATACGTAACTACATTACGATAGGAATTCGAAGTATTGATAAGCTAAAGGTTGATAAACTACGCTTAAGGCAAGTATCCTAACCGACGCATTTACTTTATACATGTAATAGACGAGAATTGTTTTATGTGTGATTCTGGGGACAGAATCCTTTTAAGGAGGGAAGATTGTAACAATTGTGATTTTATATAATAATTTTAAATATTTATTGAGATAAATAAATATTTTATGTGATTTATTTATGGAGTTAAATAAATAAATTATATGATTTATGGAGTAATTTAATTAAGTGTTATATATTAATTAAATGAATGTGTAATAATTATTTAATTAATGTATACTAATTTTATATTATAGTTCTAATTTAATTGAGATAATTAAATTAGATGAGATATGTGATGAAGTGTTACATGAATTATAATTAGCGAGTAATTATAATTATGTGGCAATTTTATGTGATTAATTGATGTTAGATTTTAATTGATTAAATTAGTTGATTAATATTTAATTGATTAAAATATGACATTAAAGTATGTGTTAAAATGATTTATTAAAATAAAATGAAAATAATTTTTAAATAATTTTTACCAAACAAGGCCCTTGCTTTTGTTTTAAAAGATTGTTGCCAAACAGGGCCCTTACACTAGCTTAAACCTAATTTACCTAAACCATGCCTAAGTTAGTAAAACTAGTTTCTAATTTTTCTGTTGCCAAATAAGCCAAAAGGACTTTTGAATTTTTGTAACTCCTAATTTAATTAGATTATTAAATATTAGTTAGTACGTATATTATTGATATATGTCAGTTATATATCTATATACTACGTAAAGAAAAACTGCGTTAGTTTAAGCCTAAGACTAAGAAGAAAAGAGAGAGCAGAGAAGAAGAATAGCAGAGAAGAGTTTGAGAAGAAGAGCAAGGAGGAAGAAGAGTTCTTAGAATTAAACACATATTATCTTCTTCGTCAACCCATTAGCAAAAAGGTATCATCTATAATTTCTAATGATTATGGAACTCTGTTATATGTTTATGTGTGTTCATCCTCTGTTAAAAATAAGTTTTCATGAAATTATGTAATCATGAATTTTATATATATGTATTGTATCCATGTGTTGATTGTGGTAATTGTATGACATAAGAGGATTTTCAGAAATCAAATTACTGTAGAAATATATTTTAACAGAGAATTTATATTTATATGAGTTCATATGGAATTTCATGAGTTTGGTTAAATTTAATTGAGAAATTCATGCAATTGGTATGTGTTAATATGCTTATTAAGTAATTACTTGATGCTATCTTCAACGTCGTATGTAATGCATGTATATAAGTTCGAATTGATGGAGAAAAATAGTTACAGTAGATTATTTTTGAGAAAATATGAGTTTTCATGAAAATGGCCAAAATGGATTTTCAAAACATGTGATTATCATTGTTTAAATGATTTTGTGTTTGGAAGCATGCTTTATATATGTGTAATAGCGTATATATGTTTTTACAGAGTCTATAGTACTGTATTTTTGGCGTTGTTGGATTGTTTGGGTTGGTCGGTTAAACAGAGGAGAGGGTCGTGGCTGTCTGCGTCTGGCCGAGCTGCTGCCCGGACAGCCAGGCCAAGAGCAGCGCAGCTGCGCCACTGGCCTATCCCAGATTCCTTCCCTGCGCAGCTGCGCCAGTTTGAAGACAGCTGGCTGCGCAACTTGATAGTAGTGTGCATACAAGCCAATCATGTATGATGATAAAGCACGTACTTTGTAAACAATCTTATTTATTTATTAATGAAATATTCATTTATTAAAGGCATTTAATTATCTACATGTTGCTGTTTTTATAATATGTAAATAACCCATAGTTTTAAGCAATGCTTTTAGAATCATGATGATGATCATGCTAATGAGATCTAAATTCTTAGAAAGTTTTAAAACTTAAATAGTTCCCAATCGTGGGATTACTAAAAATGGGATTAGTAAATCCGGATAGATTGGTACATATGTTGCTTGCTCATTGGATGAGGATGATTGATCTCATGATCATTTGTGTGGAGACACTAAAGCAAGTATGTAGGTGCTTATTGGAGAATAAGTTCACTGAACGTGATTCGCTATGGAATAC
This sequence comes from Panax stipuleanatus, assembly GCA_020205555.1. Taxonomy (NCBI): domain Eukaryota; kingdom Viridiplantae; phylum Streptophyta; class Magnoliopsida; order Apiales; family Araliaceae; genus Panax; species Panax stipuleanatus. The sequence goes on from CM035121.1 coordinate 82,854,286, forward strand.
CTAATGGAGTTTTACTCGCATGTCAATAGGAATTCCTAATGTGATAGTAGTACAAGTGATCCTTGGACTTGAGATCATCATAGTATCTTGTATGTAACAAATTATACTTTGACTTATTCCTTAAGACCTTTTAAGGCATATATAGGGTATGCTTGGGTATAATGAGTTACATATGGAGATAATGAATGATCAATAAAGAATCTACCACCTCTAGTAAAAGAGGAGATATGTCCTATGTGATTCGTTAAATGACAACCCAGGAATCCTTGGCCAAGGTGAAATGAAATTAGAAAGGAGTTTTTAATTTGCATTATTTGGAGTTGTGCATTTTCTAATCGAAATACATATAATTAAATAAAATAAGACTTGACAGTAAATCCATGTCTTATATTTAATTGGGACATTGTATGGTGGAAGGATTGAATTGTATGGTAACTATTAACTCACAGGTTCTTTTATGATTAATGTTGAAATCTATATTATCTGGAAAGTCGTTGATCGCTAGGGAGGCTTATCCCTATTGTAGAATAAATATTATTTATTTAAATAGATTATTAGTTTAATTTATTTATTTAAATAAGATTAAAATTGTTTTAATTGATTTATTCACAACCGGTTTAATATGGAGAACCTAAAGGGTCACACCATAAAAGGAAGAATAATTATTTAAGAAGGTAATGGCATAATCGTAATAATGCATTAAGTATAATTAATTTAATCTATGGTGATAGAATAAATTAAATAGCTTAATGTTTATTATTTAATATTTTGGAAATATTAAATATAAATTAATAAGAGGAGTCTTATTAATATTATTACAATTATTATTATTTTAATTTCTAAAGGAGTTTAGTAATTAATTTAATATTTAGTACTCTCATTTATTCCTAATAAGATTAGGAGACAAATTAATTAAATGAATTTAATTAATTATTCCCATGTGGTGGGAAGCCTAAATTAATTAAAGAAGTTTAATTAATTAAAAGAAATCCCATGTCTAATAGGATTAGAAGGGTTGACCAATGTCTATATAAGAGAAGTCTTATAATAGATATTAGATGATGCAATTCTAATTGTTGGAGAGTACTCCTTTTCTATAGAGGATAGAACACTAAGCCAAACACCCTCCTTCTTGATAATTTCTCTTCCTTGGTGGATCACCTCTAGAGGCCAAACACTTGGGTGGCTAACGTTGATCAAAGAAAGGAATTTAACCCGAAAAGTCAAGGAGATCACGAAGAACAAGGAGTTGAACTAGTACCTGTGGAAGCTTCGTTCTACAAGGGTATGATTCCATAACTTCTTATTTATCGTTTTAAATTAATAATTTGCATAAAGGATGATCCGGGTAATGGTTTTGTAGAAATTTTTTTAAACTCTGATATACCATGCTTCCGCTAATTTTTGCAATTTGATTGCGTCACGATTTCATACAAACCCAACAGTGGCATCAGAGCCAAACCTTTATGCAATTATTAATTGTTTTGATTTCATATACATATGGGTATGTATTTAGAATAATTTATTGGGCATAATTAATTGTATAAAATTATTATTTATGAAATAAAGAAAAAAAAAATTAACGATTTTTTTTCTCTTCATTCCATCCGTGAAACGAAAACTGATTTCACAAGGGTGAGTCACGTTTTTCTCTACATGGGTTTGCTCTTCGCTGTGGGAATTAAGCCAAAAACAAAAAAAGAATTAATTATTTTTTCTCCCATTCATTCGCCCGTACTTGCATCCGTGCTATTCAAAATTTTGTTGTTGAATTTTCGTGTTCCGTGCATGATTGTTTAAAAGGTACTATTTGATTTCAAAGTGGGATTTGAAAGTCTTTTTAAAAGTGAATGCAGGAAGTGATTTCAAAAGGTATATTATATATCTATTACGTTATATATTATATATTATATATAAGATATATTATATATTATATATATATATAATATTATTAATAATTTTATAATTAAAATAAAGAGTTTATTTTAATCTTGAAATTGGATTTCATGCAATTTAAAATTGTCCATTAAATGATACTCATATATATATAGAATGTTTTAATTCATGAGATGAATATTTATTTATTGATATATATGGTGATATGTATGATAATAAATAGGGATTGATTATGGACTATTTGACCAATATGATTGAATTTTATTTTAGTTGAATGCTTGAATGAATGAGTTTTATTAAATGGGGTCTGCGTACCTCGTCTTCTCTAATTTTTTTTTCTTGATGTAAAATTCTATCTCCCTCCTATGTACTTCCCCTTGACTGCTGATCAAGGTTTCTATTTAAATTAAATAGTTTAATGTAATAGAAAGAGTTAGAATTATCTTGAAGAAATTGGAGACTAAGGAGCAAGGAGCGCGTGAAGACCCGTTTGTATGGAGCCCGAATTTAAATGTAATAGTTATATTTAAATTTAAATTCTTGCACTCCTAGGTTTGACCTTTTGGTTCACTTGGTGGCTCTAGTGAACCAAACTAGAATAAAAGTCCATAATCAATCCGGGTAGAATATAGTATTCTATATTGCATGCTAAATATTATATATATTATATTTTATGCAAACATGCTTCGCATGTTTAATAAAATGACGCGTATTTTATATATATATGTGTATGCGCGCTAAACAAGATGAGACAAATAATAACAAACCCCTCAAAGAAACAAGATTAAGTCCGAAGCGTTCAGTGATATTTGGAATATCGAACGTCGCCTTCTAGCATGATAAATTAATAGAGTATTAAATATTTAATATGAGCTTGTTGTGCTATCCACAAGGCGAGTATTGCGTATTTAAGATGTTAATTAATCACATTTGATGCTTATCAAGAAAATTGAACAATCTAGTCTTGTTGTGCTATCCACAAGGACGAACATTTTTCTTTTTTGAATTTATGGAAGTGCTAGGCTGGACTTAACTTAAATCATTTTAGTTCGGATGTGCACACACTTGACCATTATGATTTAAGAGGAAAAATAAAAGGAATTACATGGTGATGTAATTGACAAGAGTTGTCTACCTATTTATTTGTATATCGCTTGTTGTGCTATCCACAAGGTTATATACATTTGAAATGGGATCATTATTCTCACTAGCAAATCTTTAATTAGATGTTGCCGAACTATATAAGTGAGGGTAATATAGTTTGATGAAAATAGTGGGAGATACCAATTTAAAATAAAGACCTAAATTTATTTTGGTATGCAAAGTTAATAAAATGAATGTTTGCTAAAATGTTGTTTTCTTTCATATGCAGAATTTTAAAAATGTCTAAATCACTAATCTCACTACAAAGCATACTTGATGCAAACAAGCTTACCGGGCCGAATTATGAGGACTAGCTAAGAAATCTGAGAATTGTTCTCACTGCTGAAAAGATTTCTTATGTCCTAAATTCAACTGTCCCTGAATCTGTTTCAGAAACAGCCTCTGAGGAAGAGATTGCCACTTTCAATAAGTGGCAAGATGATGCATCTGTGGCTCAATGCATCATGCTCGCATCCATGAATAACGAGCTTCAGCGTCAGCATGTAAATATGGATGCTCCTGCTATGCTGCTTCACCTCAAGGAGTTGTATGGTGAACAGAGTAGGACTGCTAGATATGAGATATCTAAGGAGCTCTTCCGATCTCGGATGACCGAGGGTACTGCCGTCGAGACTCATGTCCTGAAAGTGATCAATTTGATTGAACGCCTTGGACAGCTTGGGTTCGTCATGGATGGGGAGTTGAGTCAAGACTTGGTCTTGCAGTCACTCCCTGAGACCTTCTCGCAGTTTGTGGTTAATTTTCACATGAATAAGCTAGATGTCAGCTTGCCTGAGCTGCTTAACATGCTGAAAACTGCAGAAGGTCACTTCCCATCCAAGAAGAACCATGTCTTGATGGTGGATTCTTCCAATAAAAGGAAGAGGCCCAAGGTATCTTCTGAAAAGAAGAAATCTAAGAAGGCTAAGGGAAAGGGGAAAGAAAAGGAACAAAAGAAACCTGAACCAGCTAAAGGAATGTGCTTTCATTGCAACATGCCGGGACATTGGAAAAGGAACTGCAAGAAGTATCTAGCAGAAAAGAAGCTTGGAGAAGCTTCGACTTCCAATCAAGGTTTGTTTATGATTGAAATTAATTTTTCTGAAAGTCATAATTCTACTTGGGTATTGGATACCGGCTGTGGTTCTCACATATGTAATACTGTGCAGGGACTGGTCAGAAGTAGAAAGCTGAACAATAATGAGGTGATCCTACGAGTGGGGAATGGAGCAAAGGTTGCTGCATTAGCTGTAGGAACTTATTATTTAGCAATGCCTTCGGGCAAGTCCATTTATCTTAATAATTGTTATTATGTTCCAAATATTATTAAAAACATTATTTCAATTTATGTATTGGATATGGAAGGATTTAACATTGTTATAAAGAACAATAGTTGTTCTATTTATAAAGACGATGTTTTATATGGTATTGGAAATTTACGAAATGGACTTTATACACTTGACTTACAAGAAAATATATTTCAAATTGAACAAACTAAGAAAAGAAAAAGAGATGATATTAATTATACCTACATGTGGCACTGTAGACTCGGTCATATCAATAAAACAAGATTATCCAAGTTGCATAAAGATGGGCTCCTCGAGCTATCCGATTATGAATCATATCCAACTTGTGAATCTTGTCTCATGGGTAAAATGACTAAATCTCCTTTTAGTGGAAAAGGAGAAAGAGTTACAGAGTTGTTGGCATTGATTCACACAGACGTTTGTGGACCTATGACAACAAGTGCACGGGGTGGGTATTCTTATTTTATTACTTTCACTGATGATCACTCAAGATTTGGATATGTGTATTTGATGAAATACAAGTCAGAATCGTTTGAAAAGTTCAAAGAGTTCAGAAGTGAAGTAGAGAAACAAACGGGCAAGAGTATAAAGACACTTCGATCAGATCGAGGTGGAGAATACTTAAGCGGTGAGTTTCTCAATTGTCTCAAAGAAAATGGTATAATCTCACAATGGACTCCACCAGGTACACCACAGTTAAATGGAGTATCTGAAAGGAGAAATCGAACACTATTAGACATGGTTCGATCCATGATGAGTTTTACCGACCTTCCAATTTCCTTCTGGGGATATGCCCTAGAAACGGCTGCATACCTACTTAACAAGGTACCTACCAAATCCGCCCCAAAGACTCCATATGAGATGTGGAAGGGGAGGAAACCAAATCTTAAGCATGTTAAGACTTGGGGTTGTCCAGCTTATGTCAAAAAGTTTGAACATGATAAGCTACAAACTAAATCCGAAAAGTGTAGATTTGTGGGATACCCTAAAGAAACTGTAGGGTATTATTTCTATCATCCAACTGATCAAAAGGTGTTTGTTGCGAAACATGCTGCCTTCTTGGAAAAGGAGTTTATCCATGAAGGGGTCAGTGGGAGTAAGATATATCTTGAAGAAGCTCAAGAACCACAAATTACCACAGATCAAAGTCAGGTACCTGACCAAGTAGAAGAACCTACTATACCACACCCTGTTCGTAAATCTGGGAGAGTACCTAAGATACCTGAGAGGTATGGATTCGTTATAGAGGATGACGATGAGGTACACATCATGGATGATGATGATCCATTGAATTACGAACAAGCTATGAGTAATAAAGACTCAGGGAAATGGCTTGAAGCCATGAAATCCGAAATGGACTCCATGTATGAAAACAAAGTATGGACTTTGGTTTCACCACCTGAAGGCATTAAGCCTATTGGGTGTAAATGGGTCTTTAAAAGAAAGACTGGAGCGGATGGCAAGGTGGAGACCTATAAGGCCCGACTGGTTGCAAAAGGTTTCAAACAAAGACAAGGAGTTGACTATGATGAAACCTTTTCACCAGTAGCTATGCTCAAGTCCATTCGAATTTTGCTTGCAATTGCAGCTTATAACGACTATGAGATCTGGCAGATGGACGTGAAAACGGCCTTTCTCAATGGGAAACTTGAGGAGGATGTGTATATGACACAGCCAGAGGGATTTGTTTCAAAGGTTGGAATAAATCAAGTCTGTAAGCTGCAACGATCCATTTATGGATTGAAGCAAGCTTCTCGTAGATGGAACATTCGTTTTGATGAGACAATCAAAGAGTTTGATTTTATCAAAAATGACGATGAACCATGTGTGTACAAGAAGGTTAGTGGGAGCGCAATTTCATTCCTTGTATTATATGTTGATGATATATTACTGATAGGGAATGACATTCCTATGCTACAATCGATTAAAATCTGGTTATCTAAACACTTCTCCATGAAGGACTTGGGAGAAGCATCCTATATTTTGGGGATAAAGATCTATAGAGATAGATCTAAAAGGATGCTTGGTTTATCCCAAGGAACGTACATTGATGCAATGCTAAAGAGATTTGGCATGGAAGATTCCAAAAGAGGTCTCATGCCGATGAGCCATGGAATACATCTCTCCAAGAAACAGGCCCCAAAGACACCTGAGGAGAGAGACCGTATGAGTAAGATCCCTTATGCTTCTGCAATAGGATCTATCATGTACGGTATGATATGTACTAGACCGAATGTTGCTCATTCACTTAGTGTAATGAGCAGATACCAGTCGAATCCAGGAGAAGAGCACTGGAAGGCAGTGAAGAATATCCTAAAATACTTGAGAAGGACTAAGGATATTTTTCTTGTCTACGGTGGGTCTGAATTAAAACTTGAGGGCTTCACAGACTCAAGTTTTCAAACGGACCAAGATGACAGTAAATCTGTTTCGGGGTATGTTTTTACCTTGAACGGAGGCGCAGTGAGTTGGAAGAGTTCCAAGCAGCAAACAGTTGCTGATTCAGTGACAGAGGCAGAGTATATAGCTGCAAGTGAAGCTGCAAAGGAAGCTGTTTGGATGAAGAAGTTCATAACTGAACTTGGTGTGGTTCCTAGCATTGGAGAAGCAGTTCCCATTTACTGTGACAACACAGGAGCAGTTGCACAGGCTAAGGAACCGAGGTCTCATCAGAAATCTAAACACGTGTTGCGGCGATTTCATTTGATCAGGGAGATCATTGAAAGAGGAGACGTCACCTTGGAGCGTGTAGACTCTCAAGACAACATTGCAGATCCATTTACTAAAGCTTTAACACGACAGCAGTTTGATCGTCACTTAGAGAAGATGGGTATGAGATACCATGGCGATTGGCTTTAGTGCAAGTGGGAGATTGATAGTAGTGTGCATACAAGCCAATCATGTATGATGATAAAGCACGTACTTTGTAAACAATCTTATTTATTTATTAATGAAATATTCATTTATTAAAGGCATTTAATTATCTACATGTTGCTGTTTTTATAATATGTAAATAACCCATAGTTTTAAGCAATGCTTTTAGAATCATGATGATGATCATGCTAATGAGATCTAAATTCTTAGAAAGTTTTAAAACTTAAATAGTTCCCAATCGTGGGATTACTAAAAAGGGGATTAGTAAATCCGGATAGATTGGTACATATGTTGCTTGCTCATTGGATGAGGATGATTGATCTCATGATCATTTGTGTGGAGACACTAAAGCAAGTATGTAGGTGCTTATTGGAGAATAAGTTCACTGAACGTGATTCGCTATGGAATACCTAATGGAGTTTTACTCGCATGTCAATAGGAATTCCTAATGTGATAGTAGTACAAGTGATCCTTGGACTTGAGATCATCATAGTATCTTGTATGTAACAAATTATACTTTGACTTATTCCTTAAGACCTTTTAAGGCATATATAGGGTATGCTTGGGTATAATGAGTTACATATGGAGATAATGAATGATCAATAAAGAATCTACCACCTCTAGTAAAAGAGGAGATATGTCCTATGTGATTCGTTAAATGACAACCCAGGAATCCTTGGCCAAGGTGAAATGAAATTAGAAAGGAGTTTTTAATTTGCATTATTTGGAGTTGTGCATTTTCTAATCGAAATACATATAATTAAATAAAATAAGACTTGACAGTAAATCCATGTCTTATATTTAATTGGGACATTGTATGGTGGAAGGATTGAATTGTATGGTAACTATTAACTCACAGGTTCTTTTATGATTAATGTTGAAATCTATATTATCTGGAAAGTCGTTGATCGCTAGGGAGGCTTATCCCTATTGTAGAATAAATATTATTTATTTAAATAGATTATTAGTTTAATTTATTTATTTAAATAAGATTAAAATTGTTTTAATTGATTTATTCACAACCGGTTTAATATGGAGAACCTAAAGGGTCACACCATAAAAGGAAGAATAATTATTTAAGAATGTAATGGCATAATCGTAATAATGCATTAAGTATAATTAATTTAATCTATGGTGATAGAATAAATTAAATAGCTTAATGTTTATTATTTAATATTTTGGAAATATTAAATATAAATTAATAAGAGGAGTCTTATTAATATTATTACAATTATTATTATTTTAATTTCTAAAGGAGTTTAGTAATTAATTTAATATTTAGTACTCTCATTTATTCCTAATAAGATTAGGAGACAAATTAATTAAATGAATTTAATTAATTATTCCCATGTGGTGGGAAGCCTAAATTAATTAAAGAAGTTTAATTAATTAAAAGAAATCCCATGTCTAATAGGATTAGAAGGGTTGACCAATGTCTATATAAGAGAAGTCTTATAATAGATATTAGATGATGCAATTCTAATTGTTGGAGAGTACTCCTTTTCTATAGAGGATAGAACACTAAGCCAAACACCCTCCTTCTTGATAATTTCTCTTCCTTAGTGGATCACCTCTAGAGGCCAAACACTTGGGTGGCTAACGTTGATCAAAGAAAGGAATTTAACCCGAAAATTCAAGGAGATCACGAAGAACAAGGAGTTGAACTAGTACCTGTGGAAGCTTCGTTCTACAAGGGTATGATTCCATAACTTCTTATTTATCGTTTTAAATTAATAATTTGCATAAAGGATGATCCGGGTAATGGTTTTGTAGAAATTTTTTTAAACTCTGATATACCATGCTTCCGCTAATTTTTGCAATTTGATTGCGTCACGATTTCGTACAAACCCAACACAACTGCGCCGGGCACAGTGTTTGAGCAGTGAGTTTTGCTTACTTGTGCAGTTTTATTTGATAGCTTATGCTAATTGGTTATAATAATGAGCATGAATTCAGTTACTATAACATGTTGCTAGTATGAGTTGGACAATTTCATAATTAGATAAAAGAGTTTTGAAAACCTTAATTAAATTATAATTGTTTATTAGTAAAATGAGTTACTTAATTATAATTTAATTAATTATAATTAAGAGTAAATGTTTAATTTAAATTATAATTTTTATGAAATTATAATGTATAGAAGATGATTTATTTTAATCAATTAGATGTTAATTTAAATTATAATTTATGTAATTATAATTTAATAAATGCATGTTTAATTATGGATTATGGATTGATAATTGCATGATTAATTATAATTTGTGTAATTAAATGCATGATGTGGTTTAATTGATTATAATTATTTATAATTTAAATGGTAATTATAATTTAAGTAATTATAATTTGATTAAGTGTTTGAATTATAATTGTTTAATTATGATTTAGTTAAATACATAATTAATTTAATTATGTGCAGATGTGTGTGATGTAATTAACTATGTGATAGTTAATTATTGTTATTTATTTAATTAGAGTGAGTTAACCATGAGGGTTAACCACTTATGTGAATTAGTTATGTGTTAACTAATTTAGGTTATTGTGATCAAATATATATGTGTAGGAAGTATTAAAGTACGTGAATTGAGTTAAGTAGCTTGCGCGTAAGGCAAGTCTTCTAACCCTAAACTTGTTAATTCTATACAATTTCTTTGAGTTCATATATTCATTGTTGAGAATGTCCTTTCCATTTCTGTATTGGACAATTGTTTATTTAATTAAAATGAATTAACTTATTGTTCAAGTAAGATCTAGTTTATTATTTTAAATGCTTTAAGTTTACTTCTAAAGCATATGTTAATTCATAACTCTTTTATTTATGAATTATTGAAAGTCGATTCAACTAATCCTTAGTTGATGAACGTAAATTCTAAATTACCTTTGTAAGCTTATCCAAACCAAACTTTCTTTGGTGCGGACTTGAATTCAAATTACTGAATTAAACAACCCTAATTATTCGAGAAGATGATTACGCATAGCGTTAAGATGTTTGTGCACAATACATGGTACAAAGGGCTGATCCCCTTAAGTACGAGTTAAGGTCCATAGTCTTATTGACTGTTAAAGGTTTAAATAGAAATATTTATAACCTAGGACAAGAAGAGTTCAAAGGTCTTGTGACCTTCAGATAAATTCTATATTCGAATTTGAATGTTGATAGAGAATTATTATTCAATTCTTTATTGTTGAATTAAGCTAAGTTATTCAAATTCTTTTTTTAAGATATTCTTTCATGTATATATTATTGTTAAACTCTAGTGAGCTGTTGTATGCTCACTCTTGCATTAAATAACAATTTCAGTAAATGTTGATAACGCTGATGCTCCGTCTACAAGTAAGGGCAAGGGAAAGCAAAGCAAGTGAAGACTTGTTTTAATTTAATTGAGAATGATTGTAATGAGACTTGAATGTTATGTTTTCGCACTTTATTATTTCATGTCAGGTTTAGAGTAACCCGAGATTATTTTAAAAAGGTTGTAACCCTTGTTGTAAGGGAGATTTATTTATTTTAATCTAAATTGTAGGTTATTTTGCATTATTAATTGGGTAGATGTATGTTATATTAGAAAGTGAACACCAAATCATGTGAAAACGAAGTACCTGGATTTGGGGGTGTCACAATGCAAGTATTCGAAACCTACTCTTTATTGAGCATTACTTAAGCTTGTGCTATTATTGGTCGTACAAGTAAACAATTGCAAGTATGATTCATGTCTTGTAACGACCCCAAAATTCTTACAATACAATTCTCATTCTCGATCGTTAACAATACAACGTTAAGCTATCTTTACATCATTATTCGATATTAAAATCACTAAAAATGTAGAATATTTAAAAATTTTATAAACTTCTTTCTTTATTACCCTGAATCGCAACCTTTACATTACATCTCTTCGATTCAAATCTATATCATGAATCGTTACAACAAAATGACTATACAAAGTCCTACATCATAAAGCAATATCCATATACATTGGGTAACTCCACTTATAATTTAACATAATATTACATTCAAATCATTAGATACATTTCTCATAAAACATAAGTAATCTTCGTGAATATGGATCTCTATAATTCACTTCGCACGTATCATTACCTTGAAATCTCGACCTGCAAAAATTATTATTTGCAAGAGTGAGATCGATAGCTCAGCAAGTTCTAACAGTTTTCATGCATCACATAACACATAATAATATGCTCAACATACATATCATAATAATTAAAGTAACATGGCATACATGCTTCAATTCACATAACAAATATAAAGATTGAGTTCCTTACTCAATCAACATTATTTAACCAAAACAATGTAGTCATAAATTAACTTTAACATTTCATGATTACAACATGTATAACATATCATGCTCGCTTACAACATATATAACATATCATGCAATTTAAAATAGTTCATCAAGTTCACGTAGAAAAATAGAAACCGAAAGACTTGCCTGACTCGTAGATTACCAATTATCAAAAAATCTGCTTAATATAATCTGCTTCATGATCCTACATAACGTATTACCATATGCATCAATTATTAGTCTCATAGCGACGTTTAGTAAACGCTTAAGTAACTTCTACTTTATACTTTCTAATTCTCTTCCATCTACTCGTTTGACACTCACTGTCAAAACATATGTATAATTAACAATATAAGTTAATTATCACATAGCTAATTTTCATCGTTAGTTAACTAATTTAGATTAACTCATTCCTCATTAACTAATAAGTTAATAATTAATTACAACGTAATTAATCACATTACATAATCATGTTTACATTTCACATAATTAATCAATTGATAATTACAAACTCATATTAAATTATAATTTAAACATCCACTTTAATTATAATTAATCAATTATAATTACATCTTATATTAATCAAATTACACAAATTATACTTCAAGTTAAACATTTACTTTGATTATAATTAATCAAACTATATTCATTATAATTTAACAAATTATAATTTAAATTAAACATTTACTATAATTATGGTTACGACGTACGTCGATACTAATACACATACGTGAGGCTAAACTCACAATCAAGCATCTCATACACGTATAGCACTTTTACTATCATATCGCATCTTACGGTAATAATATCCAAGCACACATATAATTTAATAACATAATACTTCAATCTATCTTAAACACATCAAAAGTATGTTATCTTATCACCTATTACACTTATCAAGTCATAGAAATAAGTTAACTAAACAAACATTGCACGAAAACTCAACGAACAAAAATTAAAATTCTCGGACAACAAGTGTACCGGCTGGGGGGGGGGTCCCCCAAGGCAAATAGCCCTGCTGGGGCGGGTCCCTCCCCTAGTGGGAATCTCAGTTTGCGAATTGGAAGAGAAATAAGCCAATTTGGTTTATTTCTTCACACTGAATTCTATTTTTCCCAACATGATCAACATGAAACTTGCTAACAATAATATTTTAGACTCTTTAACATGATTATAACATATAAAATCCATACAACACATAATCAAAGCCAGGGTTTTCATGATTTTTGACGAAAAACACAATATTAAGCGTTCTTGACAAAATTTGCTATTACGAATTTGTTTTTCAATCAATTCAAGTAATTCCAATTGTAATAGTTCTTACTCTTAACATACTAACATAATACATGATTAATTTAAATAATAACCCATAATCAAACATCAATTTGATAGTTTCAAAAGTAATTTTTCAAACATTAATTCACAGAAAATCATTATAAACACAATTCTTCTTGTTTATCAAAAATACATGGATTGAATTACTAAAACAATAACATAACTCATATATAATCATCAATATATACATATACATCACATATATACATCATGATCAAGTAATTAACACGAAAAGCTTTTTACAGAGAAGTTTTAAACTAAGAAATATTGAAGAACATAGTTTAAAACTTGTTTTTAAGACGACAGAATCCGGAGACTACTTTCATGGCATACAATTACTATAAAGAACATATGAATACCATATATACATATAAAATTCATGATTATACAATTTTCATGAAAACCTAATTTGACAGAAAGAGAATATAATAAGTATACAAATTGATTATACAATTATAAGGGTTAAGAATATACCCTTACTAGTTTGGATTAAGAGATGGAGATGATGATGATGTTCTTTACTTGCTTTCTCAAGCTTCTCCTCTTCTTCTCTGTATTCTCCCTTCTCTGCTCTTCTTTCTTCTTTGTTCTTAGTTTTAGACTTAGGCTAAACTAACGTAGTTTTTCTTAACGTAGTATACATATATAACTGATATATTAATATATGTAAACTAATTATAATTAATAATATTATTAATATAGTTGTTATAGAATTTCAAAAGCCACTAGGGCTAGTTTGGCAAAACATTTTATAAAACAGATTATTAGTACTAAGGCTTGTTTGGTTAGAATAGGTTTAAAAGTAGTGCAAAGGCCCTGTTTAGCAAAAGCCTTTTAAAACAAAAGTAAGGGCCTTGTTTGGTTAAAAATTATTTATTTGTTTTTATAAATCATTTTAACGCATACCTTAATGTCACACTTTAATTAATTAAATCTTTAACATTCTTATTTAATTAATTAAAATCTAATATCAATAAATCACATAAAATGGTCACATAATTATAATTACTCGGTAGTTACAATTTCACGTAACACTCATCACATAACTCATCTAATTTAATTATACCAATTAAATTAAAACTATAACATAAAATTATTACGCAATTAAATTAAATATTAAATATTTATTTAATTAATATATTACACTTAATTACATTACTCCATAATAATCAAATAATCTCAATAAATAATTTAATTAAAATATTTATTTACTTCAATAAATATTAAATTAACATTTAAATTCTCTTCACATCAAATCACATATTTCACAATATATATCACATATACACATACTCGTACTCGAACATCTTAAAATAAGAATTTTATTTATTAAATTCTCAATTATAAATTCTTAAAAAATCCTAGATGTCACATGTCTTATGACTTAATGTTTCATAGCTTAAGGTAAAGCCGATTTATATTCTTCGGACTTTAATCTCGAGTATTGAACTTATAATTGTTCTTACATACATTGAAAGAGCGGTCTATTCCACTTGATTCGGCTAGACCTATATCATAAATTGAAAGGTGTCCAAACCAATTGATTGGTGCAAAATCTTATAATTGACTGAGATGAACAACCCTCTTGAAGGGGAAACTATATTTGTCGGGTAACTGGCGTGCGCACTTGAGTACGATTAAATGTTATGTATAATGTGGGTACTTTAGGATGATCACCTGTTGTACTTGTTTTTGTTGGATTATCAGCATATTACTATTAATTCTAGTAGAATTTCATAGTCCTTAGTGACTGCTCAGTATTCATTATTTTGAAATCTCGAAATGATTAAGCGTTGAATCTTATTGATATCTTTCTGTCCTTAGTGACTATTGTTGAGAATTATCGATACTTCTTGCTATTCTTGAACTATCAGTTATTGTTGTACCCTTGGGAATTTAAAACTATATTGACCATTTATTGCTATATTACTTGCTAAGCAAACTTGTTGCTCATTCTTGCTTTTCCCTAAAAATATTTCAGTTAAGACAGAGCAAGGTGGACCCTCGGGCACTGACAAGGGCAAGGCTACGGAGTAGCTTGTACTTGATTAGAACTATGATAATTGTAATAAGTTTATATTCTATTATGTATTAGTTAAGTTTATATATGCTTAAGCTATGTTTAAAATGTAAGAGATGTTTAAGTTATGAAACCTTGGGACATAAATGATTATATTAAATAAATATAATCTATTCGTATGTGTATTTTCGTTGCGCGAGATATTATTATTGTCTTAGAAATTAGAACGTGACGAATCGAATTCGAGACTGTGGCAATCTGAATTTGGGGGCGTCACATGTATATATATAAGTGCTATTTCGGCCTGAATTGTAAATTTGTGGCTTTTATCGCTTTAATATATATATATATATATTTATAAGTGTTCATTATGACTGAATTGTAAATCTGTGACTTTTTATGTCTTTAGTATATATATAATCATATATATATTTATATTAACTCGTTGTGCCTGGATTGTTAATCCGTGGTCTTTTTTAGCTTTAATATATATATATGTATATATATATATGTATATATATATATATATTAGTTATTAAATTTGATTAAATATCAATTTTAACTGTTTATTTGACGTAAATATGTACTAATGTAAAGTTTGTGTACTAGATTTATCTAAATCTAGCCATATCTAACTTTTAACCAGTTCAAAAGTTGTAAAATTAGAACCGTTGAGCTAGAATGACTAAGATTTATTTAAATCTAATTTCCTTTCTAGTTTTGTAAATAGTAAAAAACTACGCGACCCTAGATCTGTATCTAGAGGGAACGAGAAGTTTGGCTACGCGCATGTAAGGATTTAACTGATGAATCTTTTGTTTTGAGATGTCTAGATTATCATTCGCCTTTTATTTCAATATATCTGGCGTGCAAGCGTTTTGATGATATTGTGTGAGCCTAGGAATCACGGGATCCATGATTAATCACATGGATCTATATCCGATTTCTATAATGGACAAATTTTAATTGTATATACATCTTCCAAACTCCTTTGTAAATGTAACCATGGGCCATAAAGCGGGGATACAGATTTAAGGCCCTGACATAATTAAATTGTGGTTTGTGGTGCTCGGATCACTTCAATGGCTTTCATGCCTATAAAAGGTCCGACACTTTTGTAGATACTTATTTATGCTTTGCATCTCCCATAAAATCCAAATCAAGCCGAATACAGAATAAAAAATAGAAGTATCAAAAGGCTTCAATTCCTATGCGAGCGAAAGGGTTTGAAAGTCACTTTTCAAAACATCACTTTCATATCTTGTCTAAAAAAGAACGTTTCATTAAATCAAACCCTTTGTATATAGGTCCAACGAAGCACATCACTACTTTCAAATAAAGCACTTAGGCCCAATTATTGTAATTCACACACACACACACATAATGATTAGAGAAATTGTAAAGACGTGGTAACCGTGTTTTCACGGAAGTCGGGGGTGCCTAACACCTTCCCCCCGCTTAATCAAGCCCCCAAACTCTATGAATCTCGGTTTTCAAAACCAATTAAACAGAGTCCAGTAATTGGGCCCTATTGCAAAATCTTTCAAAACTCGGTTGAGTTGGTACTAACCATTTAACTCATACCAACTGGCGACTCTGTTTAATTCGGACCAATAAAATTAAATGTTTTTAAATCGTCGACATTATATGTCAGTCTTTTCCTGAAAATCTCACCCTCAGATCAAATAAATCAGAAATAAAAAGCATAAAGGGAAGGAACACATAGGAAAAGGAAATCAAAAAAATTTCCCGACGTCGACACTCAACATGCAGTAAACACTCTTCCCAATGACTGATATTCTTTTTAATGATAGTCCTTAACAATGTAGACAAAGTACTATTTATTACTTCAGTTTGACCATCGGTTTGTGGGTGATAATTAGTAGAAAACAAAAGTTTAGTTCTTAATTTACACCACAAAGTCTTCCAAAAATAGCTTAAGAACTTAGCATCTCTATCAGAAACAATGGTTCTAGGCATACCATGCAAAAGAACAATTTCTCTAAAGAATAAATCAGCTATATGGGATGCATCATCAATTTTGTGACATGGAATAATGTGTGCCATCTTTGAAAATCTATCCACAATCACATTATTCATTATTCATTGACATGGAATAATGTGTGCCATCTTTGTGACATGGAATAATGTGTGACATGGAATATGTAGTATAGAATCATTACCATGCTTAGACCTAGGTAAACCTAACACAAAATCCATTGATATGTCAATCTAAGGTTCAACAGGTATAGGCAATGATGTATAAAGTCTATGGGGTTGAACACGAGATTTAGCTTGTTTAAAAATAATGCATCTATCACAAATTCGCTCAACATCTCGCTTCATATGAGGCCAATAAAAGTGTTCTTTCAAAACGACCAAGGTTTTATCTACTCCAAAGTGTCCTATCAAACCACCCCCCATGTGATTCCCTAACCAATAACTCACGCCAAGAACATTCAGGTATACACAATTTATTCTCACGAAACAGAAACCCATCCATTTTAAAGTATTTACCTACAACATTCTTTCACAAGTTTTAAACTCTTCACCGAAATCAAGGTCATTAGCATACAATTCTTTAACTCTCTCAAAACCCATTAATTTCAAATTAAGAATATCAATCAAAACAAACCTTCAAGATAAATCCTCTGCAACGACATTTTCCTTGCCTTGCTTGTATCGAATGACATATAGAAATGCCTCGATAAACTCCATCCATCACGCATATCTTTTGTTCAGCTCGTGTTGTCCTTTCAAGTATTTCAATGACTCGTGATTGTAACACCCGAGAATTTTTGAATATTATTAAATGAATATATTAATAGAAATGAATATTTATTTGAATATAAATATGTAAGTGTTATGGGATGAGTTAACTTAAATATATTAAATTGAATATTATAATAATTGAGAAAATATGGAGTTTGCGATAAGCTCGTTGAATGCCTTGTGTGGCACAGTGATGAGAAATATTAATGATTATATTAATTAACGAAGGGATTATTAAGTGAACAATTAATCTATATTAATTATTAATATAATAATGGTATGATGAATTATTATTATTGCGAGTGATAGCATACTAATAAGTAAAATAGTTTATAAATATAATAAGATTTGTATTTATTAAACTATTGAAGAACGTGATTATTTCTCATATAATAATAATTGATGAGGGTAAATTAATGAAGGAATTACTACGTGAGCAATTAATTAAATATTAATTGTTATTTAATTGTAATGGAATATTAATGGTGATTAATAATATGTTGATTATTATTGCAAATAATAGAATAATAATAAGTAAATTGTTTATAAATATAATAAGATTATATTTATTTAATTATCGAGGAATGCGATAATTAATCACATAATTGTTAATAATTTTGTTATGAAAATGAATTGATAATATAGTGATTACTTAATTAATATAATATTTGCTCAATTAATTGATTATGTGCAATTATGCGATAATTGAAAATATAAAGTATAGTGACTACAACTATATTATATAGTGTAGTGTAACGTTAAATGTGACTATACTACATATAGAAACCATGTGTTAAGATTGATTAAACTATATAAGCTACATGATTTATGCTTATGTGACAATTGTGTGTGAGTATACATTAAAATAGTACATCATGAATATATTGTAAACAATTGTTGATTAAAAGAATTTAATAATAAAGGAGATGATGTAATGTGATAATATCTTATTAAATTATACCGGTATGATAAAATGTACATGGATTATATACGTGAAAGTTGAATTACATACATTGTAATGTCCTCATTTAATGAAACTACATTGTGACATTAAATTATAACCTAAGTATACCTTAGTAACCTATGTATATTATTATGTGTATGTAGTAAACTAAGTGTTATACTTAGTTCTCATTTCATGTTCTGAGCTTATTATGCCTTGTCCCATTATGAGAGTCAAAGTTCTTGCACACGTGAATGACAAACGGCTAGAAGCCTATTCCTCATTCTTCTCCCAAGTTCAAGCTAGCAAATGATGAACAAGGGAGTGGTTTCATGATTTCCTTCACCAACTAATTACCTACTCTTCCTTAACCAACATACAAATCTTCAGTTCATTGGTTTAATTTTAAGAACAATTGCATTGTCTATATAATTGAAGTTCTATAAATATAGCCTCTTCTCTTCACATTTCAATTTGCTGAGAATTCATAAGTAAGAGAGAATAGAGAGTGAGCATATAGTTCAGTTGAGAATTGAGGGAGATTGTGGCAGCAAGCTTAGCAAGTTCATATTGTATAATAGAGGTATAATTTCCATTGTAGTTCTTCATTTCTTGAATTCCAAATTCTTAATTATGTGGAGTTAGATGATAATTGAGTTGGGAAATGTTTACTTAGTTGTTATATAGTCTTATACATGTGTTAGTATGGCAATGTAGATAGTTTTCAATTGAATTCGTAGAGTAATTTCGTGAATTGGGCTGGAAACTACAGAAGAAGGCAGCTGTCTGGTGCGAACCAGACATGGTGCAGCTGCGCCGGTTCAACACTGAGGCGCAGCCTACACCAGTTGGCTGCCTTCTGTTAAGAAATCTGCTAAGTGTTAATTAATTACTATAGCTTAGACAAGCATGCAAGCATGGGTAATATATATATATATATATATATATATATATATATATATATATATATATATATATATATATATATATGAGTACATTAACCTAATGTGAGCATGTTTTACTATATTAGCATGCATGATTAACGAAAAATATATAGTTTGAAATAAACTTAGAATTTATAAACGGACTTTGATATATGCATATGCCATGTTAATATTCTGACCTTGCAAGCATATTAGTATGGTTTAAGAATGCATGAAAAGCATGTTAACTTACGTATATATGTTTTATAGTGTAACATGAGCATGTTGAACCTCGCTAGTGAACATTTCTAACGAAAATATAAGTTTCAAAGGTGAACCTTGGCATGTAAGTATCATATATGCATTCTAATTTTGCAAGCATGTTTATATGGCCTTGAAATGCATGTCGGACATGTTAACATATGTATATATATAGCATGAACATGTTAGGCCTTATTAGTGAACTTTACTAATGAAAGTATAAGTTTTGAACGTGCACCTTGACATGTTAAATTGAGATTTGGATTTGGATATTTATGGACATGTTTGATAGTACTCTTAGACTCACTAATGTATTATATATGTATGCCTATCATATTAGATGTCGTGAAATCAAGTTAAGCATAAATGAATCATGTTTCAAACAAATGACGACACTAGTTACGCATTTAAGATGTAGAAATATGCGAGCACGCTTATGAATAGATTATATGACCGTTTCACATGTTTACATGACAAGCATGATAACTTATGTGAATTCATGGCGTTATATGACCCTAAGTCATTAAAGACCGTGATTTAGAACTATATCATGTATGATTAAACTTGGAAAGGTTATACAAATATGGAAGGACCTTTTAATATGTATGCATGCTATGTGATATCATATGTTGATACTTGAATCCAATTTTTGACGGTTAACTTATAACAATGCCATAACTTACTAAATAAAATATGTTTGGTATTGATTATGGTCGTATGTGATAATAATGATATGAGAGTATGTTTAACTTAAAAGGAGAAACGGTAAGGATAAAAGGCAATAAAAGTTATATTAGTCGAGACTTGTGAATTAATATGATACTATATGTGGTATAACTGTCTAGCTAGGTTAAAACTTAGCCTATGTGTTGATCGTATATCCAAGATAAGATATGATGTTAAACTATATGACTAATGGATATCATATATATACGTAACTATATTACGATAGGGATTCAAAAGTGTTGATTTACTTTACGTGGATAGACTACGCTTAAGGCAAGTTCCCTAACTTACACTATTTTATTGTGCAAGTATCCTATCCTTGTGTTTACTTTATTCAAAGAACATTGTAAGCAAGATCCTAACCCTACTCTTTATTGAGCGTTCATTAAGCTTGTGCTATTATTGTTGTACAAGTAAACTTTTGAGATTGCAATTCAGATATTATAATTATATACTTCGTGGATAAGATAAAAGTCAATTTATATTCTTCGAACTTTAAATCTTGAGATTTGGACTTAAAATTATTGCGATCTATGCCATTTGATTCGGCTAGACTTATATTATGATTAGAAAGCTATCCAAACCAATTGATTGGTACGGAGTCTTACATTGACTGAGACGAACAACCTTCTTTGAAGGAAAAATATATTTGTCGGGAGACCGACGTGTGCACTTGGGTATGGTTAAATGTTATGCATAATATAGGGTACTTTAGGCTGATCACATGTTGTACTTGTTTTGTAGAAGTATCAGTTTATTACTGTTAAATTCGAGTAGAAAGTTCATAGTCCTTAGTGACTGCTCAGTATTTCAATTATCTTAAAATTGTGAATTGATTTAGCATTGAATCCTATTGATATTATTCTGTCCTTAGCGACTGTTATTGAAAACTGTTGATATTTCTTGTTGTCTTGAACTATCACACCTTGCTATACCCTTTTGGATTCGAGAACTATAATACTCACACTTGTTGTTATATTACTTGCTGATCAACCTTGTTGCTCATTCTTGCTTTTCCTAAAACATTTCAGTTAAGGTAGAGCAGGGTGGACCGTCGGGCGCCGACAAGGGCAAGGGCAAGGCTACCTACTAGCTTGTTCTTTTTATGTTTTAAAATCTATAATGTTATATTAAGAGTATTGCAGAACTATGTTTAAGCTTAAGTAGGGTTATGTAATAAGTCTGCATTTGATATTATTATGTAATCTATTAAGTACTGTAGGTTGCGATACTTGGGGGAATAATTATAATAAATCATTGTATATTATTCTAGATTAGATCTTTCGCTGTGAATGTATGTTTTAGATATTATTATTGTATTATCGTGAGAACATGACGAACTGAATTCGAGAGACCAGTGGCGATCCGAATTTGGGGGCGTCATAGGTTGGTATCAGAGCTGTAGTTATAAACCTTAGGAACGAGTGTCCTTAGATTATAACTTAGGAGAACTTAGAAGTTAGAAGGGGATAGAACTCACATAGAGTTTTTCCCTACAGAAAGACTTAGTGTGTTATTAAATGTAACTTCATTTTATACAATGAACTTATGTTTTATTTAACATTCTAATGGAGTTGCTGTTTGTTGTCTTGTGTTTGTGATTGTAGGATGGCAGACATAGGAGTACCTAGTAGAGTGGCTGAGGAGGAGCCCAGAGATATACACATAGTATACGAGTCACCTTTAGAGGCTGTGCCAGTGCAGGCTGTTGCACCATCTGAGTTCGACTACGAGGATGAGATCGAGATGGAGTTTGACCCCGAGGATGAGCCTATGGAGGACGAGCCTGTTGAGGACGAGCCTACCGACGAGGAGCCCATGGAGGACTCCTACAAGCCTAACCTAGAGGAGCATATACTGGGAGAGTACGAGGAGCGTGTTCTAGAGTTAGATTGCTGAGTCCAGGAGCTGGAGGCTGAGGCCCAGGAGAGAGAGTCTGAGTTCCAGAAGCTGAGGGACGAAGACCATCAGAGAAAGCTAGCGATGCAGGAGCTAGAGGTGAAGATTGCATACCGCAGGGAGGCAGGGATCCAGATGGGAACCTTATTCCACAGGTCAGTGGCGGGGAACGTAGATCTGGCAAGAAAGTTGGAAGAAGTAGAGCAGAGGGAACTGAGTGAGAAGATTGAGAAGGAAGCACTCCGTACTCAGCTAGAGTTGGAGGTCATGGATAGGATACACTTCGAGGAGAAGTGGGAAGCTGCTAACGAGAGAGCTGACGACCTAGAGGATGAGGTCAGATGTAAGAAGAGGAAGATGAACAAGATGGGATATGTGTTCCGTTCAGCGTTTGAGAGGGTGATGGACGGTGTGTACCACTACCCAGCGGAGAAGGGGCAGACCCTACATACTATGAGTCGAGAGCTGGTAGCATATATAGCACAGATCGAGTACAAGAACATTGTAGAGCGTGGGATGATGGGATGAGACCCTTAGTCAGTCTAGTAGTAGTATTTACTTTATATGATGTATATACTATGTTGTAATCCCAACTTTTGTGTAAAGTGTGGGATAGTGATGTAAACCCCGAGTAAGCATTTGTTAGAGGGGTAGTATGGTAGTATGTTAGTATTCCCCGTCTTTTGTGATATTAGGGGATATGTGATAACATTTATAGAAATATGCTAGGGAAAATCATGTAATGAAACGATTTGGCATATGAATATAAATGAGCTTATTTCAGAAACGTGTTATAAATTTTTATTCTTTTTGGTACTAAATAAATACTTAAGTAATATAGCTAAGCAATAATAAAATGAAAATTTGTGATGAAGATCATGGCACCAAGACGTAGATTGACTGCACCTGAGGAATCAGTGAACAATAAGAAAGAACAAGTAGACCCGATCCAGAAGCTAGTAGATCTGTTAGGAGAGGCCTTTAGGGGAAGGAACAACAAACTTGTTCGCCCCAATCCTCAAGGAGTACCATTCACCAACTTTAAGGACTTTAGGAGTGTAGGACCCCCAGAGTTCGAGGGTACTACCGACCCAATAATTGCGCAGACCTGGATAAAAGAAATAGAAAAGGCTTTCACCATCGCTCGCGTGGGTGAAGACCAGAAGATGGTATTTGCTACGTATATGATGAGAGGCGAAGCAAACTACTGGTGGGAGGCTAATCAGCAGAGAGCTGGGGAAGGAACAATAGCATGGGAGAGATTTAAGACGCTGTTCTTCGAGAACTATTTCTCGAAGAGCATGAAGAACCGAATGGAGGTGAAGTTCTTAGAACTGAAACAAGGTGATATGACGGCTAAGTTCAATGAACTAGCGCGATTTGCAGAACACCAAGTTGGAGATGAAGAGAGGAAGGGGAGACGATTCGAGCAAGGGCTGAAGCCGTGGCTGTTTAACAAGATATCAGTTCTTCAAATTGATTCCTTTGCGACGTTGCTAGAAAAGGCAATAATTACGAAAGGTGGCAGTGAAGCCTTAAGTCTGTATCATAAAGAGAAGAAAAATAAGAACACTAGAGGAGAAAACCGTACTGGAGGAAGCAGTAGTGCAGAAAATAACTTGGGAAAGAGAAAGTGGGAGAACAACAACAACAAAAACAGCAACAATCAATCGGGGAATTTTCATGGAGGATTTAAGAAGAGGGCAGAGGGATGCCCAAAATGTGGGAAGAATCACCAAGGTGAGTGCTGGAAGGGACGCGGCACTTGCTACAACTGCAGCCAGGAGGGGCACATTTCACCCAACTGCCCGAAACCAAAAAAGATACAAGGATGTTTTGCATGTGGCTCGACGGAGCACCGGATTAAGGACTGCCCAAAGAAGGGAAGTGGCGGAGGTAGCAACCAACAAGGGGGAAACAAACTGATGATCAGCGGACCAGCACAATCCAACCGCCCAACAGCCAGAACCTTTAACATGACCGTCCAGGACGCAGTGGCTGTAAAGGACGTGGTGTCAGGTATAATCCCAATCAATGATATAAATGCTTATGTATTATTTGATTCGGGTGCCACCTGTTCTTTTATATCTGAAGAATTTACTAGTAGACTTAACACACCCAGAGAACGATTAGAAAATCTCTTGAACATAGAAGTTGTGAATAAGGAAGTAATCCCTGTAGGATACGTTTATCGAAATTATCGCACAAACATTAGAGAACATAAACTGAGCATAAACTTGATTCCAATTAGATTGGGAGAATTCGACGTAATACTGGGAATGGATTGGTTGTATAACCATGCTGCGATAATTGACTGTCAGAATAAATGTGTGAACCTTCAGACTCCAAGTAAGTTTAAGGTAGAGTTTTATGGTAGCTCATCGCTTAAGCAATCGTGTTGCGTTACGATGATACAGGCCAATAAATTGTTAAGGAAAGGATGTGTAGGTTATTTAGCTTACATTGTAGATACTAGGAAAAAGGGAGTAAAAATTAAGGATATATCCGTAGTGAATGAATTTTGAGATGTATTTTCGGATAATCTGCCTGGTCTTCCGCCAGACAGAGAAATTGAATTTGTTATAGACTTAACACCGGGAACTGCACCGATTTCGAAAGCTCCATACCGTATGGCACCGGTAGAAATAAAGGAATTGATGATACAACTGCAAGAGTTATTGGATAAGGGTTACATACGACCAAGTGTGTCTTCTTGGGGAGCACCAGTGTTATTCGTTAAGAAAAAGGACGGATCGATGAGGCTCTGTATCGATTATCGAGAATTGAACAGAGTAACGATCAAGAACATATATCCGCTACCAAGGATAGACGACTTATTTGATCAACTGAATGGAGAGAAGTGTTTTTCGAACATAGACCTATGAGCAGGTTATCACCAACTGAAGGTACGGGATGAAGACATACCAAAGACTGCGTTTCGAACCCGTTATGGACATTACGAGTTTTTGGTAACGTCATTCGGATTGACTAATGCTCCGACAACATTCATGGACTTGATGAACCGAGTTTTCAAGCCATACTTGGATAAGTTCGTAGTAGTTTTTATCTACGATATCTTGATCTACTCGAAGAAAGAGGAAGAACACGCCGAACATCTGAAGATTGTTTTCGAAGCACTAAAGAAGGAGAA
This sequence comes from Panax stipuleanatus, assembly GCA_020205555.1. Lineage (NCBI taxonomy): Eukaryota > Viridiplantae > Streptophyta > Magnoliopsida > Apiales > Araliaceae > Panax > Panax stipuleanatus. The sequence goes on from CM035121.1 coordinate 82,879,834, forward strand.
GATGTATGCGAAATTCTCTAAGTGTGAATTTTGGATGGAGAAGGTTCAATTCTTAGGTCACGTAGTGGATAAGAATGGAATCTCAGTAGACCCTGCAAAGGTCGAAGCAGTGAGTAATTGGGAGCAGCCGAGAACACCAAGAGAGTTGAGAAGTTTTTTTGGGTTAGCTGGGTACTATCGAAGATTCATCCAGGATTTTTCTAAGATAGCAACCCCGTTGACCAATCTGACGAGGAAGACGGTGAAGTTTGCATGGACAGACAAATGCAAAGAGAGTTTTCAAGAACTAAAGAGGAGATTAAGCAAAGCGCCTGTGTTATCACTACCAGATGATGCGGGAAATTTTGTGGTGTATAGTGATGCATCGCACAAGGGACTTGGCTGTGTGCTTATGCAGCACGGCAAGGTCATTGCGTATGTATCACTATAATTAAAGGACTATAAAAAATGATACCCTCCTCATGACTTAGAGTTAGGGGCAGTAGTTTTTGCATTAAAGATATGGAGGCATTATTTGTACGGAGAGAAGTGTGAGATATACACTGACCACAAGAGTCTAAAATATATCTTCACGTAAAAGGAGTTGAATATGCGTGAGAGAAGGTGGTTAGAATTAATCAAGGATTGTGACTACGATATTCTTTATCACTCGGGTAAGGCAAACGTAGTTGCCGACGCTCTGAGCAGAAAAGGAAGGGAGAAACTGTTTCATTTTATGACTCAGGAGGAATTGATAAAAGAAATGTAAAAATTAGAGATAGAGGTAAAAGGACCAAAGAGGTCTGAAGAAAAGTTGTTCGTAATGGAAGCTCGTCCGACATTGTTGGATAGAGTGAAGGAATCACAAGAGAAGGATGAAGAGTGCGAGAAAATCCGAAAGAGGATCGTAGGAAATGAAGAAGAAAGATTTCGAATGGATAAAGATGGTATCTTGAGATTCGAAGGGAGAGTGTAGGTGCCAGCGGTAACCGAATTGAGAGAAGAGGTTTTGTACGAGGCACACAATACGACATATTTCATTTATCTGGGAAGCACAAAGATGTACTGAGATTTGAGGCAACACTTTTGGTGGCCCAATATGAAACGGGAAGTCGTAAAGTGCGTTAGTAGATGTCTAACTTGACAACACGTCAAAGCAGAGCACCAATGGCCTAGTGGTTTACTTCAACCGTTGGAAATACCGGAGTGGAAATGGGAGCATATTATGATGGACTTCGTGGTAGGACTTTCAGTAACGCAAAAGGGATATGATGCCATTTGGGTTATCGTGGATCGACTAACGAAGACCGGACATTTTCTACCAATCAAGAACCGATACAGTTTGAACCAGTTAGCAAGCCTACATGTAAAGGAGATTGTTTCATGACATGGAGTGCCGGTGTCAATTGTCTTTGATCGAGATCCGCGCTTCACGTCAAATTTTTGGAAAAGCTTACAAGAAAGAATGGGAACGCAATTGAGGTTGAGTACCGCTTATCATCCTCAGACAGACGGACAGAGTGAGCGAACTATACAAACGTTGGAGGACATGCTTAGGACTTGCATAATGGACTTCAAGGGAAATTGGGACGACCACCTGCCCTTAGTTGAATTTGCGTATAACAACAGTTACCATGCGAGTATCGGCATGCCACCGTACGAAGCTCTTTACGGAAGAAAGTGCAAAACGCCATTATATTGGGACGAAGTCGGAGAATGACGAATACTCGGACCAGAGCTAGTACAACAAACCGCAGATGTGGTGACAATGATAAGAGCCAAACTAGTAGCAGCTCAAGATCACCAGAAAAAGTACGCAGATTTGGATCGGCAGGACCGAGACTTTAAAGTCGGCAGTTTCGTATTCTTGAAGGTATCTCCATGGAAGGGAAAGATCCGTTTCGGCAAGAAAGGAAAGTTGAGTCCAAGATTCATAGGACCGTACGAGATACTGAAACGAGTGGGCGAAGTGGCATACAAAGTTGCATTACCACCCGAGTTGGAGCACATCCACAATGTGTTCCACATTTTCGTGTTGCGACTGTACAAGACCGACTACAAGCACGTGATTTCTTATGAACCTATTCAAGTGGAGAAGAACTTAGCTTATGAAGAAATTCCTGTCCAAATTCTAGATAAGAAAGAGCAAACCTTAAGAAATAAAGTTATTTCATCTTTAAAAGTACTTTGGCGTAACCACGATGTCGAGGAAGCTACGTTGGAGTTAGAAGATAGGATGATGAGGGATTATTCCCATCTATTTGTGTAACCTTGTAGCAATTCCGAGGACGGAGTTTTTATAAGGGGGGAGGATGTAATACCCAAGAATTTCTGAATATTATTAAATGAATATATTAATGAAAATGAATATTTATTTGAATATAAATATGTAAGTGTTATAAGATGAGTTAACTCAATTATATTAAATTAAATATTATAATAATTGAGAAAATATGGAGTTTGCGATAAGCTCATTGAATGCCTTGTGTGACACAGTGATGAGAAATATTAATGATTATATTAATTAACGAATGAATTATTAAGTAAACAATTAATCTATATTAATTTTTAATATAATAATGATATGATGAATTATTATTATTGCGAGTGATAGCATAATAATAAGTGAAATGGTTTATAAATATAATAAGATTTGTATTTATTAAACTATTGAAGGAACGTGATTATTTCTCGTATAATAATAATTGATGAGGGTAAATTAATGAAGGAATTACTACGTGAGTAATTAATCAATATTAATTGCTATTTAATTGTAATGAAATATTAATGGTGATTAATAATATGTTGATTATTATTGCAAATAATAGAATAATAATAAGTAACATAAATATAATAAGATTATATTTATTTAATTATCGAGGAATGCGATAATTAATCACATAATTGTTAATAATTTTGTTATGAAAATGAATTGATAATATAGTGATTACTTAATTAATATAATATTTGCTCAATTAATTGATTATGTGCAATTATGCGATAATTAAAAATATAAAGTATAGTGACTACAACTATATTATATAGTGTAGTGTAACGTTAAATGTGACTATGCTACATATAGAAACCATGTGTTAAGATTGATTAAACTATATAAGCTACATGATTTATGCTTATGTGACAATTGTGTGTGAGTATACATTAAAATAGCACATCATGAATATATTGTAAACAATTGTTGATTAATAGAATTTAATAATAAAGGAGATGATGTAATGTGATAATATCTGATTAAATTATATCGATATGATAAAATATACATGGATTATATATGTGCAAGTTGAATTACATACATTGTAATGTTCTCATTTAATGAAACTACATTGTGACATTAAATTATAACCTAAGTATACCTTAGTAACCTATGTATATTATTATGTGTATGTAGTAAACTAGTTGTTATATTTAGTTCTCATTTCATGTGCAGAGCTTATTATACCTTGTCCCATTGTGAGAGTCAAAATTCTTGCACACGTGAATGACAAAAGGCTAGAATCCTATTCCCTATTCTTCTCCTAAGCTCAAGCTAGCAAATGATGAACAAGGGAGTGGCTTTCATGATTTCCTTCACCAACTAATTACCTACTCTTCCTTAACCAACATACAAATCTTCAGTTCATTGGTTTAATTTTAAGAACAATTGCATTGTCTGTATAATTGAAGTTCAATAAATATAGCCTCTTCTCTTCACATTTCAATTTGCTGAGAAATCATAAGTAAGAGAGAATAGAGAGTGAGCATATAGTTCAGTTGAGAATTGAGGGAGATTGTGGCAGCAAGCTTAGCAAGTTCATATTGTATAACAGAGGTATAATTTCCATTGTAGTTCTTCATTTCTTGAATTCCAAATTCTTAATTATGTGGAGTTAGATGATAATTGAGTTGGAAAATGTTTACTTAGTTGTTATATAGTCTTATACATGTGTTAGTATGGCAATGTAGATAGTTTTCAATTGAATTCGTAGAGTAATTTCATGAATTGGGTTGGAAACTGTCGAAGCAGGCTGCTGTCTGATGCGAACCAGACATGGTGCAGCTGCATCGGTTTAACACTGAGGCGCAGCGCAGCTGTGCCGGTCCCCTGCACCAGTTGGCTGCTTTCTGTTAAGAAATCTGCTAAGTGTTAATTAATTACTATATTAGCATGCATGATTAACGAAAAACATATAGTTTGAAATAAACTTAGAATTTATAAACGGACTTTAATATATGCGTATGTCATGTTAATATTTTGACCTTGTGAGCATATTAGTATGGTTTAAGAATGCATGGAAAGCATGTTAACTTACGTATATATGTTTCATAGTGTAACATGAGCATGTTGAACCTCGCTAGTGAACATTTCTAACAAAAATATAAGTTTCAAAGGTGAACCTTGGCATATAAGTATCATATATGCATTCTGATTTTGCAAGCATGTTTATATGGCCTTGAAATGCATGTCGGACATGTTAACATATGTATATATATAGCATGAACATGTTAGGCCTTATTAGTGAACTTTACTAATGAAAGTATAAGTTTTGAACGTGCACCTTGACATGTTACATTGAGATTGGATTCTGATATTTATGGACATGTTTGATAGTACTCTTAGACTCACTAATGTATCATACATGTATGCTTATCATGTTAGATGTCGTGAAATCAAGTTAAGCATAAATGAATCATGTTTCAAATAAATGACGACACTAGTTACGCATTTAAGATGTAGAAATATGTGAGCACGCTTATGAATAGATTATATGACCGTTTCACATGTTTACATGACAAGCATGATAACTTATGTGAATTCATGGCGTTATATGACCCTAAGTCATTAAAGACCGTGATTTAGAACTATATCATGTATGATTGAACTTGGAAAGATTATACAAACATGGAAGGACCCTTTAATATGTATACATGCTCTGTGATATCATATGTTGATACTTGAATCTGATTTTTGACGGTTAACTTATAACAATGCCATAACTTACTAAATAAAATATGTTTGGTATTGATTATGGTCGTATGTGATAATAATGATATGAGAGTATGTTTAACTCAAAAGGAGGAACGTTAAGGATAAAAGGTAATAAAAGTTATATTAGTCGAGACTTATGAATTAATATGATACTATATGTGGTATAACTGTCTAGCTAGGTTAAAACTTAGCCTATGTGTTGTATATCCAAGATAAAATATGATGTTAAATTATATGACTAATGGATATCATATATATACGTAACTATATTACGATAGAGATTCGAAAGTGTTGATTTATTTTACGTGGATAGACTACGCTTAAGGAAAGTTCCCTAACTTACACTATTTTATTGTGCAAGTATCCTATCCTTGTGTTTACTTTATTCAAGGAACATTGTAAGCAAGATCCTAACCCTACTCTTTATTGAGCGTTCATTAAGCTTGTGCTATTATTGTCGTACAAGTAAACTTTTGAGATTGCAATTCAGATATTATAATTATATACTTCATAGATAAGATAAAAGTTGATTTATATTCTTCGAACTTTAAATCTTGAGATTTGGACTTCAAATTATTGCGATCAATGCCATTTGACTCGGCTAGACTTATATCATGATTAAAAAGCTATCCAAACCAATTGATTGGTGCGGAGTCTTATATTGACTGAGACGAACAACCTTATTTGAAGGGAAAATATATTTGTCGAAAGACCGACGTGCGCACTTGGGTATGGTTAAATGTTATGCATAATATAGGGTACTTTAGGCTGATCACCTGTTGTACTTGTTTTGTAGAATTATCAGTTTATTACTGTTAAATTCGAGTAGAAGTTCATAGTCCTTAGTGACTGCTCAGTATTTCAATTATCTTGAAATCGTGAATTGATTTAGCATTGAATCCTATTGATATTATTCTGTCCTTAGCAACTATTATTGAAAACTGTTGATATTTTTTGTTGTCTTGAACTATCACACCTTGCTATACCCTTTTGAATTCGAGAACTATAATACTCACCCTTGTTGTTATATTACTTGCTGATCAAACTTGTTGCTCATTCTTGCTTTCTCTAAAACATTTCAGTTAAGGCAGAGCAGGGTGGACCGTCGGGCGCCGACAAGGGCAAGGGTAAGGCTACCTACTAGCTTATTCCTTTTATGTTTTAAAATCTATAATGTTATATTAAGAGTATTGCAGAACTATGTTTAAGCTTAAGTAAGGTTATGTAATAAGTCTGCATTTGATATTATTATGTAATCTATTAAGTACTGTAGGTTGCGAGACTTGGGGGAATAATTATAAAAATCATTATATATTATTCTAGATTAGATCTTTCGCTGTGAATGTATGTTTTAGATATTATTATTGTATTATCGTGAGAACGTGACGAACCAAATTCGAGAGACAAGTGGCGGTCCAAATTTGGGGGCGTCAAAATGATTGGTATGGATCACGAACTCCTTAGACAACAAGTAGTGTTGCCATGTCTGCAATTCTCTAACCAATGCATACAACTCCTTGTCGTAAGTAGGATAGTTCAAAGTTGCCCCACTCAATTTCTCGCAAAAATACATCACTAGTTTCCCTTCTTACATCAAAACAGCTCCAATTCCTAAATATAAAGCATCACACTCAATCTTAAAAGTTTTAGCAAAGTTAGGCAAAATAAGTATAGGAGCATTCGTCAATTTATCCTTAATCAATTTAAATGCTTTTTCCTGTTCATCACCCCACTTAAAGCCCACACTTTTCTTGATGACATCGGTTAATGGTACTGTAATCTCATTGAAATTTCGAACAAAGCGTCGGTAGAAACTAGTGCGTCCATGAAAACTTCATACCTAACTCATATTTATTGGACTCGGCCAATCTCGGATCACACGTATTTTTTCCTCATCAACCTGGACTCCCTGTGAACTCATAACAAAGCCAAGAAAAACAACTCTATCCAAATAAACGTGCACTTTTCTATATTAGCAAATAACTTTTTCTTTCATAAGTTCATCTAAAATAGATTTTAAAGGTAATGCATGCTCAATTAAGTTTTTGCTATAAATGAGAATATCATCAAAGTAAACAACAACAAATTTATCAAGGAATAGACGCAACACATGATTCATTAACCGTATAAATGTACTAGGTGCATTAGTTAAACCAAAAGGTAACACTAACCACTCATACAAACCATATTTCGTTTGAAATGCAGTTTTCCATTCATCACCCTTTTGCATTCTTATTTGATGATACCAACTTTTCAATTCAATTTTAGAAAATATGCAAGACCCATGCAATTCATCCAACATGTCATCTAAACGAGGAATGAGATGTCAATATTTTACCGTATTGTTATTTACCGCTCGACAATCGATGCACATTCTCTATTTTCCATCTTTATTTAGCACTAGGATCACCGGAACTGCACATGGGCTCATACTTTCCTTACGAACCCTTTTCCCATCAGCTTGTCAACTTATCTTTGTAACTCCTTCATCTCCTCAGGATTACTCCAATAAGCCAGACGATTTGGAATGGTCGCACCAGGGACAAAATCAATTTGATGCTCAATTCCCCGAATAGGTGGTAATCCCTGAGGAAGCTCCTTGGGAAATACATCTTTGATATCCTATAAAAGAGATGAAACAACACTAGGCAAAGAATCATTAGTGTTAGTACTTAAAAGCGCCTCTTTATACCGAAGTAAAATCAAAGGCTGTTTAGAAATCAATGCACGCCTCAAATCACCCTTCTTTGAAAATATATTTGTTTTTCTCTCTTCCTCTTTCTTTTTCTCTCTTGATTTTTCTTTTCTTCACTCTCTTTTTTTTGAACATAGTCTTTTTGCAAATAAATTTGATCCTCATGCACCTGTTGTGGTGATAATGGACACAATGTGACTTTCCTTTTATTGTGTACGAAAGAGTATTCATTAGTAAATCTATCGTGCTTCACTCGTCTATCAAATTTCCACGGTCTCCCAAGTAGTATATGACTCGCTTGCATGGGAATCACATCACACAAGACCTCGTCCACATATTTTCTAATGGAAAACGAAACCAACTCCTGTTTTTTCACTCTCGCATCTCCACTATCATTAAGCCATAGCAATCTATATGGTTGAGGATGTTTGATTGTTGACAATCCTAGTTTCTCCACTATGGTTGTACTTGCCACTTTGGTGCAACTCCCACCATCAATTACCATACAACAAATTTTCCCTTGTACAAGGCACCTAGTCTGAAGCAAATTCTCCCGCTGTTCCAAACTCTCCTCCTTCACTTGCACACTAAGCAATATCCTTGTAACCACCATCTCACCATGCATAACAACCTCTCTATCATCAATCTCCTCTAACGGTGGCATAGAGTCGGTGTCACTATCTTCCCCCTCGGTTTCCACCTCTCCATTGTCAAGCAACAACATTGTTCTCTGATTCAGACATTGACTATAAATATATCCCCTACCTTGACATTTAAAATAAATAATATCTCGATTGCGACTAAAGGAAGAAGGAGTTCCAGGTTTACTTTGTTTTCCCTGATTAGTTACATCAGGTTTAAACTCCACTTTTGGCTTATTCACAACTGGTTTTTCCTCTCGCTTTGCGGCATTAGATTTCTATGATGAACTTGTGGTAGAATTCGATCGTTGTCCACCTTTCCTCTTAAGCTGCTTCTCAATCTTGATAGCCATGTGTACCATATCTCCCAGATCCACATAATGTTGTCGATCCAACAAGTCAGCTATATCCCAATTTAATCTTGCTAAAAATTGAGCCATAATCGCCTCACTATCCTCATCTATGTTGGCTCGGCCCATTAGTAGCTCCATCTCCTTAAAGTAATCCTCCACACTCTTACTTCCCTGTTTCAAATTTTGCAAACTCCAAAATAAATCCTGATGGTAGTGACTCAGTACAAATCTTTTTTTCATCACTGTTTTCATCTCCGCCCATGTCTCAATTGGACGTTCACCACATCTCCTCCGGTTAGTAGCTAACTGATCCCACCAAGTAGCTGCATAGTCAAAAAAATCTGTATCAACAATTCTTAATTTCTTGATATCCGAGTAGTTGTGACAATCAAATACCCATTCTATCTTCTTTTCCCATTCTAGGTACGCCTCTGGATCGCTCTCCTCCCTTGGAAAGTTGGAATTTTCATTTTGATACCATTCACATTATCATCTTCTCTATTCCTACCTCCCCTTTCTTTAGCACCTCGTTGCCTTCGTTGTAAGAAATCAAATTCTAGTTCATCCTCTTCACTAAATCCACCTTCAATGTAATTCTCCTCAGTTTTAGATTCTAGTTGTTGTGATTTGCCTTTCCAACGTCCCTATTGGGATTTTTGTGATTAATCCCCTCGGGTTTCGCTCATCTGATCGATGCGCACATTCACTTGTTCCATAGCCATTCCCAACTGCCTGGAGAACTCTTTCATCATAGCCTCCACCATCAATTTTGAATCAAATTTTGATGAGGGTTCCTCATAAGTGCCTTTGTCCTTTGAGCTAGACATATCACCTGCAAAATAAGGGTTAGTAGAAAATAGTCTCCTCAGCACTCCCTTATGTGTTTCACTCGAATCAATGATTTCACTCGTGTATGCACTCAATAATGGCTTTTACCCTAAATTAATCTCACTACTGGGCCTTTTATCACTTAATATTCTCTCTAATAGGTTATTTTTTAATTCACCTAGCAAATTTTTCAATTTTACTAATCAATTCAAAATAACGTATCGCGAAATAATTTATAGCAAGTATTACTCTCACAATAGCATGCAATTGACGAAATAAAATTCTAAGAAAAATTTTCTTTACTTTTTTTTACTCAACAATATCAAACAAAAATTTAAAGGATAAGTAGTTTGCTAGAAGACTTAGCTTTAAAACCAAATGATAGACTCCACAGCACGCTTGCGTGAGGTGGTCGTCGCCCGAATCGTTTTCGGCACAGTTGATAGTATGGAACTCTCTTGACACCTCAACTCAACGTCTATATTGAGACGAGAACCTTGGTACAATTGATCAAGCAATGAAATCTACATTGAATGGAACACCAATGACGCCTAAACCCCGTGTTTATATTGAAACAGGAACCTCGACACAATCGACGATTGATGTGGTAGAAGAAGCCACACACAACTATGTATTGTTGTATGATAAGTCAAATTGTATCTCAAAGAATAAACAAAGAAATTACTTAGGAATTCTTCAAAGCACCAAAAGTAGAGAATAATCTCACAAATAGAATAAATCTGAATATTATTAAATTGTTGTATATTTATACTACTAAGAAAAACCTAAAATCCAATAAGGAATAGATAATTGTTTTAGGAACAAGATTCCCATCTAAAAGAGACCTAACTACATTAGGAATATAAAAGATATGAAAAATCTTGAAAATAATGAAAGAAATCTGCTAAAAAAATTGGTCAAAAATGCATTTTCTTGGAAAATGTGCCCGACCTGTCAGACGTCCGGCGTGCCAGCCTTGGCCTATTAGCGGCGCGGGCCGGGCTACTTCAGCAGAACGTGTCGGACAGTATGGCACAGGATGCTCTTTTCTTGGCTCACAGATGGTGCGAGTCACGCTGAATGACCCGAGTCTCTAGTGGCTTGGAGCAGGGCGCACTGCTACCAATACAATCCTGGAGCGAGGCGCGCCGGTCAATCAGAAGCGACTCTTGGATTCCTTCCCTTGCTGTACTTGGAACAAACATAAATTTAAGAGTTTCGACTCCAGCTCCATAGCCTGAACTCATACCTTCCTCACTCCAAGCTCCTTTAATGAGCCTAATAAGTCTTTCCTTAAAGCGCTTAAATCGAGACCTCATCACAGGTATAACTGGCACTAGCACTGGATTTGTCCCATAACCTCCATTCAAGTTCAAGCTAGGCATGTCCTCATCACAATAGACCACTTGGTCTTTAACGTTCTTCTTTAACTTTATGACAAGATCAAGTATGGCTAGTACCAAACTCTTTCCTCACATCTTAAAATTTCCTTTGAATCTATACTAAATTTTACCTCCCCATTATCTGTTATTCTCTTCCTTATTCTTTCACATTCTTTATCTTTGCTCATCGCGACTCTATCCAATATAGTTTATGGATCTTTCATCAAAAATAACTTTTTCTTCCAACTCCTTCTAGATGCTTCACTTTTGTATTGTCAACATTGAAAATTTCTTCTTATCTTTTCTACTAAGGGCATCAGCAACCACGTTAGCCTTACCCAGTGATACAAAAGTTTACAGTCCTAATTCTTGATTATTTCTAACCATCTTCGTTATTTCATGTCAACTCCCTCTGTGTGAAGATATGTTTCAGTCTTTTATGATCTGCATATATCTCAAATTTCTGACCATATAATTAGTGACTCCAACTCTTTAAGGTAAACACAACGGCTGCTGCTTCTGGGTCATGAGTAGGGTACCCCCTCTCATAATCCTTCAACTGGTAATAGCCATTTTAAGCCTATCTTTGAGAAATATTTTTCTCCCTTCAGCTGCTCAAACAGATGGTCTATTCTCCGTAACGGGTACCTATTTTTAAGTGTTACTTCACTCAATTCTCTATAGTCGATACAAAACTCTAATGATCCGTCTTTCTCCTTACCAATCCCATTGGTACTCCTCATAGAGACACACTAAATTGGATATACTTCTTTTCTAATAACTTTTAAAGTTGTATCATCAATTTCTTTATTAGCTACGAAGGCTAGATAACTTGTACATTCTTTTATTATTATTTGTTTGCATCATCGTCAGACAATCATTTTGTCTAGGCGATTTACTACAGTAAAATTAATACAATGCTAGCTACTTCGGTGTTCAAAGTATTCTATAATTCTTCGCGAAGTAAGTTTAATCGCTTAGCAAATTCTTTAGAAACAAAAGAATAGGTAGCATCCGAATAAAATAATACGTAAGCAAATATATTATTGATTGGAATTATACATGACATTTTTTCTTTGAAGCAACCGCATCCTGAACCTTCATGTTAAATGTACGTGTCGTTGGTCTTCCTAGATGAGCTCGTCCGATAATCACCAATTTTCCACTACTATTTACTTTGTTGTTGTTTCCTCTTTCTACATTCTTCTTTGGACAGTTACGGATCTGATGGTCTAGCGATCCACATGAAAAACAACCCTGCAATTTCTTCGAACTGGGACAGTTGTGACACCCCCAAATTCGAGTACTTTATTTCCACAAGATTTGGTGTTCACTGTCCAAATATAACATGTCTATCTACCCATAATAAATGCAACTCATGAAATAAATAGAAACCATCCCCTTAAGGGGTTACAACATCTGAATAAATAAATCCCAGGTTGAACTAACCTTAAACATCAATGCGGAAACGTAAACAAGTAAATAAGTCTTAAACAACATCATAAGTCTTAAACAACATATTCTCAAATAATATAACAAGTCTTCATCACTTGTCAGCTTTGCCCTTGCCTTTGCTAGTGGAAGGCTCGTCAGTCCTTTCAATCTTAGCTGCAATGTTAGTATACAAGAGTGAGCAACGATTGCCCACAAGTAGAACAATATAACAGTAATAATAACATGCGAGAAATCAAAGAGTTCTGAATAATAGAAAGCTCGGCTTTTGAATCAAGAAATTAATACAAGAATCAAAAGTATATCTGAGGGTCATAAGACCAAGAACCATGTCCTAGGTTATCAAGTATCTACTTTTAAACTTTAACAGTCGTAAGACTATATGGACTCTATTTATCGTACTTAGGGGGATCAACCCTTAGTACCATGAATGTGCACATCATCTCAACGCTAGCGCGTAATTAATCTCCTATAAAGGTTTGTTCATCTCAGTTTGAAAACAGAGTCTGCAACAAAGGAAGTTTGGTTTGGATAAGTTCAATAACAGTTCTAGAATTTAGAACGCTCATCAACTATAGAATAGTAGAATCAATAAGGGTTCGCTAGTCTTACAAGGCTCAACAATAGAATTGATACTCAAATCAAATAATGAATCTCAAAGGTATACAATTGAATAAGTATTGTATAATCAAAGTATTGCTTCAAAAAGAATTATAATATCTCATATGGACTCTTGAACTTGAATAAGCAAGAGTGAGAACTTGTTTAATGAAAGAATAGATAACTTTCTCAATCAAAATAGATTTAATAAACTTGCATAACGTAAGAGTAAGGTTTAGAAACTTGCCTCGTGCGCAAGCTACAATTATAAATCACGTTCCTCAATTAATCCTACATATCATTAGATTCACAATACCAATTAATTCTAAGTCTGATCGAATCACAAACATCAGTTCTTGAACACGTTATTAGACTTCACGAATAACAAGCTTAAATCACGTATTTAACTCATCAATTAATCACGTAAAATAAGTTAATAAATTGTTTTAACATCTCAATATATGCTTAACATGTCATCATGTTCATTTTAAATTATATTTCTAAACTTTGAACACTTAAATAAAATTTATTGGTTCATTCTGCTGGACGGCGCTACAGCGCCCAGTTTGCACTGGGGACCGACGCTGCAGCGCTGAGCCTACATCAGCAAGTTGCTTGGCCTGGTGCTGCAGCGCTGGGTTCCTTCACAGAACCGGCACTGCCCCGCCACGCCTATGTCAGCCAAGGCTTTGGCCTGGCGCTACAGCGCTGGGTTCCTTCACAGAACCGGCGTCACGGCGCTGAGACACAATAAAGTCTAACAGTTCGCGAAGAATACACAGAAAAGGCCAAATAGTGCCAAATTAAGCTCAAACAACAATTTTTAATGTTGCCCATAAGCTATAATCTTAACAGAAAAATTTAGCAACATACATAACATGCTTTTAACAACTTAAATCACATAATTAGTCAAATTAAAACACATAATTTCCATATTTTTAATATTTTTCAAAGTTTTGACAAAAATTATGAAATCCTTCATTACAGATTCGTTATAACACCGAATCGGTTCGTTTAAATTTTGTTCTCTTCATTTTTACATGCATGAAATTTTGTACATATCGGCCATGTTAATATGTTCATAGTCTATAACTTATGAAACCTCAATTAAAGCATGATTACATGGTTTTGATTACTCTAAAGCATGAATAAATGATATAAAATATGTTATGAACATATATATTAACACATATACAACCATATAATCAGCAATCATTCCAAAACTTTGTTTACAGAGAACTTAAAATATACGTAAATGGAGAAATATTAAAAACATGAATTTAAGACTCAGATAAGGGAATTACCCCTTTCTTGTTTGTTTAAATTGCTAGAATCCTCTCTTTGGTTCTCCAAATCTCTTCTTCAATCCACAAGTTTTCTCTCAGATTCACTCTAACTCTCTCTTAAAATTCTCACAGATATGATATAATATAATACAAAACAAGTATATAACTACATATAATAATTAACCGTAGAAGTTATGGGTAGCAGTTAGGCGCATCAGGCCTTAACTGCTTCCATGATCCTTAGGCCTTGTTTGTTTTGTTCAATATTAACTCCTTTCCCGTTTAATTTAATTAAAGTATTTATTATATAGTTTATTTGTCACACTTAAATTAATCAAATAATCTCATTTAAATTCAATTAAATAAAAGATGATATTACACATTAGATTACATCATCACATAATAAAAATTCTTATTTATTAATTATGTCAAATCATTAAATCTCTAATTAATTATTAAATTAATTAGAATAGCATTATACTCATTAAATAATTCGATTAATTAAATAAACTCAATTAAATTCATACTTTGAATTATAAAATTACTCCACATTAATTTAATCAATGTAATACATATAATTAAATTATTCTACCACAATTTTATTAAATATTTATTTAACTTAATAAATAAATTCACACAAATATTTATTTAATTCAATAAATATTTAAAATAAGACACAAAATTCTCGTTCGTCACAACAGTTGGAAGAGATGTGTCTCTCTTGACCATAGTTATAACACACATTTTCGCTTTTTTAGGCAGACTCCTTGATGATTCTTATTGCAGATGGTACACGCTTCACCTTTCTTCCTACTTTCTCCTGGTTTATTTCTCGAGTTAGTGTTGTCGTTGTAACGAATGTGATTTTTGTATTTAATTTAAAATATTTATTGAATAAAATAAATATTTTTGTTGATTTATTTATTAAGTTAAATAAATATTTGATGAAATTGTTGTGGATTAATTTGATTAAGTGTTATATATTAATTAAATTAATGTTGGATAATTTTATAGTTCAAAGTTTTAATTTAAGTGGGATAATTAAATTAAATGAGTTGTTAAATAATTACAATGTTGTTCTAATTAAATTTAATAATTAATTAGAGATTTAATGATTGGTTATAATTAATAAATAAAAATTACAATTATGTGATAATTTGATTTAATGAGTTTATATTGACTTTAATTTAATAGAATTTAAATATAAAAATTTGATTGATTAAAGTGTGACATTTTGTACCATATAATAAGTAAGTAATTAAAATAAATTAGAAAGGAGCTTTTAAGGAACTAGCCAAACATGGCCTTGAGAATATGGAATCAGTTGAAGCCATGATGCGCTTAACTGATACCCACGTAAGGCAGTTTTACGTAGTGGTTATATCGGTCTCATATTATACATATTATTCTAAAGCTAAAGCTAGAAAACACAGAGAAAGAGAGAAAGCTCAAGAGAGAAAAATCAACTCCTTGTGAAATTTTGAGACATAAATTGAGAATCAAGGAAGAAGTAGAAGATTAATAGAGGAATTCTACATCATCTAACAAGGCTTAAACAAGGTATTGAAGGTATATAATTTAGTTTATATTCCTAGTTGTTTGTTTTTGAGTTTTTCATAGAAAACTTGATTTTTGTTATTTAAATTGATGAGATGTAGTTGCTATGTGTTAATAGATTGTTTTTAATCTGTTAGTTGTCTTTTACAAATGATTTTGGGATATTAAAATCCATGAAAACATGTTTTTAAATGAAGAAATTGAATTACATGGAAAATATATGAATATGGCTTATATGTATAAAAATTGATACTTGATTCATGATGTAATCTGTTAATTGATAGTTGTTATTATTAATACATTCAAATATGAAAAAAATGCAAGTTATATGAACTGATTTGGCTGATGAATAAATTTGTGGTGATTGGATTCGCTAAATATGTCTAATAAAGAAGAAAGGACAAGAACTTAGAATTTATGGGTTTAAATTTAGTTGTTTAAGTTGTTTATGTTGTTAAAATCATGCGGTGATTGTTGTATTTTGTTTCTGTTAAGTCTATACCATATGTGTATGATTAATTTGTTGTTTGAGTGAATTTTTTGGGTTTATTTTGGCTTTGTTCTGTGTTCTTCGCGAACTGCAGCAACTCTGTATGTGCAGTGGCGCTGTTGCGCCGTTCCAAGGCGTAATTGGAGCGCTGTCGCGCCGTTTAAAGGATTATTTGTAGCGCTACCGCGCTAGTTAGCAGATTGGCTCAGAAAATTTTAATTGTTTGTTCAAGTCCAGAAAATATAATCGTAACCTAATCTAATTGTCGACGTCGGGAAAAAAATCCAGTCAGCTTTGGACCCGATCTTTCTCTCTTCCTAAGTCTTTTGTTTTATACCATTATTGCCTTATCTATTTTATGAAGGGTGAAGTTCTTTAGGAAAAGGCCAACATGTATCATGTCGACGATTTGAACAGTTTACAGAGTCGCCAGTTGGTAGATTTGAAATGGTTGTACCAACTCAACCGAGTTTTATTTGCAAGTAGGCCCAATTACTGGACACTGTCGAAACTTGATCTTGAAACAGAAATTCTTAAGTCTGGGGACTTGACATCCCGGTATTATGACCGGGGTTGAGCTTGACATCCCGGGATTGTCGGGGTTGTCGCCGGAGTTTTACTTGACATCCAAATGTTGCCGGGGTTTGACTTGACATCCCGGTATTGTAACCGGGGTTGAGCTTGACATCCCGGTGTTGTCGCCGGGGCTGCTTGACATCCCGAGGTTGTCGTCGGGGTTTCACTGACATCTCGATATTGCCGGGGTTTGACTTGTCATCCCTGTGTTGTGATCGGGGTTGAGCTTGACATCCCGGGGTTGTCGTCGGGGCTGCTTGACACCCGGGGTTGTCGTCGGGGTTTTATTTGACATCCTAGTGTTGCCGGGGTTTGACTGACATCCCGGTATAGTGATCGAGGTTAAGCTTAACATCCCGGTGTTGTCGCCGGGGCTGCTGTACCTTTCGGATTATGACTGGAAGGAAAAATATGATTTTACCCTCTTGCAGGGTTAGTAACAGGAATGCAAATTTTTGAGTGTCGACACTAATAAACATGAGAATGTATTCATCATATAATGAGATGTTAAAACAGATTAGTAACATGTCAATGATGGTTTCAAGTGATTAATTGATAAGTTGAATGCGTATTAAACTCATTATTTGTGAGGTTTAATAATGTGCTTAAGAGTTAAGGTTTGTGTATGTGGTTAGTATAATCAGTTTTAGAGCTAAGATAAGTTAAAAGAATGTATACTCATGATGTTAGTTGTGTTATAATTAATTGGTATTGTGACTTTAAATGGTATGTATGGTTAATTAGAGAACGTGAATTGTAATTTTATAACTTACGCATGAGGCAAGTTTCCTAACTTTACTTTTACATCGAGCAAGTTCCTAACCTTGGCTTATTGTTCTTCAAGCGAGGTTACTTATTGTATTCAATGCCTATGTTTCGATTAAGCTTTCTAATCTTTCATGAAAACATTATTCAGTTATATAATGTTTACTCAATTGTATATAGTTGAGATTCAATCTTTGATTTAATTAATGATTATATTATTGTATCGAGCCTTTGAATGGCTAGCGAACCCTTACTAATTTGACTAGTCCATAGTTGACGAGCGTTCTAAATTCTAGAACTATTATTGAATCCTATCCAAACTAAATTTTCTTTGGTGAGGACTCTTATGTCAAACTAAGATGAACAACCCTATTATAGGTGATTATATACGCGATAGCGTTAAGATGTTTGTGCACAATACATGGTATGAAGGGCTGATCTCCTTAAGTACGAGAAGTAAGGTGTATATAGTCTTATGACTGTTAAAGGTTTAAAGTGAAAATACTTGATAACCTAGGACATAGTTCATGTTCTTATGACCCTCATGGGTACTTTTGATCTTATTTTTTAATCTTGATTCAAAAGCCGAGCTTTCTATTATCTAGTATCCGTTGATTACTCTCATATGATTATTACTATTGTTATACTTGTGGGCAATTGTTTGTTCACTCTTGCATAATAACATTACAGCTAAGGTTAAAAGAATTGACGAGCCGTCCACTAGTAAGGGAAAAGGCAAGGCGAAGAAGTGATGAAGACTTGCTTAATTATTTGAAAGATGTTTATGTATAAGACTTACTTTAATTATGTTATGTTTCCACATTTGATGTATTTAAGTTTAGAGAACCTGAGATTTGTTTTGGATGTTCTAACCCTTTTTATGGGAGGAATTCTATTTAATTTATGAGTTTCATTTATATCCTTATTCATGAGTAGTTAGATGTGATTTATTTGGACAATGAACACCAAATCCTGTGAAAATGAAGTACCCAGATTTGGGGGAGTTGGTATCAAAGCTATAGGTTATGAACCTTAGGTGGGGAAAGTATTAGGTAGTAACCTTTTCGGAGATCGAAAACATAGTGGTGATAAACTCTTATCAAGTTCTAAGGAATGAATTACGAAAAATCATTAAAGATAATAAAAGACTTTATGTGCTATGTGCTTATGTGTTAACAACATATGTGCCCCAAGTAGTACCGAGTAGTAACTAAAACTTAAAATTTTTGTTGTCAGGATGTCTGATGTTGGAGGATCCAGTCAGCCTAGGGCAGAGGAGGCCCAAGTAGCTAGAGAGGAAGAGCCCCGAGACATTCATACCGTCTGTGAGCAGTTATTACAGAGGGAGCCATCTCCGTTGATCACAGTTGTGGGTCAGGAGCATGAGCCTGAGTTTGATTCGGAGGAGGACTCTGAGGAGATAGAGGTAGAGGTTAAAGAAGAGGATGAGGATCCTGATAAGATTTGTAAAGACCGAGAATTTTACATGATTAATGTGTAATTTTTACGAATATTTTTTTTAGAAAGTACTTGAACCATATAAGTGAATATGTGAATTAAGCTAGATAGTTAATTTATTTATTAACTAAGATGAATACTTAATCAATCTGATTAAGGAATAGTAATATAAGTTATGTTAAAAATTAACATAGCTTGAATGTTAGCCTTGAAGGGTAAAATTAAAAAGATTTATAATCTTTAAGTGATTAATTATTGATATGGATTATATAGAGTGATTATATGAATGGTAATAACTTATTAAGCCAATTAGGGCTATTAAGTTAATACATTAATGGAATATGTTATGACTTATGCGGAATAAGTATGTGATTAAATAAATATACATTATATAATGTGTATATATTTATTTAGCATAAAAAGAGAATTAAGAATAAAGTTATGTAACCTAATATATATATTAGGTATGGTAATTAAAAAACCTAAGGATTATAATATGGGAGAATGTTAGTATTTAAAATATATACTAAATCTAAGAGATTTGTTTTATATATCTCAATTAGTTAATTTTATAACTTAAGTAAAGCAAGTCTAATTGGGTTATAGAATTAAATGTATATGAGTAATTATTTGAATTATAAATAATTGAAGGAAAACCCTAATTAAATGATTAGGCTAAGATAAAAAATTAAAAGTATGAAACTATGTTATTTCTATGGCCCAAAGAATTAATTTAAAAACCCAAAAGAAATTATTTAAAGCCCAATCTTTTAACCCACTTGAGAGGGGACATTTTACGCATTTAATAAACTAATTAAATTAATAAAAAACAAACCAAAAATGAGGAGATAAATGCCACATGGCCGGTAACACAAGGAGGAAAAAGGGGGGGGGATTAATGTAATGATTGTCTTACTTTAGTTGGTCACCAACTATGCAAGGTGTCAACCTTGGAATGGAGCCACTTGTTTTAACAAAACTTGCAAGCAACCATCTAATAATGAGAGAGAGCGAGAGAGAGAAAGACTAAAAATGTGGTGAAAATATATAGATATACACAATATATCCATATATTTTTTTTACAAATAAAAATCTATATCCCATCTTTTTCATTTCATTTCCTAAGTTAGCAAACAAAACTAAAGTAAGAGAGAGGGCGAGAATTTCGGTGGAAAGAGGAAAGGGAGGAAGGAATCCAAGCATATACATCTCTAGTTCATCTTTTATTTTGGAAGAAAGAAGAAGAACCAAAGGAAAGAGGTATAAACCCTAATTTTAAAGCTTTTATTTCCATTTCTTTTGGTAATTTAATGGGATCTAGAGTTTATGTGACAACCCGAATTTTCAGAAATTGTTAAAATAAGAATTTAATGAATGAAATTCTTATTATGACGTGTTTTGCGTGTAAGTAAATATATATATATATATATATATTCATATATTGGGATGATGAGGTTTAATAGTTAATTTAACTATTGAAGAAATTGAATGAAGTTCTTACGAAAAGGAAATTAACTGAATATTATTAGTTAATTTAATTAAGTTAAAGATTATATTATGAAATAATATAATTTGGTTATTATTCTTTGTTAGCAGTGGAATTATTATGAATTAAATCTCATAAATAATGTGAGTATTCACTTAATTAAAATAGTGAATTAATATAAATATAATTGTTTAAATAAAATATGAAGGTAATATATTACATGTAAGAGTAATACGTTTATGTAATGGCTTAATATATTATATTTAGCCACGTGAATGTAAATGGGTATGAGAATGAGAAGAACCAATATAATTATAAATAAATATTAGTGTTAGGATTAATGAATAAAATAAATATTCAATGAAAATTATTATGGAATAATTTATTTAAGTATGATGGTATTAAATAAATTGATTAATATTTAAGTAGTGATTAGATGTATGGATTAAATAAATTGTATTGAGACAATTTATGCGAGGAAAGGAATTAAATAATTATATATTATAATTATATAATTCATGTCAGTTAATTAAAATAAAGGGAATAAATACAAATTATTTTATTGGAAAGGATTATTTTAAGTTGAGGGTTATGTATATAATTTCGTAATGTATGGAGTAATAGTTATACATATTATAATTGTATAATTATTCAATGTAGTTAGCTAAATAATTTAGCAACATAGTTAAAGTGTGACATTTAGAGGATTAATGGTTGTTAAATAAAATTATAATTATATTGGCTAAATAGAAGTTATAACTTTATTAGTAAGGTTTACTTAGATTTATTAATGAATTGAGATTAATTCAATTCAATTGGTTAGTGGGTGTGACAAGGGTATATTATATGATAAAGAAGAAATTTAAATAAATTAGAAGACGATAATTGGGTTCTAGCCAAACATGGCCTTGAGATCCTTGGGCTTTTGTAACTGAGGAAGCCATATTGATGTACATATTATGTTTATATCAGTTATATGAATTTTACGTATTTTGTTCCTAAAGCTTAAAAAATAAAGAAGAACAAATACAGAGAAGAGAGGAAGAGAGAAGTTGAGAAGAGGGAGCTTAGAGAAGAAATTCTCTGTAATTGAAGAAGAGTTTCAGAATCTAAGGAGGGAGAAACAAGAAATTGTTCAAGCTTTATAGCAAATTCAAGGTAAAAATTTTAGGTTTCTAGTTTATGATTTTATTTTCTAAATTCTCTGTAATTGAGTTTTGGTAGTTGAGTTTGTTGAGGTATAGTTTGTATATGTTTTTTGATGGATATAAGTTGTTAATGGTCATCTAGAAGCAATTTTAGAGTGTTTAAACTCATAAAAACATGTTAAAGATGAAGAATTGAGTTTTGGTTGAATATGTATATTTTGGTCATTTTTGAGACTAAAATTAGTATGAAATCTTGATGGAAACCTTAAATTGTTGATGGATGTTGTAAGAACGTTGAAAAACAAAAAAAACGCAAGTTCAATGAATCAATTTGGTTAAGAAGCGAATTCGTTGTGAATGAATTCGCTAAACATATTAAAACATGAAAGCTTAGTATGAATATGAGTTTTGAGTCAAGATTTAGGTTAGATAATGGTTATGTAAATTATGGATTTCCTTGCTATGTTGTAGTTCTATGAATTACGAATCCATAGAGTCGAAAACGAACTCAATTGGATGTGTATAGCTTGAGTTATGAAGATTAGAAGGAGAAAATGGTCAGAAATTCGCCAGAACAGCAAAACTGGAGAAAAATCACGTAGCACTCTGCTAGGGGGCGCAGCTACGCTGCCCCCAAGGCTGTTTGGGGCGCAGCTGCGCCGGGAACAGTGTCAGTCCGAGACTGTTTTGACCTCCTATGGTAAACCAGCCATAACGTTTTCATACGAACTCCGATTGAGGCGATTCAAAATGATTCGGAACGAGCACGAGTAGACCTACAACTTTCGTGCTTTAAGTTTTTCAATTTGAGGTCAGTTGCAAGGGTCAAAATAGTTAGTTTTGGGACTGATGTGTATTCGGAGGCAATCGAAGGGCGTCGAGCATTTACGTATGCAAGTGTAGTGCTTCTGACGGTAAAAGATGTTGTCCTAAGTTATAAAAAATGAATGTTAGTATATATAATGATGCTTAACATTAATAATGATGTATTAGATTAGTTGTATAAGCACACTAAGCATGCACAAGAGAGACAATTCGGGTGGGTGACGAATGAACGTCGAAACGCTGTGACAAGTGTTAATAAATGTAAAAAGTATTTTAAATCAAATAAAATGAACATTATAAGATATGAAATGGGGTTAGTATAAAACCAATAAGTAGTCCTAGCAAGACTTAAACACTTGAATGAATTTCGAATATTACGAAAAAGAAATATAGTAAATATAAGTCGATAGTTAACACAATCAAATTGAACATTGTGTATTGATAATAGGAAGGGTTATGAGATGTAGAGTAAAGTTTACATTACAACTATTATGCTTTTCTATGTGACTAATAGTTGATGTGTATGATTATATAATTGTGTAGGGCACGTGAAGTGCAGATATCTGTAAGCTGTTAAACTGTACATTATTGGTAAACAACGATCAAGGAAAGTCTTTCAGTTCCTATTTTCTATGTGCACTTGATGATAAACTATTTTAAATTATTTTGACAAGAAGCATGATATGTTGTATATATGTTGTAAGCATGAAATGTTAAAGTCAATTTATGACTGCATTGATTGATTAAAGAATGTTGATTGAGTAAGGAACTCAATCTTTATATTTGTTATGTGATGTAAAGCATGTATGCCATGTTACTTTAATTATTCTGAGATGTCTGTTGAGCATGTATTTATGTGCTATGTGATGCATGAAAGCTGTTAGATCTTGCTGAGCTGTCGAGATTCTTGCAAATAATCACTTTTGCAGGTTAAGGATTCAAGGTAACGCTATGTGCTACTTGAAAGAAATGAATCAGATGTAATGCATGAAGATTTATATACTTTGGCTGAATTATTATTATTTTGGACCCTGTTTAAGGTTTCAGATAATGTATTTGATAATGTATGATGGTTAACAGATGTTGAGTTGTAAAGTTTAAATTTTACCCGATGTATAAGGGTTATTGAACGTGGTTGTAAGTTTTAGTTTATAATAACTCTGACGAAGCGATTCATGAAATAAAGTTGAATCAAAGTTATGTAATGATTCAGGAATAATAAAGAAGGAATAATATAAAAGTTTTAAATATTCCGTATTTTTAGTGATTGTATCATTGATTAATGATGTAAAGTCTGAATAAGGATGTATTGTTGACGACCGAGGTCGAGAGTTGTATTGTATGGATTTTGGGGTCGTTACAGTTTATGTTCTCTTAAAAACTCTAGATCTATATGATTTATAGTGTTTTATGTTTAGATCTAACCCTTTTGAGTGTCAGAAGTTGGATCTAAAGCAAGAAATGAAAACTAGTTTTTCAAAAGTTAGAAAACCCTAATTGTTTTCTACTTTGTAAGCTTATAACTTGAGATCTATAACTTTGTTGTGCATTCCGTCATAGAGGGGTACTAGATATATAAGTTAACTACTAAACCCAAGTGGAAGCACTCAAAAACAATGTGATTACAAGTTATGGTGTCAGTTTTAGTCGAAACAGTCTGGGTAGTGAACGAAAATTGAATAAAGCTTGTTGATCAGTCACTTATAGGAACTTTTTCGTCAACTTTTTTACTTTAAAAATTCTGAAAATATTTGGAGAGATAAAATAAGAGGTTATGTGAGTCCCAGAAAAAATTTAGAATTTTTAGCCATGCAGAATGAGAGTTATGGCTGATACGGTGAATGACTACTTTCACTAGTACACCCAAATAACTCTTTGTTGTTAACTCCAAATATTATGAATTTTTTACTAAAGTACATATATATAACAAGAACATACAATGTAAATTTAGGAATATGTCAGACAAAGTGTCGATTTATGATAAATGTAGCAATGGTTGGCTGTTTTGGACTATTTAAATATAGTAAATGAAATTTAAAAATTCCAGGAAAAATATATTTTCATAAGGGAGTTATTATCTGTCAAATCCCAGAAAAGAAATATTTTTGGAGTTTTTTTGGTATTTTTCATATAAATGATTGAGTTATGAATAAATGAATTAAATATGTTATGTAATGTTAAAAATATAAATATAGGCTTTTATGACTTAGAAACCCTAAATTTGGCTTATGCAGATTTTGGATGGGGGTTTTGGTCATTTGTGATAAGATATTATGTGTATGACCTTTTAAAATGATTAAATGAATTAATTAGTAAAGTGTAAATAATTAAAATAAATTATTTAATTAATAAATAAATAATTAATAATATTATTAAATGATTAATAATATTAGACTAATATATTATATTTATATTAAAGTTAAATTAAAATATTATTAAATAATTAATAATAGTAGTTAAGAATTTAAAATGTTTTTAAATGATTAATAATATTAGTTAACGATTAAAATACTATTAATAAATGATTAATAATATTAGTTAAGAATTAAAATATTATTAAATGGCTAATAATATTATGGGATGAGTAAGATATTATTAAATGATTAATAATATTATGAGGTGCGTAAGACATTATTAAATGATTAATAATACGTGTGAATGAATAAAATATTATTAAATAATTAATATTATTAAATGAGAGTTTAAAAGATGAGTTAAGTTATTGAGTTAGACATTCAATAGACTATATTGAATTATATGATGAATTGGAAATTTAATATGTTAGGAAGGGAATACAGTTTGAATTCGGCTTGCTGAATTAATGTATTCAGTTTGCTGGATTTCATAAATAGTTTATCGAGTTATAATAAGAACTTATAAAATGAAAGAGTAAGTGTTAAATCTAAAGTAGTATAGTCGTACTCTTTAATGGTTGATATATAGTATATGGGCTAAACAATTCCTTTAGGGAGCGGAGGTATATACGAATTAGCAACCGATCTAACTCGTTGTGAAAAATAGTGTAGAAGAGACGGAAACTAATTTGTTAGTTGTTTGTGAAAAACCACTCAGCATACTATATTGAACACTATTAAAGACTCGACGTGTGCTATGTTTAGAATTATAAATACGTATGGTGTTACAGTGTTATCTAATATATGATTATGTGGTTAAATGTTAGATAAATTATTAAGGAATAATGGTATGATAAGTGAGATATGTGATGCTAATTGAGAGATCAATCTTAACAATGATAGGTCTTACAAAAGAAGTTAACTTAAATTGTGTAGCAGTAGTCAACGAATCAGGCAAGTTCCCTAACTCAAACTCGAGTTATTATCTTTCGAGCATGTTAGTGGATAATTGTGACGCCCCTAAATCCGGGTACCTTCAAACCCTGAATATGGTGATATACGGTACTACTGTCTACTCATACATTCAATTGAATACTCCAATCACATGCATAAGACTACTAACATTCCATTACCATACTTTCTTCCCAAGTTCTTATTAACCTTTACATACGTTCATTGTCATAATATCATTCATTACAACAAAAGTACTATGCTATTACAAGGGTAGCTAAGTATTCATCTTGGATTTGCCCTTGTCCTTACCGGATCCTTTGGTCCGATATCTCTTAGCTGAAACATACGATTTTAAGTAAGAATGAGCATAACTAGCTCAACAAGTTTATATTTTACTTTGCAATCACAAAATCAAGAATCATATGACTTCATTCTCCAATACCTGTACAATAGTTATGAAGTAATAGGAATAATCAAGATAATGTTTTGAAGTCCTTTAAAATCATTCTCAATGACATATAGTCACTTAAGAATCTGAGCTGATCAAAGACCATGAACATTCTTATTCATTTCCATTCATAAAAGGACAACCCGGTACAAGACCGTAATCCCGATATAATTTACGAGTACGTCCAGGTAATCAGCCTATAGTACTCTATGTTGATCAACTCTCCATCCATAAACGTTTTCACGTTTAAGCTTTTTGGCAACTTCAAGTGCCCTTCGAATTAACGACATTTAAAACCTTTGTTTATTCATACTCAGGTTTACATCGGAATCCATACCAAAGCAATTGGCATAGTATAGCACATCAAGAATACTTTTCCCCTGCCTCGGTGCTGCAGCGCTGGGAAGCAGGGTCTGGGCGGCGCTGCAGCACCGACCCCTAGATTCTAAAAATTTTGAATTTTAACAAGTCCGAAACATGATCGTTTCAACTCGGAATTGGCTCGTTCCAAAGCCAATAGTACATAAATGTTATGTTCTATCATCCTATTAAGTCGAAATTCATTTCTGAATCCGTCAGCGAGAATTTAGCCGATTAGTCCATTTTTACGCGTTCGTTAAACGTTCGTGAACGTTCGACGCTCAATTCTTCGTTTTAAATCTGAATTTGTTCGCTCTTGCTCTCGCCAGTCTTATTTACCTAATTACACGTGTTACAATCAAAAACTATCATTTTCAAATCACATGACGACTTTTGACTTCTATTCCGGGAAATTTACGATTTCAACGATTATCGTCTATTCGCGTAACTTTCGTCAAATCTTCGTTCATCGATATTTTTACTTCAAACCAATTGGAATCAATCCATTGGTTAATTATTAATGATTCTAACCATTGTAAACATCTATGTTTAATGGTTTACATGCTTATTATTCAAGTTCTCATAGTTTTGATGAGTTCTTTGTTAAGTCTTGAATCCATTATTATGATTTTATTTCTTCATGGCTTATTAGTGTTTTAAGTCCACTATAAGGCCAATCTTATCACTTCTCACTAATCATGCTTCCACCAATCACTTCTCTACTAAATTTGATATTGAATGAATTTGAAATTAAGGTTTAGATAGGTATACCTTCTTGTATTCTTGGTGGTTCTTGTGTTGGTTCTTGATTGCTCAAGAGTTTAGTACTTCTTGCTTCTTGATTGCTTAAGAGTTTAGTACTTTTTGCTTCTTGATTGCTTGATTGTTATCAATGGCACAAGCTTAGCTTCTCTTATTTTCTCTCTATCTTGCTCTCAATTTGATCAACCAACAATTGTGCGAATGAGCCTTGTATTTATAGGCTTGGTAAGACTTAAGGTAGTTTGGTCATTATGACCAAACCTCCTTAGTCACATGGTTTTCCATGTGAAGCCATGTGCTAGCACATGCACCCCACTTGCCACACTTATCATCCCATGTGCCCATGGGTTACCCCATGGATTGGCCCATGGGTTTAACCCACCCGTTGACCCACCGGTTCGACACACGGGTTTAATTATTGAAATTAATTTAATTTAAACGTATTTACTTCGTATAGAATTTGTATTATACGTCGTATTAATTCTCTTACCCTCTTCGTATTATACTCGTATAATACCTCGTATTATACTCGTATTGATTCTGTATAATAATCATTTATTATTATACTTGCATAATTATCGTTAAGTTTCACTTTCCCTAACCCTTACGGTTTTTAAGTCCACATGCGAAAACTTCGCGAGCCATAAATGAAATATTATTGCATATTCCATCCCGTCTTGAAATCCTATTATTACGTAATTCTCAGAATTTCAATAATAATTCCCTTGCAGAAATGAATAAATAGTGATTTCCTCCCGAGAAAACTTTTCTAGGCTAAATTAACTTTTCACGGTATATTACCGTCAAATCTTTCGACGGAATGTCATTCCGACATTACAAACTCCCAAAAAGGCTTAGGATCTCAAACCCTAATCCTTAGGGTCAAACCCTAACCCTTAGGATCAAACCCTAACCCTTAGGGTCAAATCCTAACCCTTAGGGTTTGATATATAAATAGTGCCTAATTTGTCTTTTTTCAGAAATATTTTCTTTTCATCTTATAAATTCACATCAATTATTTCTAGCACGTAGCCAGAATCCTTGCCATATTCACATCTTCTAAGTCATAAAACGACCTAGAAATAGCTTACTCACTTTAATAAACATTAAATTTTATTTTATTCAAATAATCAAATAAAATTCATTTACATAAACGTCTAAATTTCTCGGGCGTTACA
The DNA here is from genome assembly GCA_020205555.1 of Panax stipuleanatus. Taxonomy (NCBI): domain Eukaryota; kingdom Viridiplantae; phylum Streptophyta; class Magnoliopsida; order Apiales; family Araliaceae; genus Panax; species Panax stipuleanatus. The sequence goes on from CM035121.1 coordinate 82,908,395, forward strand.
TTCTCCCCCATATAAGAATTTTGTCCCCAGAATTACAATACAAGCTAGTCAAATAAATGGGGACATGTCTTCCTCATCTTATCTTCGAGTTCCCACGTTGCTTCTTCGGCATTGTGGTTCCTCTATATCACTTTCACCGAATGTATTACTTTACTTTGCAAGACTTTTTCTTTCCTATCAATCACGTGAATAGGAACTTCTTCATATGTCAAGTCTTTCTCGACCTGAATAGGTTCATACTCGATTATGTGCTTGTAATCGGGCTAATAGGGACGCAACACCGATATGTGAAACACGTTGTGGATATGCCCCAACTCTGGAGGTAATTCTAACGAATATGCTACCTCTCCTACCCTTCTCAAAATCTGGAAAGGTCCAATGAACCTAGGACTTAACTTTCCCTTCTTCCCGAAGCGTATCTTCCCTTTCCAAGGGGACACTTTCAGTAATGCGTACTAACCGACTTCGAAATCTCTGTTCTTCCGATGTGGATCGGCATACTTTTTCTGTCTGTCTTAAGCTGCTACTAGCCAAGTTCGTATCAACTTAACCACTTCTGCCGTTTATTGTACCATTTTAGGTCCCAACATTCAACGTTCTCCCACTTCATCCCAGCATAGAGGGGTTCTGCACTTTCGTCCATACAGCGCTTTGTAAGGCGGTATGCCTTTACTTGCGTGGTAACTGTTGTTGTAGGTGAACTCTACTAACGGTAGATAATCATCCCAACTCCCTTTGAAATCCATAACGCAAGACCTTAACATGTCTTCTAGCATTTGAATTGTCCTCTCACTTTGTCCATCCGTCTTTGGATGATACGCCGTGCTCAACCTTAGTTGTGTTCCCATCTGTTCTTGTAACCTCTTCCAAAAATTCAATGTAAATCGCGGATCGCGATCTGACACAATCGAAACTGGTACTCCATGTCTCGAGACAATCTCTTTGATATAAAGCTTAGCTAACTGATACAAGTTATAATTGACTCTTATCAACAAGAAATGAGCCGAATTCGTCAAACGATCCACTATTACCCAAATAACGGCGTATCCTTTCTGCGTTGTCGGAATTCCTACCACAAAGTCGTGATGTGCTCCCACTTCCATTCCGGTATCTCCAATGATTGTAGCAAACCACTGGGTCGTTGATGTTCAGCCTTAACTTTTTGACAAGTTAGGCACCTACTAACATACTCCGCTATCTCTCTCTTCATGTTGGCCACCAGAAATTCTGTCGAAGGTCTTGATACATCTTGGTACTACCAGGATGAATCGAGTACCTCAAATGATGAGCTTCATCCATTATCTCTTCTTTCAATTTCGGCTCACGTGGAACCCAAATTCGTCCTTCAAATCTTAATAACCTCTCGTTATCAAGACTACACTTAGCCTCCGTATTGTCTGCAATCTTCTCCTTAATCTGTTAGCACTCCTCATTTCTGAGTTACACTTCCTTCACCTTTTCTATAATTGAAGGTTGAATCTTTATTGCAAACAGCTTCTCACCCTCTTCAGTTGGACCCCTAACTTCTATCTCCATCTGTGCCATCTCTGTTATCAACTCATCCTGAGTTGTTAACATCGACAGCTTCTCCCGACCCTTTCTACTCAAAGCGTCAGCCACTACATTTTCCTTCCTTAGGTGATACAGGATTTCACAGTCGTAATCCTTTATCAACTCCAACCATATACGTTGTCTCATGTTCAACTCCTTCTGTGTAAAGATATACTTCAGACATTTATGAACTTTATATATCTCACATTTCTCCTCATAAAGGTAATGCCTCCAAATTTTTAAGGCAAAAACCACTGCGATGAGTTCAAGGTCATGAATAGGATAAACTTTCTCATACTCCTTCAACTACCTAGATGCATACGCAATAACCTTGTCATGCTACATGAGCATGCAACCCAGTCCTTTGTGCGACACATCACTATAAACTACGAAATTCCCTGTCTCATCCAGTAAAGACAGTACCGGTGCTTAACTTAACCTCTTCTTCAGTTCTTGAAAGTTGTCTCCATATTTCTTTGTCCATACATACTTCACGGTCTTCCGTGTCAAATTTTTCAACGGTGTTTAGAGAAGTCCTGAATGAACCTCCTATAGTAACCCGCTAACCCTAGGAAACTCCGAACCTCAGTCGACGTCTTTGGTTGTTTCCAGTTAATAACTGATTCCACCTTCGCTGGATCAACTGAAATCCCTTCCTTGTCAATGACGTGCCCTAAAAATTGTACTCTTTCTAACCAAAATTCACACTTAGTGAATTTCACATATAACCTCTCCTTTCTTAGTGCTTCTAACACTAATCTTAAATGTTCAACGTGATCTTCTGGCGTCTTTGAATAGACTAGAATATCATCAATGAACACCACAACAAACTTGTCCAAATACTATTTGAACACTCTGTTCATCAGGTCCATGAATGAGGCTGGCGCATTCGTCAACCCAAATGACATCACTAAGAACTCGTAATGGCCGTAACAAGTCCTAAATGTTGTCTTAGGGACATCTTCCTCTCTAACCTTCAACTGGTGATGCCCGGTCCGTAATCTATCTTCGAAAAATATTTTGCCCATTTCAACTAATCAAAGAGATCATCGTTCCTGGGCAATGGGTATTTATTCTTGATCGTTAGTTTGTTCAACTCTCGGTAGATGATACAAAGCCTCAAGGATCCATCTTTCTTCTTTACAAATAGTACCGGTGCTCCCCATGGAGAAACACTCGGTTGAATGTATTTCTTGTCCAACAGCTCTTGCAACTGAATCATCAATTCCTTCAATTCCATTGGCGCCATAAGATACGGTGCCTTTGAAACTGGTGTCGTTCCTGGTGCAAGGTCTATTACGAACTCGGTCTCCCGATCAGGTGGAAGACCTGGTAAGTCACTCGAAAATACATCCACATACTCATTAACTATAGGTATCTATTCTAATGTTGCTCTCACTCGCTGGGTATCAACAACATGGCATATGTAACCTTCACCTCATTTCCTCAATAACTTCCTGACTTGCTCATGGTTAGACAACACGAGCGTCCCGGTGATTTACTACCGTAGAACACTACCTTGGGTTTCTTAGAAATCCCAAGGTTTACATTTTTCTTTTGGTAATTGATAATTGCCCCATGGATAAATAACCAATCCATCCCGAGAATTACATCGAATTCCTCCAATTTTATCGGTATAAGATCTACCGATAACTTGTTACCCCTTATCTCTACACAACAATCCCTATGAATAAAGTCAATAGGAATTATTTCTTCGTTTGCTACCTTAACTTTTGAAGGTATTACAAGTTTTTCGGGGAGTAACTCTAATCTTTTAGCAAATTCACATGCTATAAACGAACAAATAGCACCCGAATCAAACAACACATAAGCATTTTCATTGTTGACCGTGATAATACCTGCTACGACATCGCTCGATGCCACTGCATCCTGGACTGTCATGTTAAAGGTACGTGCCATCGACTTACCCTATTGTACGGGTCCACCAATCGCTAGCTTAACACCGCTAGCTCCCTTTCCACTGTCCGATCCCTTCTTCAGACAGTTCTTTGCAAAGTGGTCCGGAGACCCAAACGCAAAGCATGACGTACCCTTCTTAGGATTGGGATAATTAGGCCCAATATGCCCTTCTTGTCCACAATGGTAGCATACCAATTTCCCCCTGAGACAAACTCCAAGATGAGCCTTCCCACATGTCTTGCATGGCTCGATCCTTCTCTTGGGATCTCTCTGCCTTGCCCTAGGTATTTCCTCCATTGAACGCCTTTCTCTTCGGCTCACTAAAACCCCCGCTCGCTCTCTCTTGTTGTACGCCTCCGTCAAACTTATTCTTATTCTTCTTTTCCTTTTGGTAGAGGCTCAAGGCCTCACTACCACCCTCGGCTATAATAGCCTTCTCCAATACCACTCCAAACATTTCACTTTGGAAAATGAAAACTCGATTATAGAACCAAGGTTTCAAACCCAGCTCAAACCTCTTCGCATTCCTAGCTTCAGTGTCCACTTGGTGTGGCGCAAATCTTGCTAGTTCATTGAACCTAGCAGCATATTGGGGAACAATCATATCCCCCTATTTTAACTCTAGAAACTGGACCTCCATCTTACTTTGCATGCTGGTGGGGAAATAGTTCTCGAAGAAAGTCTTCTTGAACTGTTCCCAGGTAGCATTTATTAACTCGACCCTACTCTATTTTGCCTCCCACCTGAAGTTAGCCTCTCCCTTCATCATATATGTGGCAAAAGGAATCTTTTGCTCTTCTCTGATATTTGTTATTACAAATGCCTTTTCGATTTCCTTTACCCAAGCTTGGGCAGCGATAGGATCCGTAGTTCCTTGGAACTCCGGAGGGCCTACACTTTTAAAGTCCTTGTAGTATCAACTACTACCCCATGATTTAATCTACCACCCCCTCTAGCCTCTTTGAAAGCTTCACTCATTAGGGTCACAAACTCTTGCATCGGGGTATTCGGAACCCCTTCTTCTTCCACGTTAAGTGCCTCTGCTTGTCGAGTTCTTTGCTATCAATTCGGCTGCATTTTCCTATTAATGTGAATAAAGTTTTGTTATTATTTAATTCTTTCTATTTGTTACTATTTACAAGTAATAATAACACAACCATATTGCCAAGCATTTCAATAAACTTCTTATATTAAAATACTTCTTCTTGTACTATTAAAACTATAACTGTTCTTTATTACATGGCCTTAGCCAATACAATACTATCCCGCAATTGCTTACCAAAAATTGGGATTTACAAAGGACTACCCTTTAATTATACAAAAGCGGGTTTTATGTCACTATAACTACACACTATTTACATGTTATTCCTTTTATACATACTATCGGACTACATCTGCCTCACGACATTCTCGTAATCTGCATCCACCCTACTGGCCACTATATCCCGGCTAATGGTATACCGGGTCTGCCCCTCCTCCACTGGATACTCAGCAATCTGGCTCTGGTAATCCTTGTGTGAACTCCTATGTATATAGGACATTCGGCTAATCTTTTGCTTCTTGTTCAGAAGCTCAGCTTTTAACTCTTGGACCTCTAGCTTTAGGTCCCGGAATTTGTCTTTTGCCAGAATTCTCTCATCGTGCTCAACTTCCTAGAAGACCTTCATGTCTTCCTTATCCTCTTGTATATAGTGAACCTCTTGCTTGAGGTCACACACTTCCTTACTCAGTTGGATATTTCTGTCCAAAACAGCCATGAACAGAGCCTTCATAGACTCCCCTATTGACATCGCCTCCTACTACGTAGGTAATACCGGAGTAAAGGATACCACTTCTACCTCCTCTTTAGACATGCCATCAAATAGTGTGGCATAGTCAAAATTATCCGCATCCGCCGGCAGATCCTCCTCTTCAGTATCTGCTAAGTTCACTATTGACACCTCTGTTACCGGCATTGGTGCATTCTCTATTATGTTGACAGATTCCTCATCACTATAAAAAGCCATATCTCCTGACATCTACAATAAGACACAATTAGCTTGATTAGTAAACAATCAAAATAGTATAAACATGTATCACATTTAATATGTTTAAGGTTACTTTTCTCATTAAAACTCTACCCGAGTTTTATTTACTTCTAACTTCTACTTCTTTGCTCAAGGTTATCGCTTAAGGTTTTCCCCCCTTAAGTTTTATAAACTAAGGCTTTGATACCAACTTGTGACGCCCCCAAATCCGGGTACCTTCAAACCCTGGATATGGTGCTACACGGTACTACTGTCTACTCATACATTCAATTGAATACTCCAATCACATGCATAAGATTACTAACATTCCATTACCATACTTTCTTCCCAAGTTCTTATTAACCTTTACATACATTCATTGTCATAATATCATTCATTATAACAAAAGTACTATGCTATTACAAGGGTAGCTAAGTATTCATCTTGGATTTGCCCTTGTCCTTACCGGATCCTTTGGTCCGATAGCTCTTAGCTAAAATATACGATTTTAAGCAAGAATGAGCATAACTAGCTCAACAAATTTATATTTTACTTTGCAACCACAAAATCAAGAATCATATGACTTCATTCTCCAATAACTATACAATAGTTATGAAGAATAGGAATAATCAAGATAATGTTTTGAAGTCCTTTAAAATCATTGATATGGAATAGGTGGATCGAAAGATGGCCTTCTCTCACGTTCGTGTTCTCGGCTAACTATCTTGACTATTAATTTGACCTAATTGGAAGTATGTCGATTTAGACGAATCATTAGGAGAAATTGGAATCTCTTGTCTTCATTATCTGATTTTAACTCTAAAATTAATTAGTTTAAGTTAATTAATTGCCTAGTTTAACTTAGTTTTAATTTATTCTCTTTACCATCTGTTTAAATAAGACTGAGATGATTATGTGCTAGTGGTTTGGTATTCCCGCCTGTCACGCGGATGACCCAGGTTCGATCCCTGACAACGGCGCCAAAAACTTGTTGGTCTGATTAGATGACATAATTAACGCGCAAGTATACGCGGCCAACGAGTAATAAAGTGTAAGTACAGATATCGTCCCACAGAGAATTAATGGATAAAAGACACCAAACCACTAGCACATAATCATCTCAGTCTTATTTAAACGGATGGTAAAGAGAATGAAGTAAAACTAAGTTAACTAGGAAAGAATTAAAACATACAATAACTAATCCTAGGGTAAATTCAGATAATGAAGACATGATATTACAATTTTCCCCAACACTTCATTCGAATCCCTTAACTCTCTCACATGGGACAATTAACACATAGATTTGACAACCGAGAAATCATGATTACATAAAAGCCTCTTTCAACGGACAACTATGAATCTTCCTAATGCGGCATGTAGGTATATGTCTATCCTACACACTGTCAAGAGACCAATATCAAGAATAATTAACAAGACACATGTCACGGGAAAATCTCGTTAACTACTCCTTCAATTACCAACTTTCACATAGGAAGTCATTAAGATTAGATTCCCGATTTGGTTGCATAAGGCATTTAGGTATATTTCTATCCTAAATACTATCAAATTATCAATTCTTGAGGACAATGAATGAGACACACGTCACATAATCTCATAGATTACCCGCAAGAATCTCTAACTTTCGCATGATAACATAACTAGGTCTAAACCTATAATCCGTTTGTCAAGTTCATATAGGTTCCCAAAGTATTTATGCGTCAAGCAATTAATCAATAAGCACAAGTTATGCTAACCAATTCATCATAATAGCAAAGAGAGAGAAATTAATACAAACTATGTGTTGGGTTCCATTGAAACCCCAAAATACAATCTAAGTCATAAATAACTCAAACATATTATCCACAAGGTTCAATAACATCATCCGAATACAAATTAAATACAAGGAGAGTAAGAGATAGAGAAATACAAATCTTGTGTTCTTATCCAAGTGATGGATCTTGATGTAATCCTTGCTTCAATCTTCAAGTCCAAAAGGAACTATAGAATCTACTAACTACACTAATCCATGCTAATCCCTAACTTAATCTACTCCTAATCTAACAAATAAGAAATAAAAAGAGAAGGAATGGAAAAGCTATGGCTTAAGGCCTTGTTTTGCTCCCAAGGGGAGATTTTTTAACAAATGGGGCTTAGAAGCCCTTATATCTCTGCCTTCTCCCGTTTAATAAATTAAAAAGTTAAAGTATGGCTGAAAATAGACTGGCGCGGCCGCGCGAAGAATAGGCTTGGATGGGGCTTGGCCGCGCAGGCAGGAAAGTTGGGCCTCTGACTCTGGAGATTGGCGCGGGCGCGCGTGCCTGCTGCCTTAACCCGGCGTGGCCGCGCGGGCCTCTGATGCTGGTTTTTCTGTTGCTTTTTGCTGCACCTGGCTTTGCCACTCCCATGCTTGGCAAGTGAACTCCTTTTTAGCCTCTTTGCAACATCACATCCCCATTAAGCCGTTTGACTTCATGCTTTGCCCTATCATGCCATCATCTCTTTTAGCCTATTTCAGTGCGATGCCTCTTTTAGGCCATCTTAGGTCCTTTTACGCTCAATTTGCACCCGGAGAGTTCCTAAACATAAACACTGCAAAACAAAGGAAAAATATATTAAACGCACAGGATTACTTGAGTTTAAGCAACAGAATGAGCTGGTTACTATCTGAATAAGTGGTCATAAAACCGCTTATCAATGTTGTAAAATATACGGATGCAAACATAATGGAAAAATAAAATATAGGTTTGGAGTACTAGAAGTAGGGCTAAGGTTCGAAATGGGCAGAGTTTCAGAGCGTTTTTCTTTTTTTTTTCACATTTTTTGCAAGGGTGGGGGGTCTTATTTATAGACCAAAATGGTAGCGGGTGCACTCGCAGCAGCCGCGACTCTATCTGCGGCTCCCCGAGTGGGGCCCACTCCCGTAGGTCCTGACGTCTCGAAGTATGTGCACTCTGAGCAACGCGATGTCAGGTTCAAACCTTCATAATTTTTGATCTGGTCGTCCGTTTGAGGCGTGTTATACTTTTTCGGAAATCCCTTTCCGAAAGCTACACAATGACATGGGATTTTACCATTTCTAAATCTAGGAATATGGGTTTATAACCAGATCTTTGTTTTTTCACGGTCCGTTGAGCTGTCTTGTGCTGTTTTCACTCGGGATCGATGTTATGGCTGTTTTTCACCTTCATTGCATAATTTGGCTTGATTCTGACTGATTTGGCTTCAAGTTGGTAAAATAACCATGTTGCCCTTCCGGGGGTCATCTCATGTGTTGGCATGGTTTTCAACTATTTTCCCGGGGTTGTCTTCGAGGTTTGATCCCAGCCGACTCTGGTCTTCCTTAGGGTTGTCTCCGAGGTTGATTTAGTCTCCCAGCGTTGTCTCTAGGGATGATTTGATTTTTTTGGACTGTCTCTGAAGGTTGATTAGATCTCCCTGTGTTGTTTCCGGGGCTATTGTACCTCCCGGCATTATCGTCGGGGCTTGACTTGACATCCCGGTGTTGTCGAGGCTTGACTGACATCCCGGTGTTGTGACCAGGGTTGAATTAGATCTCCCAATAATGTTATCGGGGCTTCTGACTTTGTTCGAACTTCCAGGGCCGTCTCCGAAAGGTAAAAGACAGTTTTACCCTCCTGCATGGTTAGTAACACGAATGCAAAATTTTGAGTGTCTACATCTTCTGAGAGGGATGCCATGTTGGCCTTGCTATCCCATTTATCGATAAGTTTGTAGACTAGTTTTCATTTTCCTACACATACTAGATAAGTTATTTTTGTCATGTACAAGATACATTGTATATATCAAACAATATTATATAGCAGAGAAATATATTTTGATTCACTTCCTTATTGGATATGTATTGTCATTGCTGAGTGATTACCACTTTTTTCATGACTTGCTATTTTGATGTATTATGAGCTTTTCCTTAATGGATTGGCGTTGAGATCTCAGAGAGTACTTTAGCAGGGCCTATTGACCAGGGAGGCTTGATAGTATTTAGGTTTTATAGGGTTTCGGTGTCTTGGGTCTGGTTTTTATTTGTTTTTAGATTTTTGTTGAAGGTTAGACCGCACCAAGAATGGCTGCCTACGTACTCCCGGGTTGAGGGAGATCAGGTCATTCGTAGTTCAGGCTTGGACTAAAAGGTTTGAGAAGTGTTTATTTTGGGTTTGAGCTTGGTTTGAGGATTTTTTGAATTTTTGTTTGGTTTGACCGCACCGTAAATGGCTGCCTACATACTCCTGGGTTGAGGGAGATCAGGTCATTCGTAGTTCAGGCTTGGCCTGAAAGGTTTGAGAAGTGTTTATTTTGGGTTTTAGCTTGGTTTGAGGAGTTTTTGAATTTTTGTTTGGTTTGACCACACCGTAAATGGCTGCCTACGTACTCTTGGGGAGATCAGGTCATTCGTAGTTCAGGCTTCTATTGAAAACTTGAATTAATTTGATTTTTTCCACAAGACCAGGAGGATGGCTGCCAGGTGCTTCAGACATAGTACCTCTTCACGGTGTCTGATTTGATGAGATGGAGAAATTTTTTTCCATCCATTTCTTGCAATCTGATGGCTCCTCCTATCAAAACTTCTTTGACAATGAAAGGTCCTTTCCAATTTGGGGCAAACTTCCTTTGGCTTCATCTTGATTGGCAACGACTTTCTTCAATACCATGTCATTTTCTTTGAATTGTCGGAGTCGAACTTTCTTATTATATGACCGAGCAATCCTTTGCTGATATAATTGCCCATGAAAGATGGATATAGCCCTTTTTTCATTTATAAGGGATAGCTGGTGGTATCGCTCTTGCAACCACTGATCTTCCTCCATCTGAGCGTCTATTAACACTCTCAGGGACTCCATTTCTACTTCTATGGGGAGTACTGCTTCCATGCTATAGACTAATAGTAGGGGGAGCCCCAGTAGAAGTATGCATCGACATTTTGTATGCTAGCAGAGTCAGAGGCAATAGGTCAGGCCATCCTTTATGATTGGCGGACATTTTCTGCATGATCTTCTTGATATTTTTGTTGGCCGCTTCAACAGCACCATTCATCTTAGGACGATAGATGACGGAATTGAGATGTATGATATTAAACTTGCTATATAATTATCTCATCATCTGGTTGTTTAGATTATTAGCATTATCTGATACAATCACCTCCAGTTGTCCATATCGACAGATGACATTGTTTCTGATGAAACCAATAATTACCTCTTTGGTGACTTTGGGAAAAGAGGAAGCTTCAACCCATTTGGTGAATTAATCGATTATGGTGAAGATGAATCAATGACCATTGCTAGCTTTGGGTTCTATTGGCCCAATCACGTCCATTCCACACATGAAAAAGGGCCATGGCGAAATCATATTGTGCAATTCGTTTGGAGGAGCGTGGATGGCATTTCCATGGACTTGGCATTGGTGGCATCTCCTGACATGATCATCATAGTCAGCTTTGAGAGAGATCTAGTAATGCTTTGTTCTCAATATCTTCCTAACAAGCAAATGACCGCTCATGTGTGGACCACAGACTCCACCGTGTACTTCATCCATCAGTCTCTGGGCTTAATCCATATCCAGGCATCTTAAAAGGCCTATTCCAGCATCCCTTTTATAGAGTGCGTCTCCGCTCAGATAGAATTTCATAGCCATCTTATGAATCCGCTTTCGTTCAGCTTAACTTCCCCCAGCGGGCGCAGATCCATCTCGCATATATTCTTTTATATCTTGATACCAAGGCTGTTTGATAGGAGGTATTTCATCTGATATTTCTCCAATGTAATTCCAATATGATGGGTCCTTTTGGCTTGCAAATTTGATGTCGGGAATTCCCATCCTATCAGATATGTGGATCAAGGAAGCCAACATTTCCAATGCATCATCAAAGTCATTCATACCTCGAGGGATGTGGATGAAGGTTATTTCTTCAAACTCCATAGATATCTTGATAACTTGCCGATGATAGGGTAGCAAATGCAATTCTTTGGTATGATACGCCCCAGTGGTTTGTCTGATAACCAACTCAGAATCCCCAAAGACTAGTAACCATTTGATACCCATGGCCTGGGCTAATTTCAACCCCATTATACAGTCTTCATACTTAGCTGTGTTGTTGGTGTTGACAAACTGCAACTTGATAGTTATAGGATACTGTTCTCCTGTACAAGAGACAAGGACTACCCTAGCTCCGGCACCTTCCATGTTTGCGTCCCCAGCAAAATACATTTTCAAATATTGGACTGTATTTTCTTGAGGGATTTGTTAAATTATCATTATCCCAATATCCGGGAAATAAGTTTCCAAGGGTTCAAAATCCCCTGACGGTGCTTCGACCAATTGATCCGCAATTCCTTGACCTTCGATAGACTTTTGAGTCACGTAGACAATGTCGAACTATTGTATGATGGACTGCCATTTGGATAATCGGCAATTCAACATGGGTTTGCTGAATACGTACTTCAGTGGATCCATGCAAGATATGAGATAGGTCGTGTGCCCATGCAAATAATGTTGTAACCTCATGGCCGCCCATGCTAACACACAGCAGGTCTTTTCAATCAATGTGTACTTCTACTCGCCGCTACTGAATCTTTTGTTAAGGTAATAGATAACTCTCTCCTTGCTTTTATTATCCTTTTGTCCCAGCATACAACCCATTACATTGGCATTGACTGATAGGTACATAAATAGGGGAACCTCATCCCTTCGGGGTACCAAGATAGGTGCTTTAATCAACTACTTCTTGATGGAAAGGAAAGCTTTTTGACAATCTTCATTCAATTTTATGGAGGAATTCTTCCTTAGCAGCTTAAATATGGGTTCACAAGTTGTCGTGAGTTGGGAGATCAATCTGCTTATAAAATTGATTCTCCCTAGAAAACCTCGTATCTCCATTTCTATTCGAAGCACAAGCATCTCGGTAATGGCTTTAATCTTAGCGAGATCCAGCTTAATGCCTCTGTTGCTTACTTAAAATCCTAACAACTTGCCTGATTTGACACCAAAAGCACATTTGGCTGGATTTAGCTTTAGGTTGTACTTCCATAACCTGTTGAAAAACTTTTTGAGATGGCTAATGTGGTCATCCTCCTTCCAAGATTTGATAATGATGTCATCCACAAAGACCTCTATCTCCTTGTGCATCATATCGTGAAAAAGGGCCATCATGGCTCGTTGATATGTGGCACCGGCATTGATAAGGCCGAAAGACAAACGTCTATAAGAAAAGGTTCCCCAGGGAGTGATGAAGGCTGTTTTATCCTTGTCCTCTTCAGCTACCATGATTTGATGGTATCCGGCAAAACAATCACAAAAGAATACATGCCATACTATGCCATGTTGTCTATCAGGATGTGGATAAAATATACTAGGAAGTTGTCCTTGAGACAAGCTTTGTTCAAACCCCGGTAATCCACGCATACTTGTACCTTCCCTCCGAGCTTAGGCACGGGAACTATGTTGGACAACCACTCAAGGTAAGTCGATACCATGATGATACCAGCTTTGAATTGCTTGACAATTTCTTCTTTGAATTTCAGACTCCATTTAGGTTTCAATCGCTTGAGCTTTTGCTTGACTTGATTGAATCTGTCTTTAATGGGCAGTCGATGAATGACAATGTCAGAAGACAAGCCAATCATATTTTTATGCGACCATTCAAATACATCCTGGAACTGAGTTAAGAGTTCAATCAAGTCTGCTCTTTTGTTTTGGGTAAGGTCCATACGTATCTGGATTTCTTTAGGGTTTTCTGAGGTTTCGATATTGACAGTGGTGGTTTGGTCGAGGTTTGGCTTGGGTTTGTCTTTGACCCATTCTTTGATCTCCTCAGGAACCTCATAGTCATCTATCTCCTCTTGATCAATCTCCATCAAGTTGAAGTCCAGTTCTACATCAAAGTTGTAGTCACTGTGAAAATTTGGCATCTCATCAGCAGGGACAAATAAATCCAACTCTGGAGTCTTGAAAACAAAATGCTTTCACTTTAATATATGAAACTGTTTAATCATACAAAGCATTTAGCAAAAGCATAACAAAAGTAACTGCTATCATTGTACAACAAAATAAGCAGTAAATAAAACCACGCTTCAGGGCAGAGGGACCTTCTGCCTTTTTACCCTTTTTAAATGAGGTATGGAGTGTTGCTCCAATTGTCCAAAGTCAAGTCCTAATATTATTAAATAAATATATTAATGGAAATGAGAATTTATTAAAATATAAATGATTTTGTGTTATGAGAATGATTAATTCAATTATATTAAATTGAATAATTATAATAATTGAGAAATTGATGGAGTTTGCGATAAACTCATTGATAGCCTTGTGTGGCACAATATAAGAATGATTATATTAATTTAGGCGAACAATTAATCTATATTAATTGTTAATCGTAAAACATTAATTAATTGTCATTGTAGAATAATTGTTATAGAATATTAATAGTGATTAATGAATAATATGTGATTATTATTATTGCAAGAAATATAATAATAATAATGAGCAACGTGTTTATAAATATAATAAGATTTATATTAAAGTGATAATTAATCATATAAGGGTTAATTAAATTGTTATGGAGATTAACAATTATATTAATTGATGAAGGATGTATGTATATTATTAATTAATATTTAATTAATAAGATGAGTAATTCTATGTGCAAGCATGCGAATTAAATGTGTAACATATTAGCTAACTATGTATTATGTGAAGTGTAATATGACACTATTATATGGTAAGGCTTATTGAATTATGGGAGTTACATGATAATAGCCTATGTGACAATATGTATGTAAGTATACATTAAAATAATATATCATGAATATTTTGAAATCAATTATTGATTGTAATAATAAAGGAGATAATGTAATGTGATAACATCCGATTAAATTATATTGATAAGATAAAAATGTACATGGACTATATGTGTGTGGATTATACTTACTACATTATGTGAATAACATGATTATTGGGATTACATTGTAATTCTAATTGTACTCTAAATATATAGTATGATAACTTAGTTATACATATATGCCTAAGTGTATATAAAATGTGGATGTATTGGGTTATTTTATTTTTTCTGCATTATTCATATCGCTGAGCCTTACTTGTTCCTAAATGATAGACTCATTTTGCTCTTCACGTGTATAACAAAAGGCTAAGGCCTATTCCTTCTTCTTCTCCCCAAACTCAGCAACTAGCATTTCATAGCTCATGATTATGGAGGGAGTGGGATTCATGATGAATCCAACAACCATTTACCTGCTCTTTCATAACCCTTATGCAATCCTTCAACCCGTTAGTTTGGTTTGGAAAATAATAGTATTGCCTGGACATGAATTTCTCTATATATATAAGCTCTTCCCCTTCAATTTCATTTGCTGAGATTTTGCTTGAGTTTGATAAATTGAGAGCATATATAATATCAGTCTAGAGTTGTAAGAATTGAATAGCAGCAAGCTCAATCAGTTACAGATATATAATCCCTCTTCCTTTGTTCTTCATTTTCGTTTTCTGTTTTCTGAAGTTTCCTTCAAATTCTTGATTATGCCAAATTGGTTCGTAATTGGTTTGTAGAACCCTTATATTGTTGTTATATCAACATACATACATGATGGAATCACTATATAGCTTTCTTGACTTTAATTTCCATTTTTGCTCTTCAATTTCTGTAAAACATCAAATTCGTGAATTTAGTTGGAGTTCATGAAATTGGGAATTTATAAATGGCGACTGACTGTTATATAAGCATATATATATATATATATATATATATGTGTGTGTGTGTGTGTGTGTGTGTAAGTTAAAGAAGTCTAATAGCATCTGGGTATGTTGAAATCGATGAAATGGGAGGTTTTGGGTCTGTTTCGGCTGCGGTGTGAACTGCAGAAACTGTTCCCACGTCGCAGCGCCATTGTCCGCGCCGCAGCGCCTCCCACGCCGCAGCGCCAGATTGTGGCTGTTGTTGCCGCGGTGCAGCGCCGGCCTCTATGTGCTGTTTTCTGCACCCTGCAACAAAACTGTTATGTACTAATTGTTTGATTTTGTTTAAACAAACATGGAAGCATGATTAATACATATATATAAACCAAAGAGGCAATGTAAGCATGTTTTAGTATATTAGCATGCATGGTTAACAAAACGACATGAAGTTTGGAAACGAACTTAAAGTTTCATAAACAATCATTAACATTATAAAGCATGAGTATATTCTGATTTTTGATACGTGGTAGAGCGGCTTAGAAATGCATGAAATGAATGATGACTGGTGTATACATGTTTCATAGTATAACGTGAGCATGCTAAACCTCGATTAGTAAACATTTCGAACGAAAATGGAAGTTTTATGAAACAAACTTTGACATATGTGTGACACATTGAGGTACTGATTTTGCAAACATGTTTACATGACCTAGAACCACATGTAATACATGTTAACTTGCATATATAGATTTTATAAGGTAACGTGAGCACGTGGATCGCGTTAAATGAACTTTACTAGTGAAAGTATAAGTTTTGAACGTAAATCTTAACATGTTATTGTAAGTTTCATATTCTGATATTTATGGACACATGTGATAGTACTCTTAGACTCATTCATGTGTCATGCATGTATATATATACCATGATTAGTTGCCATGATTCAAGTTTAGCGTAAACGAAGCATGTTTTCAAGATAATAACAATGCTAGCTACATATATGCGATACGAGTACTCATGAGCATGCCTAATACAAGTTAATATAAATACCTTAAGTGTTTTGAAAGCAAGCATGATAGGCTTTGTAAATTTCATGACCTTGAATGACCGCAAGTTTCGACCTAGAACCTGTATCACATATGTTTGGAACAAGGGAAGGTTATACGAATATAAAAAGACTCTTTAACATGTATATATACTATGTGATATATGTGAATCCGATTTTGACGGTTAACTTAGGGAAATGCCATAACTTGCTAAAATAAAATATATTTATTATTGATTGTGGTCTTATGTGGTATTAATAATATGAGGGCATGTTTGCTAATTATTGCGATCTTATATGATATACGAATGTGTTTAAACTCAAAAGGAGGAACGTTAAGGATAGAAATTATATTCTATATAACTGTGTAGCTAGGTTAAAACTTAGCTTATGTGTTGATCGTATATTCGAAGACAAATATGAAGTTAAATTATATGACTAATGGATATCATATATATATATATATACGTAACTATGTTACGATAGGAATTCGAAAAGTGTTGGCTAACTTTACGTGGATAGACTACGCTTAAGGCAAGTATCATAAACCCTTGCATTACTTTATTCAACGGATATCATCAGCGAGTATCTAAACCTTATCTCTTTGGATACAAGTATTCTATCTTTGTATATTGCGAACTAGTTTCCTACTTAATCGTTTGAATTGAATTAGCATACTTGAACTCTTATTTCATTAAAGCTATTATTCATGTTGAACTTAGTATTGTTCTTAAATATTGTGAAAGTGTCTATGCCATTTGATTCGGCTAGACTTATGTTATTGAAAAGCGACCCAAAACCAATTTTGATTGGTGCGGGATCTTGTATTTGACTGAGAAGAACAACTTTCTTTGAAGGGAATATATAATTGTCGGAGAACCGACGTGCACACTTTAGTATGATTGATTGTTATGCATAACGATGGTGCTTTAGGCTGATCACCTGTTGTACATGTTTTTGTTGGATTTTCAGTTTATTACTGTTAATTCTAGTAGAAGTTCATAGTCCTTAGTGACTGCTCAGTATTCAGTTATCTTAAAATCTTGAATTGATTTATTATTGAATCACATTGATATTATTCTGTCCTTAGCGACTATTATTAAAAACTGTTGATATTCTTGTTATCCTTGAATTATCAAACCTTGTTATACCCTTTCGAGAATTAAGAATTATATCACTTACCCTTATTGTATATTACTTGCTGGGCAATTTGTGCTCATTCTTGCTTTCCCTAAAATATTTTAGTTAAGGCAGAGCATGGCGAACCTTCGGGCATTGATAAGGGCAAGGGCAAGGGCAAGGCTACCAACTAGCTTGTCTCTTTTATGTTGTAAATATTTTAATATTGTATCAAGATGATGTAGTAAGACTGGATTTGATTATGTTTAAGCTTATGTTAGATTATGTAATAAGTCGTTAATTGATATTATTATGTAATCTATTAAGTACTGTACGTTGCGAGACTTGGGGGAATAATTATAATAAATCATTGTAAATTATTCTAGAATAGATTTTCCGCTGTGATTGTGTGATATTTAGTTATTATTATTGTGATGTATTACTATGAGCACATGATGAACCGAATTCGAGCGACCAAGTGGCGGTCACGGATTTGGGGTCGTCACAGTTACCCAGAAAATGAAAAGTCATGCAACGGGTTTTGACCAATTATATCTACCAATCTGTTACTCTGATTTCCATTCTACCAATTCCATTTTACTAACAACACTACATACTATAACTACAAACTTTTAAAACAGTTAAACAATTAACACAGAGCGATCTATGAGGGCTGACATTCGAATGTCAGACCCTATTTTTATGTTTTGGCAGTTTTACTTAAATCACTATTTTAATGCCTTTAAGTGTTATAGATCCATGTTTTAGCAACCCAGAACACTAAACAACTTACTAAATAACATCCTTAAACAATAACAACAACAATACAATTTTAGAATTTAAGATCTAGAGCTAGGGTTAGATTTTTCCCCTTTTTGACCACTTTATGGTTTTCTCTTTTCTGAATTTGATCCAGCCTTACTGAGGAGTGTTTGTGAGTTAGTTGGTGATATATAGCAAGTGTGAATTTCGTGGCCTTAAGTCCTTATTACTTAGCCTTATAAAAAAACCTCAAGTGGGGTAAAAACTTAAGTTTTCTCCCTTGTTTGCAGCTAAGCCTAATCCATTAATGTTGCTAGGTTGTGTTGTCAAGCCAAGGATGACATAGCAGCATGGGGCAAATCTTTTTCTTGTTAAGCAAAAGATTTGTTCTTATATTCCTTAAAAAGAGAAATTTAAGGGCAATTTTGTCATTTTACATATACTAAGGGTATTTTGATAATTTCATATTTAAATCCAAGGGTAATTTAGTCATTTCATGTTTTCTTTAGAAACTCAAAAACAAAAATTGAATCATTAGGGTTTGTTAATTTAGAATTTGGATTTATAATTAAAATTAGGGTTTTCTATTTAGGGTTAGGATTTCCAAATCCCTAATTAGGGTTTTCTAGCAATCTCTTTCAATTCACTCCTTAATTTATCATATATTAAGTTAATGTGCATATATTCATAATCCTTTATAACATTATTAATGTATTAAGTTATAATTTCTATTTATTATAACAATTAGGCACTATAAGAAAATAGGGATGTAGCGAAGGAAATTTTGTGAAGGAATTTATTTCTTCATATGAAAAGTTTTCTAGTGAAGGAACAAAATATAATGACAATATAGTTATTAGCGAAATAAATATTCTTCACAATTTATATTTTTTTTCTCGCTAAATTGTGGTGATAGAAATATTTTCGGTGCCAAATTATGATGAAATTTTGAGAGGAAAAAATTTATTAATAAAAGAATTATTACTCGCTATATATTATTGTTCAGAAGTTTTTTGCAAGAGATAAAATTGATCGCTATTTTGTTCTAAATAATATTTTTATAATTAATTGTGATTAATATAAATTATAATATAAATACATTAAATTTTTTATAGTAATAAATTTACTTATAATAATTACACTTTTTAAGTAACTTACAATATTACTTGTAAAAGAGTTTTTTTTTATAAAAATGTTATCAACTTTTTCTTCTTCTTTTTTTTGGAACAAATCATTATTCTTACGTGTGTGGAACAAATCAGTGTTCTTCAGTTGGTACGTGCATGCGTGCGTGCGTGCGTGCGTGCGTGCGTGCGTGGTTGGGCTGGAGAGGAATGCAAGATATCGATTGGGACCAATTTGGGTTTTTTGCCCGTCTTCCTTGGCCATTGTTTAGGCTTTACAGTCACTACTCAAAACCCTATCTCTAACCCTGCGACCAACGAAGACGGGGCTCTTATGGCCCTTCTTCTCTCTCCACCCCTCTCATTCTGTTATAGTTTATGCAATTCCCACTTACAATGGCTTGGCGAGTACCGATGGGAGTTCATCCGAAACGACGCCGTTGACGGCTTCTCACCTCGACTCCGGCAGAGTCGGGGGATTCAGCAGCCGTTTTTTCCTCTGGGTTTGAGCTTAGATAACGGCCAGCGCGTGGGTTCTTCTGCACTTAGCCCTTTTGCCCTCAAGTTTTACTAAAATTCGCGTGTGAATGTTTGGCGCTTTTTCACTTTCTGCTGCGTTTTTCCGACTCTGGTAAATTTGGAGATGAATGGGGTTAATTGAGTCATTTTCTTTTTGTTTCTTTGCAGGAGAGAGGGTCCATGTACATGGGGAGTTTATTTCCAGTGTTTGAACACTTACAGCCTCACTCTGCCGCCACTCTGTCCCTCAAATTCACCAGGTTGGAGCAAAATGCCAAAATCCACGATCATCTTTTAGTAAATTTTTTTATTTGCTAAATATCTTTTAGTAATGTATGCTATTTACTTCAATCTTTTGCAGTATTTTTATATGGAATCCTTGGACATGTATCACGTTAGTCATTTTATTATGATACTGATGGCACCATTTGCATGTTCAACTCTTTAATTTCAATATAATAACCAGAACGCCCGAAAGATTTAACCTTTATGGAATATTGGCTACTCGGTTGTGCCCACATTATACCATTAGATGGATAGATAAGGTGTTATGGCTAGTGGCCGTTATCTAAGCTTAGAAAGAAAGAGTAGTTGATTTAGATTTTTAGTGGATTTGGTAACTTGATGGAAAAAAACTACTTGAGTATGTGTATGTGTGTTCTTGTTTATGAATTAATGTTTCCATATTCAGTCCTTTGGAGTTGGCTTATGTTTCCCAATATAATTCCTCTGCGCTGACAAATGATGATTGTCAAACTTTGTAACAAAAAGTTTGTAAACAAGTAATCAAAATACAAACTTTATTCCATCTTATCACTTCAACAATGTGAGTAACAGTAAATGTGAGTAACAGCAATTTTTAGTTTGTTTAATTTATTTGAGTTTGAAACAGGAAATATGGTTGTGATCGTAAATTTCAGTTTGTAAGGGCTTTGAAGCTTTTAAGGTCTGATGTCCATAAAATGTTGTTTTAAGCTAAGTCCATCGTTTGTTTGAATTATACATGCTAATTGTATACCTGGTCATATTTTGAGATAACACGTGGAATTTAGCTGTTTCTATATGCAATACCACAATTAAACAGTTAAACCCAAAAGCAATAGGTTGAAGCAGTTGGTGCTTGAGCCTAAATAGTTGCTTTTCTAGTCTAGTAATGATATCATTTTATTTGTGTATTTTAACTATGGGAGATGGGTTATAACTTTATGAAACTATGTTAGTTGATACAATTCTATGTCTGGATTTTGCGCTTTTGAATCAAGAACTACATGTTTGCCGTAAGTCAGTAATCTGGTGCATTGGTACTAGGTGTGTGATTTTATCCTTGAGTTGTGTTAACATATCTTATGGCTGTCTTTCATTTTTATTATGCAGAAGGTTAAAAATACTCTAAGGAAGAACAATTATGTGAAAATTAGAATAGGCTCTAAGTATAAAATTTGTATAATGAATAATGGCCTTGTTTTTTTATGCCTTTCATCAGGTTTTCCTGTGTACAAAACTCCAGTTGTGATGTTGGCACCTAGGCCCTTAAACACTCCTCCAACTTCAAGTAATTTCTTTACACCTAATACAAATCTCCGGAGTACGAAAAGAAGAAAGAGTTCTAAAGATGTTTCAGATGCCCCTGTTACTGAAATGAGATCTCGTAGTCAATCATCCAGTAAACTTCTGCAAGCAAGCGACGTGGCGTGTACAATACACACCTCGCGCATCCTACCCTTTTCTTTATTCGCCGTCCAACAAGTTTTCTACTTTAATTCTTCTCTTTGCAATCTCATTTTACTAGGTTTCTGCTGTAACTCCTCAGAAAGATCGAACCTTTGACTCCGATTGTTGGATAAGGTAAGGCAATTCTTTCACTTTAGCTTTAAATCCTGTCGTTTATCCATTTTTCATTGACCTAATAAAAAAATTCTTATGGTAATTATTTTATTAAAATCAATATAATCAATTGTTCCTCACAGTTAGTGACCCTTTATGGCTGTATATGTATATGATGTATATTTATATACACATAGACAATACATATGTATAGTGGATTTAGGATAACAATCACTCCCTTCCTTCCAAATTAAGGGTCCATCTTAATTTTTCGGACCAATATTGTAATGAAATATATTTGGATATTTTGTGAGCCAATACATTTGTGTGTTGGTTTAACCTTGGATGATTTTCCTTAAATAGGGGTTGGGACTGTTGATTGTGCAAACAGAAGATAGTAAATATGGTAGGTCTTATCATCGTGGTTTTAGATAATTTGTTACTATCCTGGTTCTTACTTTGGTGATTACATTGTTTCACTGCAATTTAAGCACTCTGACTTTTATTATTGTTTTTGAACTGCAGTGGGCACCTAACAATGAGGTATAAAGCTATATAATTTGAACTTCTTAATTCTAGTACATGAGCATTATTGGCATCTATCATTTATTGATCTAAGAAACTTGTAGTTTTGAATATGCCTTCTTGGGATTACTTGTGGAGTCGTCATCAATATTATTATACGTCTTATCGCTGTTATTGAATGGTAGATTAGAAACTTGTAGCTTTGCATATGTCTTATTGGGATTACTTGCAGAGTTATCATCAATATTATTACATGTCTTATCACTGTTATTTAATGTTAGATTAGAATTAGTTGTTGTTCTTTTATTTTAGCTATTCCATTGTGTGTATATAGATTCCTTCTCTATATTAATTTATGCCAACCGCTTATGTTCTTCCAGAAAATTTCAGTTAATTGAATGTTTACTTGTAAATGTATCCAATTTGTTAGTTTTTTATCCTATTAATTTTTTTCAACTTATTAGAAGTTTTGTTAGGTGTTGTCGTTATACATATTTGATAGATATTTTATGGATCAGAAAGTTTATTCTTTTCTACAGCTATAACATTGCACTGATAGTTCAGTAAATCTGTCAAATTTATGGGCAGAAGGGTAATTAAAAAGTTGTACTGCATAATAGCGTCAATACAACATCATTGAAAACGGGACATGCAGTTGAAGCTCACTTTTTATGCATCTCGAAGATGAAGTCCCTTGTGAATTTCATAATTGAGGATCATATTGTTTGCTATCAACTTTTGTCAACTTTAGTTGGTTGATGTTAGAGTGATAGATCATCAAATTTTAACTGTAATATATATATATATATATATATATATGAATGTGTGTTGAAATTTTTAGTGTCGTTCATGCTAATTTCTTTGCATGCTTATTGTTGTTAACTGTTCTACAACCATCATTGTGTCCATCATTGTGTTGATACCCCAAGGGGTGAGAGAAATGGCAAATGCCTTGAGGAATAACCTCGAGGTCTGTGGTTCAATCCTCATACTTGGACCAAAGTTACCTATCGAATACAAAAACCATTATATTGACATTTGTTTTGGACTAAAATCAAAATTTGTTATCTTGTGTCTTCAGTTGGTTACTTATTTGTTTTCACCGCTATTATCTACACTGTTGGTTTGTGACACTACAGTTTTTCGATGGATATGGATATCATGGAAGATCATTTGAGCACACATATCGATGCTACCCTGCATCCTTTATTGATAAGGTTGGGAGGCTTTGCTCACCTTGTTTTTTGTTACACTACTAATTTGCTGCAGTATTGGGTTCAGAAGAAGATTTTATTTTTACCTTCTTGTACCCATCTTTAGAATTACATATGCACAATCTAGAAACAATATGTTTCTCCTAAAGCTTTTGTGCATAACCAAATATGCAGTATTTCATGTTCATTGGCTTTTTCTTATGATTCTAATATTACCTTCCATTTCCACTTCTGCAGCCTCAACTAGATAGCAATAAACTCAGATAAACCAATCCCTTGTGAGGTTGCATCTGAAAATGAAAAGGAAGTAGATTGTTTTGACTTTGATTTGCCTAACTTGGATATTTTGGGGGAGGACTTCTATCCTATCTTTACTAACAGAATCTTACACTAGAGAATAACATGATTGTAATGATGTCAGTAAAACAAAACATTTATGCCTAACATAAATGTTTAAACTTAGTAGAGGCAATCTGCTTTCGGTGTTAGGATCTGTAATGATGTCAGTAAAACAAAACTGTTCAGGCAATGTTTTCTAGCTGCTTATAAGATGAAGAAAATTAAGATTAGTTTTTTTTTTAACATAGTTGTTTTCAACATTTCTTTTAGGGTCCATCCTTGGTAAATATTTTTACATAAAATAGCAAAATATATAAGTACTATCAAAGATTTTCTCTGAATGCTCAACTTTGTCCATTATGTATGCTAAAATCATAAATAGTCAAAACCATTCAATATGAGTAGTTACTAAAATAAAGAAATGGGTTGTTATTAACAAGTCAATTGATAAACTTATGCTTCTTACCTTTTTTTGTTGGCTTGCGACCATTTCTTCCTCTACGAGGGTATGGATATTTCTCTGATCCACCAAGAACTGGGCGAGCGTATTCTAGGCCGTCATCTGGACTTCCCAAATCATTATAGTATGCGTAGTCATAAACTCTATCCCACTCTTTCAGCTCGCCTGACCCGTTTCCGCGGAGATTTATAAGTTCTTCTTCTCTGTATTTTCTTAGCAGTTCTGGTGTACTATGTGGCAGGTAAGTCTGATAACAGAATACAAATTGGTTAGGAGTTGGTTGTTCTCTTGATTATTTTCCTACTTTGAAAACCTCTGAATCAACTTTGGAGCTACTAGTATGGAAAAGGTAAGATATTCTAATAAGTAAATGGTAAATGCACTCGACATTGCACTCTGCTCATGTAGAATATAATAAGCTATGAAAACACCTTGTATGCTAGAATTTAATTAAAGAAAGCATGGAATGCTTATATACTAAGGGAGTGTAAATGGTAATTGTAATGTGTTGCATAGTATATCAAATGAAATTCAACTTCAAAAGAATGGGTAATGTATTTTCATGTATATCAAATGAAATTCAATATTCATGAACAGGTTGGGGGTGTCACAGCCACTATTTACAATTTCAATTGTTAATTGATGTGCATTTTTATGACTTGCAAATGTATTTAATGTATGTATTTAACTCTTGTACATGTTTTAGATTGTAGACAGAATATACTACTGAGGTTGGCGGTCCTACAGCGGACGGTACACCGGAGGTTGATGATTTGGCTATTTGGATTGAGAAAACTGGTGGGACTAAAAAAAATAGGATACATGATTTTCTTGGATATCGAGCATGAGACTTACTCGGTCCTCCTCTTATAGTGCCGCTGAGTATAGGTTATTCTGCACCGCAACAATCTACTGATCCTAAGGAATTGGAGAATATGATTGATAAAATTGTCCTCCGTCAATTGGGTATAAAGTTTATGGATGATGCTTCTACCAATGATAGTACACCACAACCGTCCATTGGTATAGATATTACTGAATATATTACTAAATTGGTAGAGGGGAAGTTTACCAACTTCCTTCAAACATTTACCAACTATGATTCAGTTGAGGTATTTACTAATAGTTATATTTTTGTCTTTGTCCTTCATTAATCTCTCTCCCTATTAATTTAAGTTCACCAGGTTTAGTTTTTCTTATTCGTCATCTTATTGAAATTGAATTTTGGTGTTTATTTTGCAGGAGGAATTTTACAGGCCCAACCTTGATTTCTTTGAAGAAAATGATGATGAAGTAGACTTAACATGATGTACACTTCATTCCTTCTAGTTCGTTGTTATTCTTTCAGTTTTCTTATGTTAGTTATTAAATATTTGCAAGTACTATGATCATTGGGAATCAATATACAATAACAAATTATGTACTTATTGCGACTTGAGCATTATCTATTTATATATGGAGTATTAGTTTTAATTATTTGCACTTTTTATGCATTAGTTTATCAATTAGTTTGAAACAAGTACGACATTTATATTAACTTGAAATATTAAATTTAATATTTATTACAACAATTAATAAAAATAATAGTAATAATAATAAATATAAAATCACTGATTTGAAAGTTAATTATAATTTGCAATGAATTTTGATTATTTATCAATTAATTTTTTATTTCCAAATTTATAATTTGTGAAGGATTTTACTTGAGAAATTGACATTAACGAAGGATTATTTCTCTCACTAATTTTTTTTTTAGTTAATTAGTTAGTCATCAATGAATGATTATTTTCTTCACTAATTTGAATATACACTCTCTATTTATAATTAGTGAAGGAAAATTTTCTCTCGTTAAATAAATTTGTTCTTCATAATATATTATTTGTAAGGGAATAAAGTTATTCACAAATTTCAAATAGTGCTTAAAATATTATTTGTGAAGAAAACCAATCTTTCACTAAATAACAATATTCCATTACCAAATATAATTTGTGAATAAAAATTCCCACACAATATATCCTTCGCAAAAAATATTTAGTCACTACTTAGCGAAAGATAGCCAATTGCAAGGAGGTCTTATGCGAGCACTCGTGTGAAAGAAATATTTCTTCGCAATAAATCTATTGCGAGTGATATATTACATCTTGTGAAGGATTTGTCCTTCACTAGAGGCCATTTTTGGTGTAGTGAGGGTTAGGGTTTTTTATTTAGATAAAGTCTTAAATTAGGGTTTACTTAGAAAACTTTCCATATATATTTCCACAGTTATATCTTATGCGTTGATATATATTTATATATATATATTAATAATGAAGCTAAATACACATTACACAAGATATAAAACATATAACTATTTACTTTTTATATTAATATTCATGTTCAAAGTTTGAAATATTACAATCACCCCCTCTTATAAGAATTTCGTCTCGAAATTGAAATTACACCCTATGAAAACAACTGTGAAAAATATTCTCGCATTTTATCCTCCAGCTCCCACGTAGCCTCTTCAAATATCATGATTCTTCCAGATCACTTTAACCGATGATATAACCTTATTTCTCAACACCTGTTCTTTCCGATCAACTATCTGTACTGGAATTTCTACATAATATAAATCTTTCTCTATCTGAACAGGTTCATAGTTTATCACGTGCTTATAATCAGGTTTATACAGACGTAGCACAGACACATTAAACACATTATGGATGTGTCCTAACTCTGGGGGTAGGGCTACCTCGTAGGCTACTTCACCTATTCTCCTTAATACCTAACATGGGCCAATAAATCTTGGGCTCAGCTTTTCCTTTTTACCAAAACGAATCTTGCTTTTCCAAGAAGATACTTTCAGAAATACATGACTTCCGACACTAAATTCTCTTAGCTGTCTGTGCTGATCTGCATATTTCTTTTGTCTGTCTTGAGATGCTTGCAACCGTTGATGTATAATTCGGATCTTCTCAGTGGTTTCCTGAACTAGCTCAGGTCCAAGCACTTGCCTTTTCCCAACTTCATCCCAACACAACGAGGTTCTACACTTCCTACCGTATAAGGCTTCATATGGCGGCATTCCAATACTGGCATGGTAACTGTTGTTGTATGCGAATTCTAGCAAAGGTAACTGATCCTCTCAACTACCTTTGAAATCCATAATGCAGGTTCTCAACATATCCTCCAACGTCTGAATGGTTCTCTCACTTTGTCCATCGGTTTGCGGGTGATATGTTGTACTCAATTTCAACTGGGTTTCCAAGTGCGTTTGAAGACTCCTCCAAAAGTTCGAAGTGAACCGTGGATCTCTATTTGACACTATAGATACAGGAACTCCATGTCTAGAGATAATCTCTTTTATGTATAACTTTGTCAACTGATCAAGATTATAAGTAATCTTAATAGGTAGAAAATGGGCTGATTTGGTGAGACGATCAACTATTACTCAAATAGCATTGTGGCCTTTTTGAGTGACAGGAAGTCCTACCACAAAGTCCATGGTGATGTGCTCCCACTTCCATTCAGGAATCGGTAGAGGTTGTAGTAATCCACTCGGTCTTTGATGTTCGGCTTTAACTCTTTGGTATGTGAGACACTTGCTTACCCATTCTGCTATCTCTCTTTTCATGTTCGACCACCAAAAATGCTGACTCAAGTCTTTATACATCTTAGTACTCCCCGGGTGCACAACAAACTTAGAACTATGGGCTTCAGTTAAGATTTCATCTTTCAGCACCTGTACCGATGGAACCCAAACTCTATCCTCATACCTCAGTACTCCCTCTTTATCCAGTCGAAACTTAATGTTCTTCTCCTGAGTTATCTCGTCCTTACATTTCTGACATGCTTCATCCTTCTCCTGCATCTCTTTGATTTTATCCATTAAAGTTAAGGCTGTCTCTATCACAAATAGCTTCTGGTTAGAGTTATTTGGAGCTCTTACTTCAATCTCGAGTTTTTCAAACTCTTTTATCAGTACCTCGTTATTTGTGATGATATTCAACCATTCTTGATTCTTTCGGCTCAATGCATCGGCAACTACAATGGCTTTACCAGGATGACGTAGGATCTCACAATCAAAGTCCTTTATTAATTTTAACCACCTTCTTTGTCTCGTGTTCAGCTCCTTCTGTGTAAAAATATACTTCAGAATTTTGTGATTTGTGTATATTTCACACTTTCCCCTATACAAATAATGTCTCCATATCTTTAAAGCAAAAACTACCGCGGCTAACTCCAGATTGTGAGTAGGATATCTTTTCTCATAATCTTTAAGTTTTCGCGAAGCATAGGTGATCACTTTCCCATGTTGCATTAACACACATCCTAAACCCCTGTGTGAAGCATCACTATAAACCACAAAACCCCCAGTATCATCTGGTAATGATAGTACTTGTGCCATACTCAACAATTTCTTCAATTCTTGAAAGCTCTCCTCACACTTATCTGTCCAAATGTACTTCACCGTCTTTCGAGTTAAATTGGTTAGCGAGGTTGCTGTTTTTGAAAAATCTTTTATAAAACGACTATAGTACCCTGCCAAACCAAGAAAATTGTGTACCTCTGTTGGTGTTGTTGGTTGATCCCAATTCATGATTGTTTCTATCTTCATCGGATCCACTGCCACCCCATTCTTATCAAATACGTGACCTAGAAACTGAACTTCCTCTAACAAGAATTCACACTTGGAAAATTTTGCATAGAGTTGTTCCTTTCATAATATCTCTAATACATCTCTCAAGTGTTCTGCATGTTCCTCCCGTGTCTTAGAGTACATTAGGATATCATCAATAAACACCACCACAGATTTATCCAAGCATGACTTAAACACTTTATTCATTAAATCCATAAAAGCTTTCGGTGTGTTTGTTAATTCAAAGAACATCACAAGAAACTCATAATGTCTGTATCATGTCATAAACGCGGTCTTTGGCACATCTTCTTTTCTTACCTTCAGTTGATGATAGCCCGATCGTAGGTCGATTTTCAAAAAAATGTTCAGCTCCTTTTAACTGATCGAATAAATCAACAATCCTTGGTAAGGGGTACTTATTCTTTATGGTCAACTTATTCAACTCTCGATAATCTATATATAACCTTAAAGTCCCATCCTTCTTCTTTACAAACAACACAGGTGCTCCCCATGGTGAAACACTAGATTGTATGTACTTCTTATCTAAAAGTTCTTGCAGCTGAACATGTAACTCTTTCAATTCTATCGGTGCCATCCTATATGGTGCCTTTGAAATTGGTACTGTACCAGGTGCAAGGTCAATCGCAAACTCAATCTCTCTGTCAGGTGGAAGACCAGGTAGGTCGCTTGGAAACACATCTGAAAATTCATTTACTATAGGTATTTGATCTAACTTTCCCCCCTTCTTTTCTCGTATCAACAACATAGGCTAAATACCCTGTACCACCTTTTTAAATCAATCTCTTAGCTTGCATAACTGTTAAACATCGAACTTTCTTTGGTGAACAACTTCCCTTGAATACTACCTTCGTTTTCAAAGATGTCCTTAAACTTACTTGTTTCCGCTTACAATCAATCAATGCCTTATGTCTATCCAACCAATCCATACCCAAGATTACATCAAATTCCCCTAGTTGTATAGGAATAAGGTTTACCGGTAACTTATGCCCCTGAATTTCTACACTACAATTCTTATGTACTGTATGAACAGGGATTATTTCTTTATTAGCAATTTCTACGTTGAAAGGTACTTCTAGATCTTCACATGGCATTTTTAATCTCTTAACAAAATTAACAGATGCAAATGAACAAGAAGCACCAGAGTCGAACAACACATAAGCATTTATGGCATCAATTGGTATAATACCTGTCACCACATCTTGTGCCGCAACAACATCCCTCACGGTCATGTTAAACGTTCTTGCATTCAGACGATTTTGAGCAACTCCTGCGGCCGCCGTTATGGGGTTATTGTTGAAATTTTGACCTCCTCCCACATTCATTTTCTTGGGTTTTGGACAAAACTTAGACACATGACCCTCTGCCCCAAAGTTGAAACATTTGACATTCTTGCTCTTCTCCTTCTTTTGTGGACACCCGTTGGAATAATGCCCATCTTCTCTGCAGGTATAACACTTCATCCGTCTGAAATAACATGCACCTTTGTGACTTTTCCCACATGTCCGACGTCGTTCAATTATTTGATTGTTGTTGTTTCGTCCTTTATTGGCATTATTGCTAGGGTTATATCCTCCTTTCCCCGGGTTGTTTGGAAAAGCCACCTCCCACCTTCTCTTGTTATTGTTGATGTTGTAACCCCCACTTGTGCTTCCCTTTCCTGTATTAATCCTCTTCTCCTTAGGGAACTGTAATAAAGCCCTTCCTTCCTTCTCTGCTATAATGGCCTTTTCCAGAATCTCCGAGAAAGACTTCACCTGAAACACCAATATTTTGCTCTTAATTTGGGGTTTCAACCCCTCTTCAAATCTTCTTGTTTTTCTTGCCTCGATATCTACCTGATGTGGTGCAAACCTAGCCAACTCATTGAATTTAGTTGTGTACTGTGATACCGTCAACTCCCCTTGTTTCAATTCCAAGAATTGAACTTCCATACGATCCTGCATAGAAGTCAGAAAGTAATTGGCAAAGAAAAATTCCTTGAACTTGTCCCAAGTAATGGCACTTTCTCCAGCTCTACCCTTGCTTGCTTCCCACCAGTGGTTAGCTTCTTCTTTCAAAAAGAAAGTGGCAAAATCCACTTTTTGGTCATCATTCACCTTGGTTACTTTAAACATTTTTTCCATCTCTGTAATCCAGGTTTGAGCCTTTATTGACTCATTCGATCCCCCGAATTCTAGTGGTCCCACGAATTTAAAATCTTTAAATTGGGTTGTGGTTGGGTTATTAGGTGCAGCTGGTAACGCATTGGCTTGTCTTCCTTTCAAAGCTCCCACCAGAATATTTACCAGGGTTTGGGTGGGGTCTGCCACTACCTGTTCTTCTTCAATTTCTCCACGAGGTCTTCTTCTGGGTGCCATTTATCTAAATATAACAAATAATTAAATAGAAATACCAGTTCAATAATTAAATAACTCAGTTTGATAGACAGAAATTTGTATATCACATTGAAAATCTATATATAACTATCTAGTGATTCATTTTAGATCACTAGTTTACACATAACAGAAAAGCAAAATACATAGCCGACTAGTGACTTATCCCTATCACTAGCTACCTTAACCTACAGTTCCTTCTTCTTTGCTGCTAGCCTCTTCTTTAGTTTTTCCAATTCTCTCTAACTTCTGTATTCTTTTCTCTAGATACTGGACTTCTTGATTTACACTTGGTCTTGGTCGGGAAATCGAAGACTATGATACTGGAACTGTTGTGTTTGAGCCCACGCCCTCCATCCAAGCCTAGTTGGGGGTATTTCCTGTAAAGGCACTGCATTTATGACTGGTTCTACCATAATTAATTGCATCTCATTTGCCATCCTACAATCAGATTAATAAAATCGATTAGTATCTAATAATCAAAACTTATTTTATTTATTACTTTATTAGTATTCTTATCTTTTAACTTTTCCTAAAAATTTTCCGCCGTAATTCATCCTTTATAAACTCTATTTGACCTTATCTCCTTATAGCCTAAGGGTTTCCTCTTAAGGTTTCTAACCTAGGACTTTGATACCAAATTGTGACGCCCCAAATCCTCTACATTTCCTGTAGCAGATTTGGTGCTCACGTAAATATTCTATAAGATAATAACTTCTATAAATTCAAAATTCACTGTATCCCAATCAGGTAATAGTTCTCGTCAGAACAATTACTATATCTGGATACCCTTACTTGGATGTATAGATTTATGATCTAACAGATATTTCTTGCATATCAATAATTCCTATCTATCTGACATTCACAGTACAAATGATAAGATTGTTCTTGGAACCGAGAGGCGACCTCAGCGCTTACAGAACTCCCAAGATCATTCAATACCCTCATTCAGATATATAGTTCATATAGATACTGTACTTGTTATTATTTCCTATTAAGAATGTAAATCTACTCGACTTATAAACTAATAACATAATAATACCGGGTTACATATAGTTCAACCATTACATTAGTATATTACTAATTACAATGTAATCTTAATACAACAAAGTCCATTATTATAGAATTACTCTCTACCCACAAGGATGATTGTTTGAGCTTCCTGGAGTATGCGATGCGGCTGTAAAGGAAAATGACATTTGCAAGGATGAGCTTTAAAACGCTCAGCAAGTTTTAAAGATTTATAATTTATACTCACACAATATCTGAATTGAAGGAACATATAGTTCAGAGTATTTTTTCATACATATACTGAGGTTTGATCTACCAAATCACACACATTACGAGTTTCTGTCAGTCATATAGACTTAGACACCCGGGTTGATTTCTTCAACCAAACATTCTAGGAGTATGCATATCATCCTACCACAACAACATAACTACCCGGTCAGTATAAAACTGCCGGTCATTGATAGTATCAGTGTATATATTTGTACCAAACAACATTTGTTTTACCACAGCCTATGTTTTGATATCAAATCAAATACATTTTACGCAAATAACAGTTTATATGGCTTGGGTATGCTTGAACAATAAGCAATAACCCCTTTCAAATCACAGATATCACGAATAATGTTTATAACAAGTTCGTATGTCAATATACAAGACTTACATTTAATATAGAAATTAAATGAAGTTAGAAAAACTTGCTTTTGTAAAGATCAAGTACTTAAGCTGTTTGAATGTGTTCACGCAACCTATATATGTGTTTATAGCAGTCATTAGAAATGATAATAACTAATTTTTAATTAAATTATTAGTGTATGGGTAGATTTTGGTATCTGTTCGGTATTTTATCGCTTTATTGAATAGCTATCGAGTTAGTTTTTCAATAAATTTTATTCAAAAGTTTTAATATCATTTTAGATATTTTAGTTATTATTTATAATAATTTTCAAAGGTTCAAAATAATTTTTAATTAATTTATTATCAATTATAATGATTTTTAAATCATTAATATCATTTTTAAATATTTAATAACCATTTATAATGATTTTTAAATCATCAATATTATTTTTAAATAATTTATTTTTATTAATAATGATTTTTGAATCATTAATATCATTTTTAAATAATTTATTATTATTTAAAATGATTTTTAAACTATTAATATTATTTTTAAATAATTTATTTAATACAATTATTAAATATTTTTATTATCATTAATATTTAAATAAATTAAATATTAATAAAATTTTATGTCAAAATATTACAAACTATTTATTATAACTTAAAATGAATTTTCAGATTTATTAATTAAATATTTAGTATTTATTTCTATTTATTTTAATAATTTTAATTATTATTATTAATTTTTAATTTTAACCTGCGCTAAAGGCTTATAACGACGGATTCTATCGCCTTAGGTGTTCTTGGCTAGCTCAAGAACAGGCCAGTCAACGACCAGAGCCCTCGTTTGACTCGATCTCTCTTTCAATCCGTTTGGTTTCTGGGCAAGAAATTCTAATAAAGTTGTAGTGTTAGTGTAGGAGTATACACCTATGGTCATTTCAGTGCCTAAAAACATCTCTGTAATGACCGTGAATTTTTAAACTCCATTATTAATTAAATATATATGATTTAATTTTAATGAGTTAGTTTTGTATGCTTATTTAAACCTTGTGTGGTTATGTGAGTTGAGCTTATGCAAATAATTGCTAGAATTATATTAAAGGGAGTCACTAATGGTTTATTAAATTAGTGGACTAGCCCTAAGATTTGTATATCAGAAGATTGATAGGAGTGTTAGTAATTAAATATTCAATTTACTTGAATATAGTGAAAGAATTTAATTGTGTAGATTAATTAATATATGTGAGCAATATTTATATTAATAGTCTATTTGGTAATTTAAATACTAATAGACTAGATCATTTATTTAATTAACTAATTCAATTGTTTATTTAATCACGAATTGGGGAGTTAATGTATTCTATAATAATAGAGTTGGAGTAATGTATTATGATAATTGAATTATATTCGGTATTAATGAAATGTACATGGATTATATATGGATGTGTATAACCCAACTTACTATTATGTATTATTTTATCAATGTATACCCTATAATTCATTTATAACCTAAGTGAATATATAATATAACCTAAGTGTTTATATTATTACTCTTGCTAGTTACTATATTGCTGAGTAATTGGCTTGTCCCAAATTGAGTGCCCATTTCATTTCGTCTCACGTGCTCAAGCCAAAGCCTATACTACTCTACCTTCCTTCTCAATTTCAGCAATGTAGAGCTAATGATTATGGGGGGGGGGGGGGGGGGAGTGGGTTTCATGATGGATTTCACCTACTAATCAACAACTCTTCATTTCCCATCAAACTCTCATACTTGCCATTGGTTTGAATTGGGGGATAAGTGCATTGTCTGTGTAAATGATTTCCTATAAATATATCTTCCTTCTTCATAACTCAAATTGCTGAGATTTTCTTTAAGTGTAGAATTGATAGCAAATATATTGAGAGAGATATCAGTGAGGGAGAAGTTGATATAGCAGATTGCAGAGGTATAATTCTTTTTGCTTGCCATTCATGCTCTTCATTTCTTGTTCTCTGTAAATTTCCAAAGTTCTTGATTTTGTTGAATTGGGTGTTAATTGAATTGAGAGACACTTGCTAAGAATAATACAAGCTTATAGATATGTTAGAATTGCAATGTAGCATGTTTGGAATAGATTTCGTATGAAATTTTGATTTGGGTTTGTTAAACTGTCGAGCAGAAAGCTGCTTCAGTTTTGGCCGAACACCGGCGCAGCTGCGCCCTGTTTATACTAGGGTGCGGCGCAGCTGCGCCAGGCCCTGAACTTCGTTTTCTGTTTCTGTTATAGATTCTGCTACGTGCTAACATATGGTATCACTTAGGCAAGCATGTGAACATGATTAACATGTAGATATTAGTACATTGACATAACATGAGCATACACTATTGATGAGAAGATTATAGTTTATAAATGAACTTAGAATGGTTAAAGTGAACTTGACATATACGTATCATATATGTATTCTGACTTTGTAAACAAGATTGTATGGTCTAAATAGATATGAAAGGTCAGACTAAAGTGTTGAGTACACACTAGCATACATGATTGAAGGTTAAGATGATTTCAAAAGAAAAACTTAAGGACTTGAAGTGAACTTAACAAAATTTGTGTCTTTTTAGTTCTGACCATTGAGAATGTATATGTGGCTTATATATATGTGTTCTAATACATGTGAGTCATGACTTCGAGACACTTTGCATGTACTAAGTGCCTTTGTAGATTTAGTGTAATTTTCAAGGAAAGCTTAGAATTTGAAGACTAATATCATCAAACACTGTGCGAGTTACATTCTGATCATGCAAGCATGAATATTAGGATTCATTATGCTTATAGACATGTTGACATGAGCATCTTTTGGTTAAACATGGATTTTACCTATAAACACATGTTCATAAAAAAGGGAATTTCAAGTGTAACATATGTGGTTAAGATATACATATGTGGTATATGCACGAGCATGCATACTTAGTATTGTTTAGTCTCGTTATGTGGTATTATGGCTTTAATAGCTGACCCTTTGTAACATGGACTTGATTATATTAAGGTATAAGTGTTACCAGCATAAAAACCATACAACTTTGAATTATGGACAAAACCTTGCAATATGTGTGTCTTAAACTGTATTGCATGATTAAATTGAAGTGCTATGTGTTCAAGCCTATGTTGATGCATATAGACTAGATATTCTAAAGTTATTAATCTAAGACAGGATTAGATGTTTATGGACCCAGTCATGGTAATTGACTTACGTGAATTATGTGATAGACCTATCTGATGATTAGATTCTTGTAAGTGTGAACTCATACCAGTCTACATAATGTTAATTGAGAGACCGACTTGTTAATGTTAGGTCGTTTCAACGCAATTTAATTAAAACTAGAATATTGTAGCTGATTAAACAGGCAAGTTCCCTGACTTACACTCTTTATTGTGCAAGTTTCCTAATTTCATTTGATTGTTATATTGAATGAAAGTTTCTGAACTTCACTCCTTATTGTGCAAGTTTCCTAACCTTCTCATATTGTATTGAGCAGGTTATTATTGTATTGAAAGTTATTTATTTAAGCTTGAACTTTATTTCCAAGCATGCTTTAGGTGGTTTAATTACTTTAGAATTATTCCACATCGATCTTATTGATATTCGCACTTGGTGCACTTGAGTTCGTACAGTCTTGCACTTGTACACTATTTAAAGTTCTATAATTCTTGAACTACGTCAGATAGAGTCTGAACCCTTGTTCGGTCAAACAATTGTATGAAATTTTATAAAAGCTATCCAGGCCAATTGATGGTAAGGATTCTTAGACTGAAGAGAATGTAGCGACCATGAATTTTAAACTCCTTACTAATTAAATATGTGATTTAATTTTAACGAGTTAGTTTTGTGAGCTTATTTAAACCTTATGTGGTTATGTGAATTTATGAAATGATTAAAGGAAGTCACTAATGGTTTATTTAAATTAGTGGACTAGCCCTGAGACTTTAATATCAGAGAATTGATAAGATTATTAAAAATTAAATATTCAACTTATTTGAATATCGTGGTAAGATTTGAACGTGTTTGATTAATTTCAATTATGATTAATTAATTGATAATGTATTGATTAATAATTATTATGAATAAATAATAATTAATGAGTAAGAGATTAATAAATATAATAACATTATATTTACTTGGTTAATTAATTTGTGCAAGCATGTGTTATATTAAACCTTTAATATATGGCAGTTAACTATATATTATATATAGTACAAGGTGACATATTAATGTGGCTTATATTATATATATAGACTATATAGTAAGCTTTATTGCATTCATGTGAGTTGCATAATAATATTATTTATGTGACATGAAGTGTGTGGATAAACATTCATGTATACCCTATTATCATGTAGTAACATCAATAATCAATTGTGATTAATAATGATTTCATTAAGTTATTATGATTATAATAATAACAGTTATGGTAATAAATAATGAGCAATACACAATTGTATTATATTTGGTATTAATAGAAAATGTGCATAGAGTATATGTATGTACACTAATTGATACCTTGTAATTAGGAAATACATTGTATGCCCTTTTAAATCATTATAACCTATGTTATGTGAAATGAATTGTGTATACATATTATATAACCAAATTGTATAAAATGTGTATACATGATATAGCCTAAGTAAGTATAGTATATATAACTTAGTGTATTAGCAAGTGCTGAGTTATTACATTGTCCCTAAATGAGAGTCCCACCTTCATTTCTCCTTCACGTGGCTACACTACTCTACTCATTTTCTCAAAATCAGCAACCTTAGCTAGCAATGATCATGGGGGAGTGGAGAATATGATGAGAATCACCAACTACTCACCTACCATTCCTTGCCCATTGTATAATCTGGTTTTCCATTGCTTTGCAAAATCATGGACTGGTTATCCATTTGTCTATATAAGAGCTCTCCTCCTTCATAATTAACATTGCTGAGATTTTCTCCAAGTATAAAATTGATAGCATTCATAGTGAGTAAGTTTTGTGAGTTATCAGTGAGGGAGTTTTATTATAGCAACAAGGCATTTCAATTGCAGAGGTATATATTCGAATTCATGCTCTCCCTATCTTATTCTCTTTAATATTTCTAAGTTCTTGATTTTGAATTGAGCATGGACTTATTAATTATTGGATTGGAACATGATTGTTAGGTGGTATATAAGTTATTATACATGTTAGAAAATGTCTGGAATGATTTCGTTGGAAAAATTTTGAGATAGGTTGTGAGTCTGCCAAAACTGCACAGCTTCTGGACTGGCCGCCAGCCTGCGCAGCTGAGCCAGTATTGCACTGGCCAGCGGCGCAGCTGCGCCAGGGCCTGTTCTTGATTTTGGTTTCTGTTTCATTTTCTGTCCATACTATCTTGATGGTACCCTTTGGCCAAGCATGTAAACTGATGTTAAACCATGTTATAACCTTCTTAGTATTACGTATATTTCATGGTCATGTTAGTATGTTTTATGAAAGGAAAGTATATGTTTTAGAAAGGAAAGCTTATGGTTTTGGAAATGAAACATATAATTTCAATTATGAACTTAGACACATAAGTAGCATATACATACTCTGATTTTTAGAACATGACCGTATGGTCTATATTGACATGAAATGTGCGTTTAAAGTGTTGAACACACCAGCATGCACTATTGCAAGATTTCAACGATTTCAAAGAAAGAAACTTAAGAACCTTGAGGAAACGAACTTGACCAAAACGATGTCTTGTAGGTTCTGACTATATGAGAACATTTATATGACTTATATATGTGTCCTAACATATGTGAGTCACGACCACGAAATGCTTTGCATGTTCTATGTTGCCTTTATGGACTTAGTGCAATTTTTGAAAGAAAACTTAAGATTTGAAAGTTAATGACATCAAATACCATGTATTGAGCATACAAGCATGTACATTAGAGTTCATTATGCCTATAAGCATATTAACATGGGCCTCATTTATTTAAACATAGATTTCATCTATTCCGCATATTCATGGAAAATGGATTTCTAAAGCATAGCCTATGTGATAAAAGTATACATGAGTAGTATAAGTACAAGCATGTTTACTAAGTATTGTTAACCTCGTAATGTGGTAATATGACGATGTAGCTAATCTTTGAAGCATGAACATGTATTACTTAAAGTATGTGAACGTATGACATGAAAACATGACTTCAAAATTGGACATAGAATGAGCATGCTAGATTCGAATTCGAATTTATAAAACTGATAAGCATGTGTGTTGATTTATATCAGTAACTTGAAGTGCTATGTGTTCAAGCCTATGTTGATACATAGAAACTAGATATTCTGGAGATATTAAATCAAGGACAAAGTTAATCATAGACTCAGTCATAATGATTGACTTACGTAAATTACGTGATAAGCTTATATGATAAGTACATGCTTGTAAGTATGGACTTATATTGGTTTACACATGCTAATTGAAAGGCCGACTTGTTAATGATAGGTTGTTTCAACAAGTTTAATTAAAGCTAGATTTATTGTAGCTGAGCTAACAGGCAAGTCTCCGAACTTCACTCTTTGATTGTGCAAATTCTCTACCTTACACAACTTTAAATATTGTGCAAGTTTCTAAAATTCACATGTTATTGTGAAAGTTTCATATCCTTCTCATATTGTATTGAGCAGGTTATTGTTGAATTGAAAGTTATTCATTTAAGCTTGAACTTTATTTCCAAGCATGCTATTAAGTGGTTTAATTACTTTACAATTATTCCACATCGATATTATTGATATTGGCATTTAGTGCACTTGAGTTAGTACAGTTTTGGACTTATACATTGTTTAAAGTTCTATAATTCTTGAACTGTGTCAGATAGAGTCTGAACCCTTGTTCGGTCAGACAAATGTATAAAGTTTATAAAAGCTATCCAAACCAATTGACGGTAAGGATTCTTAGACTGAAAGAACACCCCTAAATGATAGGGGAGTACCCCAAGAATCTTGTATAAAGATACAAACAGCAGATCCAAATGTTATGCATACATATAGGGTACGCGAGGTTGATCCCCTCAAATACTAAATCTGTAGCCAGTAACCAAAGGATCAATTAGCTATTGAATCCATTGGAGTTTTATAGTTCAAAGTTTACTAGACTATCAGTTATTCTAAAAGCAATTATTATCTTTGCTTCTAATATTCATATTGTTGAATCCCTCAGATATTCATATTGTTGAATTCATTGCCAGATATTTTCCATTCAACATGATATATCCCTTATCGTTGTATTTAAACTTGCTGAGAAAACTTTGTTGCTCATTCTTGCTATTTCATGAATTCTATTACAGTTAAGCCCGAGACCGCAGGGAAGGACAAGGGTAAAGGAAAGATGTAGGATAGTTTGCAAGGAACAAACTTTATCTTTATTCTTAGTTTAATTACTGTTAATGTAATATGAACCACCCTAATGATGATTCTAGGGTATGTTTGTAATGATGTATTAAGGTTATCGAATCTTGGGACTAGTAACACCTTTAGAATGAACGACGTACGTTTATTATATTTCGCATTTAGTTATTGTATGTTGTTTAGAGGTGGATATTTGTATTGTATCGTGAAGACCGGACCGGGGTTAGAGAACCCGGATTTGGGGGTGTCACTAAGAACACCCCTTATATTATAGGGGAGTACCCCATGTATCTAATATAAGATACAAACAGCAGAGTTGAATGTTATACATATACATGGCGTACGCGAGGCTGATCCCCTCAAGTACTTATTTTGTAGCCAGTAACCAAAGGGTCAATCAGCTATTGATTCCATTGAAGGTTTATAGTTCAAAGTTTACTTGACTATCAATTATTCTAAAAGCAATCATTATCCTTGCTTCTGATATTCATATTGTTGAATTCCTTTATATATATTCCGTTCATCATGATATATCTTTTATTGCTGTATTTAAACTTGCTGAGCAAACTTGTTGCTCATTCTTGCTATATCATTACTTCTATTGCAGTTAAGCCCAAGACTTCAGGGAAGGACAAAGGTAACAGAAAGATGTAGTAATAGTTTGCAAGGAGCAGACTTTACTTTATGCTTAGTTTAATTACTGTTAATGTAATTTGAACCCTAATGATTATTCTAGGGTATGTTTTTATGATTGTATTAAGGTTATCAAATCTTGGGACTAGTAACACCTTTTGAATGAACGACATACGTTTATTTCTATTTCGTATTTAGTTATTGTATGTTGTTTAGAGGTGGATATTTGTATTAAATCGTGATGACCGAATTCGGATGTTTAAGACCCGAATTTGGGGGCGTCATAATCTCTACAAGATTTCATGGCCGGTCAAACCACCCAGCCGAGGCTGTTCCTCATTTCTGGGTTACCCAAAAATGAAGAGTCAACGCTGGTCAATGCACTTGCTAGCCTTATATCGTGCAGCCTATTCATAGTTTAGGTGGTTTAGTGGTAGGGTGTTGTAGACTATCTATGTGATAACCCGAGAATTTATAAAATCTTGAATGATTAGAATAAAGGTTAAAGGATAAAACCTAGATGAGAATTTGAGGATTTATTTAAATTTTTCAAGTAAAACCTATATGGTTTGCTATTCGAATGAGAATAGAGAAAGTATGGGTTACAAAATTCCAAACCCTAGAAAGGAGTTATATGTATTTGAAGGAATGTTAAGAATAAGGTATCGTGATACCTATAAATTCAATGTGGATTAAATAGTGTTAGAAATGTGATAATGATATACGTAGACATTTATTAAGGAAATAAAATTTTCCATGAAGAGATACTATGAGATTAAACGAAAATGAGTATATATATAGAAAGATATATATATATATATATATATATATATATATATCAGTAATTAAGGATATGAGAATCCAGATAAAACTATGTCAGTAATTAACATACTGTGAATGTTGGCCTTGACTGGCAAATAAGAAGTGGAAATAAGTGGAAAGTTATTAGCTAATATAATTAGCAATAAAAATGGAGTAAGTTAAAACTCAAAATTTGAGTGAGAGATAGAATTTTGTAGCACGGGCTGCTCGGTTGTGTCAGGAACGTCAAGTTTAGTCAGAAATGACAATAAACACAAAATGTGTAAGGGTTTGACTTTTTGGTCAAAGTTAACAGTTGACTTCTATGGAGAAAAGTCTATTTGGGTTATGTAAATAAATTGATATTATTAATATATGAGAATGTGTTTATATTAATAATAATGTATAAGAGTCCAAATGATAATTTATTTCATGGACTAAGGAGAATAAATGGTTTAAACAAGCCCATTAGTTTAATTAAGCATGAGACTTGTAGATAAAGTGATTAAGGGCAATTAAGTTATTAATCTAGCCCAATATATCATGTATGAGACAAGTATTATGATAGCCCAATTTAATTGTTGGTGGAAGCCCAAGTTCATTTTAACTAGTAAGCAAAATAGAATTTACTTGCAAGCCCAAAGTGAATTAATCAAAGCCCAAACTCTTAGCCCAATTAAGAGAAGTATTATTGGACTTCTTGTAAGCTAATTGAGAAATTAAAAATTTAAACCAAGGGGGGGAGAAGAGCCCAAAAATTCGGCCCTATAGGGGTAAAATGGGGAGAAAATTTGCAACTTTGAAGCTTGCCCAAAATCTTGGTTATAATCTTTTGAAACCAACACCCATGACATGTGTCACCCTCCTAGCATGTCCAACACTTGTGTTTAGTGACTAAGAAACCAAGAAATGATTAGGGGAGAGAGTTAGTGGAAGAATGCTTACACTTTCAATTATACCCACTCCATTAACTTATTTCATTTCATTATACTTCCAAGTTCCTTAGCTAGAGAAAGAAAAAGAAAATAGAGAGAGCAAGAGAAAGCATAATTTCGGCCACTTCAAGAGGAAGAAGAGGATCTTGATCTTCATGCATTCTAAGTATATAAGCTATTTTGGGAAGATAAGAAGGATAACAAGAAGAACTAGGTATTGATTCTCTTCATTTTCAAAGTTGTGATTTCTTATTGTTGGATTTTGATGAAACAAAGAGACTTAAGTTTGATCTTTGAAAACCCTTCATTTATATGTGTATAAATATTTTATATGATGATCAAAATATTTTTGAAGTTGAATGTAAGATCAAAAGAGAGATTTGTACCAAATAGGTAGAGAAAGGCATATGCATGCATGCACTAGGTAATTTTATGTTAGATTCTTATAATGCATGTTGAATATGGTTAATATCATGATTAGAGTGTTAGATTTTGAGTTTAACAAATGAGACTTGTGGATTTATATGAGTTTATGTGATGAATTTGGAAAAAAGAAGTTGGATGGATTTTTGAAGGAATTTTTATTTAACTAGTATGCTAAAACATGTGCATGTTGAAATCTACAAGTGATATTTGAGGTTTTATTTCTTGGTATGCTAGATGCATGAGTTAAGGGCAAAACCCCTTTGGAATCACTCAAATATGCTTAAAAATGAGCAAGTTATGAATTAAATCCCAAACTACCCAACTGTGATAAACATGCTACTGATTAGTCACTTGTGGACGGTTTTAGGCAATCAAAACAAACTCAAATTTGGTTTTTCATATATGGAAAATGTAGTTCGGGAAAATACGAATCCAACGATACTAAATGGACCTAAATCCGAGATGTAGATCTCGAGATATGAGCATTTTCGGAAAGGACCCCAAATCTGGAAAACGAACTAACTGTTATGAATGTCCTTGCGGATCAGTCCACTTTAACACAAATTTTCGGGACTTAAACAGAACATAATTTGATGTTTGATAAATGAAAATTTGAATTCGAGAAGATACGAATGCAACGCCTCTGACGAAAACAAAATCCGAGTTGTAGGCTTCGTTCTAC
The DNA here is from genome assembly GCA_020205555.1 of Panax stipuleanatus. NCBI lineage: Eukaryota > Viridiplantae > Streptophyta > Magnoliopsida > Apiales > Araliaceae > Panax > Panax stipuleanatus. The sequence goes on from CM035121.1 coordinate 82,952,015, forward strand.
AAGCGTTTCCGTGAAGGACCCCAAATCTAAAATTTTGGACGAAAATTAGAGTATCTTTATGGAGTGTGATGAAAGTAAGTTATTATAATAAATAGCTTTAAAGCCACTAATGGGCTAGTAAGTTAATTTCACATAAAATGAAATGTAATTAATTATTATTTAAATGATGTTAAGTAATAATTAAAATGAGTTAGTGTTAATAAAATAACTATTTTTATTTAATTAAGATTAAATAATAAATTGAGTTAATCAATTAATTAATTATTATTTAATATTAACTAATGATTAAAGAGTATTTAAGTAAGATTAAGTAATAATGAAGTAATTACTTACTTACTGACATGAAAGTTTATAGAATTAATTATTAATTATTTAAATAATAAATAAATATGAATGTTAATTAATTATTCTCTTAATTATAATAAGGAATGATTAAAGAAGAATGAAGTGAATAAATCAATTATTATTTATTCAAGTATGAGAGAGTTATTAATTTTTATTTAAAGACAAATAATAATTTAATTATCCATTATTTAATTGATATTAAATAATGAGGAGCTATAATTGGTTATTAGTAAGTAATAACTAAAGGTAAATAATTAATTACTATTTAAGAAATATTAAATAGTAATCGAAGGAAGAGGGAGTTAACAATTAAAGGAAATTAAATAAACTCCTTAAGTAAACAATTATAATAAATTGTTTAAAGAACTAATAAGTGTTTATCACTTAAGGAAAGCCTTATTAATTATTAAATCATTAACCCAAGATCAATTGAATATCTTATAGGATTAATGATAGTACATTAGATGTATGTACCTTGTGATTGTAACGACCATGAATTTTAAACTCTTTATTAATTAAATATGTGATTTAATTTTAACGAGTTAGTTTTGTGAGTTTATTTAAACCTTATGGGGTTATGTGAATTTTTGAAACGATTAAAGGAAGTCACTAATGAGAAAATTAAATTGGTGGACTAACCCTAAGGCTTTAATATCAAAAGAATTAATGGAAGTGTTAGTAATTAAATATTCAATCTACTTGAATATAATGAAAGAATTAAATGTGTTGATAAATTGTTATTGTAGATAAATAATAATTAATAAGTAAGAGATTAATAAATATAATAATATTATATTTACTTGGTTAATTGTTTTAAACAAGTATGCGATATTAAACATTTAATGTATGGTAGTTATCTATATAATACAATGTGACCTTTGATATGACTATGCATATATAGACTAGATAGTAACCTTAATTGAATTATATTAAGGAAAATATACATGGATTATATGATTGGTATATAAATACCTACTTGATACATTATTTTATTAATTAAGATAACATTATAACACCTATTTAAATGTGTATGGAATAAATACTTATAACCTATGTATATACTATATGTATATATATATATATAGTATATAACTTATTATATATTATTATATGGCTAAGTGTTGGGCATATATGATATACACCCATTTAATGTATAACTTAAATATATACTATATGTGTATATATCTAAATTTTAGTACTTAGAATGTTAGTTACTGAGTAATATGAGAGCCCCAACTTCATTCTCTTCCCACACGTAAACTCTCACATGGCTACACCACCCTATAACTCTCATCAAATTCATCAAAGCTAGCCATAATCATTATAGGGGTAGTGGGATTTATGATTGCATTCACCCACTTCTTGTTATCTAGCATACAATCATGTAATCCTTTGTGTTGATTTGGTGAGTAAAATCAAGAACCGTGTATTCATTTTTCTATATAAGAGTTCTTCCCCTTCTCAATTTCTATTGCTGAGATTTTCTTGGAATTAATAGAAAGAGAATTGAGAGTGAGTAGCATAGTAGCATTATATAATCTGTAACAGCAAGTTTGGTTTCCATCACAGAGGTATAACTTCCCATTCTCATTCTCTGCATAATTTTCAAAATTCTTGATTATTGAATTGATTCATGGATTGAGTAATTAATTGGTTGGGATATGTTATTAAGTGGTTATATGATGTTATAATAGTTTAGAATTGCTAAATGTTATGTTAGAAATGATTTTTGTTGGAAATTTTGTGAATTGGGCTAGCAAGCTGCCGAAGCAGCCTGCGTCTGCTTCTGGTCTGTGTCCGGCGCAGCTGCGCCAGTTTTGAATTGGCCAGCTGCACAGAGCCTACTGCAAATTTTTGCTTCTGTTTTGTTTTCTGTCCAAGCTAGCTTGATGGTAACCTTTAGTCAAGCATGGGAACTGATATGAATCCATAATATAAACTTCTTGGTATTACATGGCCATGTTAGCATGTTTTATGAAAGGAAAGTAAAAGGTTTTCAAAGGAGAAACTTAAGACTTTTGAAAATAAACTTGACCAAGATTTTGTCTTGTGATTTCTGACCTTGTGAACATGTGTAAATAACTTAGAGATATGTATATGAAGAAGTATAATATGAGGCATATGTTTGCTTCATGAATGATCAATTTTGATAGCTTAGCATTAAAGGACTTTTCTAAAAGAAACCTTGAAGACTAGTTGTCAATAACTACATTACAAGTATTCTAGGATCTAATATTATGGTTAAGTATGTCATGATTTACAAGCATGCTAGCTAGTCATATGTATCGTTAAATAGCAGAACATGGATTTCACATATGTATACTTAAACTATAGGAAATGAACTTCAAGTATGGACTAATGTGAGTTAAGGATACACATGTAGTATACGCACAAGCATGACTACTTAAACATTGTTTAACCTTGTTATGTGATAACATGACTTTAAAAGCATGAATTTGTATTGATTAAAGTATATGTGTGTAGTATACTCGAGCATATATATTAAGCATTGTTTGGTCTCGTTATGAGATAGTATGACCGGAATAGCGGACCTTTGAAGTATGAACTTGTTTAACTTAAGGTTTGCCGGCATGAGAACATAAGACTTCGAATTGAATATAGAATGAGAAATTATAACTTAATAAGCATATGTATTGGTTTAATGTCAGTAGTTGAATGCTAGAGTTGCGTCGGAACACTTTCAGGCCCGAACAATTTGTTTAAAGTCTGATTTTAACAGTTAACATATTATGATGCTATAAATGGTATGTTTGATACTGAATGTGATCTTATGTGATAAACATATATGATAAGTGGATTATTATAAGCGTAGACTTATATTGGTTTACACATACTAATTGAAAGACCGACTTATTAATGATAGGTTGTTTCAACGAGTTTAATTAGAGCTAGAACTTATTCGTAGCTGAGCAATCAGGCAAGTATCCTATCCTTGTGTTTACTTTACTCAAGGAACGTTGTAAGCAAGTTTCCTACCTTACACTCTTTGTTGTACAAGTTTCCTATCCTTCTCATACTGTATTTAGTAGGTTATTATTGTATTGACAGTTATTCATTTAAGCTTGAACTTATTTCTAAGCATGTTATTAGGTGATTTAATTACTTTACAATTATTCCACATTGATATTGTTGATATTTGCACTTACTGCATTTGAGTTCGTATAGTCTTGAACTTGTACATTTTGTAAAGTTCAATAATTCTTGAACTGTGTCAGATAGAGTCTGAACCTTTGTTCGGTCAGACAAGTATATGAAATTTTATAAAAGCTATCCAAACCAATCGATGGTAAGAATTCTTAGACTGAAAGAACACCCCTTATATGATAGGGGAGTACCCCAAGTATCTAGTATAAAGATACAAACAGCAGATCTAAATGTTATGCATACACATAGGGTACGCGAGGTTGATCCCCTCAAATACTAAATCTGTAGCCAGTAACCAAAGGGTCAATTAGCTATTGAATCCATTGGAGTTTTATAGTTCAAAGTCTACTTGACTATCTGTTATTCTAAAAGCAATCATTCATATTGTTGAATCTTTCTAATATTCATATTGTTGAATCCTTCAGATATATATATTGTTGAGTTCATTGTTAGATATTTTCCATTCATCATGATATATCCTTTATTGTTGTATTTAAACTTGCTGAGCAAACTTGTTGCTCATTCTTGCTATATCATGACTTATATTGCAGTTCAGCCTGAGACATCGGGGAAAGACAAGGGTAATGGAAAGATGTAGTGATAGTTTGCAAGGAGCAGGCTTTATGTTTAGTTTAATTCCTATTATTGTAATTTAAACCCTAATGACTATTATAAGGTATGTTTGTTATGATGTATTAAGGTTATCAAATCTTGGGACTAGTAACACCTTTTGAATGAATGACGCATGTTTATTATATTCCGCACTTTAGTTATCGTATGTTGTTTAGAGGTGGATGTTTAGTATTATTTCGTGACGACCGGACCGGGGTCAGAGGACCCAGATTTGGGGGTGTCACAGGTTGGTATCAAAGCTGTAGGTTATAAATATTAGGAATGCAAAACCTAGGATATAACCTTTGTAGAAAACTCAATTAGAGTATGTAAGTGATGGGTTAAGGAGATCCATCGAGTTTTATTGTGATACTGAAGTTGTTTATTTAAATCAGCTATGATTGATAGACGTCCTAACTTCTTAATGCTAACTTGAACAGCATATCACATAAAGCCTAATATTTTCTTCCTTTCCTTAGATAATGCCACCTAGGAGACTACCACGAAACCAGAGGGAGGAAGGATCCATTAACAACGGAGGGGGAAATGCTGACCCAATGCAGAACTTCATTGACTTGTTAACAGAAGCAATGCAAAATAGACCCCCGCCAGCAGGGCAGCCAGGACATCACTTGGCTAGCTTTAAGTACTTTAAATTGGTAGGACCACCGGAGTTCCGGGGAACCTTAGACCCAATCGAAGCCTAAACCTGGATAGAAGAAATGGAGAAAGTGTTTGAGGTTGCACGAGTGGCCGAAGTACAGAAGATGAGTTTTGCCACTTTCATGATGAAGGGCGAAGCTAACTATTGGTGGAAAGCCAATAAGGAACGAGCAGGCGAAGGAGTTATTCCTTGGGACAAATTTAAGGAGCTATTCCTCGAGAATTACTTCTCGAAGAATACATAACAGGATATGGAGGTTAAGTTTCTGGAACTGAAACAAGGTAGTATATCTATCACAGAGTACGCAAAAAAATTTAATGAGTTGGCCCGATTCGCTTCATATCAGGTTGACACGGAGGCCAGGAAGGCAAGAAGGTTCGAGTTAGGATTGAAGCCATGGGTGCAGAAGGCAGTAGCAGTATTAAAGATTAAGACATTCTCTGATCTACTGGAAAAGGGCTATCATTACCGAAGGAGGCAATGAAGCCATTGTTCGATTTAAACAAGAAAAGAAGACCAGACATGAAGGACAGAAAGGGGGAAGCAGCGGAGGTAGCAACCCCAACAAGCATAAATGGAGTGAGAGCCAATCCTCTGGAGGTAACAAGTCCGGGGGAGAGGCCAAAAAAAGTGTAAAGTGCAACAACTACGGGAGGAATCACTCGGGGGAGTGCATGAAGTGAAAAAGCGTTTGTTAATGTTGTGGAAAATCGGGGCATATGGCTCGTCAGTGTTCGAACAAGCAGATGGGAGGATGTTTCTCGTGTGGAGCCCCAGACCACCAAATCAAGGACTGCCCGAAGAAAAAGGGCGATGCAGCTAGCGGCAACCGCAACCACAATAACGGACTGAGCATCGGAGGGCCAACCAGTTAAGCTAACAGACCAACGGCATGCAAGTTCAACATGATCGTACAGGATGCGGTGGAATCCAAGGACGTGGTGTCAGGTATCATCCCGATCAATGATATAGATGCTTATGTGTTATTCGATTAGGGTGCTACCTGTTCTTTTGTTTCCAAAGAATTTGCTAAACGGTTAGACTTACCCAGTGAAAGATTAGAACACCCTATGAACGTAGAAGTAGCGAACAAGGAAATTATCCCCGTAGAATACATTCATAGGAATTGTTATACTGAATTACGAGGATTCAAGCTCAGAGTGGATTTGATACCGATTCGTTTAGGGGAGTTTGATGTAATCTTTGGAATGGATTGGTTATCAATTCATGGAGCAATTATCGACTGTAAGAAGAAGTGCGTACACCTTAAGACTTCGAATAAGTAGAAGGCAGTATTTTATGGTAGTAAATCGCCGAGACAATCTCATTGTCTAACGATGGTGCAAGCGCAGAGATTGCTTAGGAAGGGTTGTATAGGTTATTTGGCTCACGTGGTTGATACTCAACGAGTCGAGGATGAACTTGGTCAGATACCTATTGTAAGGGAATTCGTCGATGTCTTCCCAGACAAGATTCAGGGATTGACACCGGATAGAGAGATTGAATTTGTTATTGATTTGGCACCAGGGACAGCACCGGTATACAAAGCGCCGTATCGTATGGCACCGATAGAGATGAAAGAACTGATGGCTCAATTGCAAGAGTTATTGGATAAGGGATACATTCGACCGAGCGTATCACCGTGGGGAGCGCCAGTCTTATTCGTGAAGAAGAAAGATGGATCGCTCAGACTTTGTATCGACTACCGTGAGTTGAACAAGGTCACCATTAAGAACAAGTACCCTGTAGGGTTTTCGGCACATAAACGCAGTGAAAATTAAAATTTTTCGAAACCCTAAAACAGGATCCATGCGAAAACATATTAATTCAGAGGTTAAGATATATTTTACCGATTATTCAAGCCTGAAAGGAGACGATGGAGATTCTGGAACTGCTTCGAATCCTCAACGCAATCCAACGAAACTGCGCCTCTACGGTATCCACACGAATGTCCCGCGAATCGTCACACGATCTGCAGCAAGGAAAGCTGCGGTACTAGCCGCCAAGGATCTGGACTTTTTGAAATTTTTCTCTCTAGTCTCTCTCTAAGAGCGGCTAGGGTTTTGATATCGATGATACCCTAAACGGCTGATATATCATATATATAGCAGTTAAAGGAATTAACGAAAGCCTAATCCAATTAGAAAAATAAAATCCAAATTTATATATATATATATATATTATATCTTAATTAAGTCTTACTTAATTAATATACATATATATATATATACAAATTATCCTATTAATTTAAATTCATAATTTAAATACTATCAATCATATTGATATATTTAAATCCATACAATTTAAATTAATTCCCTTTTTAATTACGTTCTAAGTGTGTGACCCTATAGGTTATTATTATGTTGGCAATAATTTTAAAATCATATTATAAAATTATAAACAGTGAGCGGCATCTAGTAATGCATCACTGCTACCCAAATAATAATAAGATTGGTGATTCGATACAACCTTTTCGTGACCAATGTTTCAATGTAATTTAATCCTTTTAACCTTGACATCCTAGATTAAACTCGAGGCATGGAATGTGTCATCCTCTTCATAATTTAATCTGAGTTTTCTTGATTGATGAGTAGACTATATGAAATAAATCACTATTTGAGCATGGCCATGCATTTCATAGTCCTACTCGATCAAGAGGCCTATGGATATCACCCCTAATATATAGGAGGGTTAAATTCCATCTAGATCACTCATATTCCTCACACGATTCATGATGTATCCAATAATCACCTTTATTGTCCACCTATTAAAGGTGGCCTTTGATGATATCAAAGTACATAAATTCTCATGTAGTAATATAGTGATTTCAGGTCGGAGGATCATTACATCATTGTCACTATGAGAATTGCTTATGACACTTTGCATAATGCTCCACGTAGAATTCTCATGGTGGGTCTGCCCAGTACATTGTTCTCTAACATGTACCTATGCATTGACTCAATATCTCATATAGTTATGACCAATGAGATTTGGCCATCAGTCAATCCACATACTAGTCTCAATGTATCATTGTTGTCCCATTAACAATGACACTCGACTAGGGACATTTAAGAGTAATGATACTAATTGTAACTATATGATCTCATGTTCAAGTCACATACTTGAAGCCATATAATTTGTATCACTATTCTAAGGACTTTTATTATGTTAACATTTATATAACGCAGTAAATAAAACCATAATAAAATAATTCATTTATTCAATCAAATATAATATCAAAAATGTTTAAGCAATTACATCAAAGAATAAGCCTCTAGGGCATAAACTTTAACAGCCTCCCACTTGCACTAGAGCCAATCACTCATGTATCTAATACGCATGGAACTAGTGTGACCTTCGTACTTATGCTGCGACAAAGCTTTGGTCAGTGGATCTACAACATTATTATCTGTTGGCACTCTGCTTATATGTACATCTCCTCTATCAATGATTTCACGGATGAGATGGTACCGCCTAAGTATATGCTTGGATCGTTGGTGAGATCTGGGTTCCTTAGCCTGTGCAATGGCTCCATTATTATCACAGTATAGCTCAACCGGATCAACAATGGTTGGAACAACACCAAGTTCAGTGACAAACTTTTTAATCTATACAGCCTCCTTGGCCGCACTAGAAGCAGCAATATACTCAGCCTCTGTTGTAGAATCGGCTACTGTCTCTTGCTTCGAACTTTTCCAGCTAACAGCACCACCATTAAGGCAAAACACAAAACCTGACTGAGACTTATAGTCATCTGTGTCAGTATGGAAACTAGCATCTGTGTAACCCTTTACTGTCAGTTCGTCTTCACCTCCATATACCAAGAATGAATCCTTAGTCCTTTTCAGGTACTTGAGGATATTCTTGACTGCTGTCCAGTGACCTTCACCTGGATTCGACTGGTATCTGCTCGTCATGCTCAAAGCATACGAGACATCCGGACGAGTACATATCATTGCATACATGATAGATCCAATTGCCGAAGCATAAGGGATCTTTCTCATACGCTCCTCATCATCATATGATTTAGGACATTGGGCCTTAGAGATCTTAACACCATGAGACATGGGTAAGTGTCCTCTTTTTGCCTCTTGCATGCTGAACCGTTTCAGCACTTTATCAATATATGTACTTTGACTTAGGCCGAGCATTTTTCTCGATCTATCTCGATAGATCTTGATACCTAAAATGTAGGTTGCATCGCCCAAATCTTTCATGGAGAAACATTTTCCTAACCATGTTTTTACAGCCTGTAAGGAAGGAATGTCATTCCCAATAATTAATATGTCGTCAACATATAATACCAGGAATACAATGTGACTCCCACTAACATTCTTATATACACAAGGTTCATCTTCATTTTTTATAAAGCCAAACTCTTTGACTGCTTCATCAAATCGAAGATTCCAACTCTGAGAGGCTTGCTTCAATCCATAAATGGATCGCTGCAGCTTACATACCTTTCCAGCATCCTTTGGATTGGCAAAACCCTCAGGCTGTGTCATATACACATCCTCAAGGAGATTTTCGTTAAGGAAAGCAGTTTTGACATCCATCTGCCAGATTTCGTAATCAAAAAAGGCTGCAATAGCAAGTAAGATCCTGATGGATTTAACCATTGCCACTGGAGAGAAGGTTTCATCATAGTTAACACCTTGAACTTGTTTGAAACCTTTTGCTACCAGTCGACCTTTATAGGTTTGTACATTACCATCCATGTCGATTTTCTTCTTGAAAACCCACTTGCATCTGATTGGTTTTACCCCTTCGGGTGGATCAACCAAAGTCCATACTTGGTTAGTATACATAGAGTCCATCTCAGATTTCATGGCTTCAAGCCATCTCTCAGAATCTGGTCCATTCATAGCTTCTTGGTAGGAAGCAGGTTCATCATGATCTATAAGCATCACATCGCCGTTTTGAGTCACAAGAAATCCATAATATCTCTCAGGCTCTTGGCGTGTCCTACCAGATCTACGAATGGCTCGTGTAATTTGAGCAGGTTCACTTTCCACAATATCTTGTGGTTCCTGCTCATGTTCCAACTCAGGTTCAATGATATTTTGTGGTTCTCGAACTTCTTCGAGTTCTACTTTCCTCCCACTGTTTCCTTTAGAGCAAATTCTCTTTCTAGAAAAATACCAGTTCGAGCAACAAATACTTTGTTCTCAGAAGGTTTGTAGAAATAATACCCTTTTGTTTCCTTTGGGTATCCCACAAAATTACATTTGTCAGATTTGGGTCCGAGCTTGTCAGAAGCCAGACGTTTTACAAATGCCTCGCAACCCCAAATCTTTATGAATGACATACTAGGACGTTTCCCAGTCCACATCTCATATGGTGTCTTATGAACCGTCTTTGTAGGAACACGGTTAAGTGTGAATGCAACTGTCTCTAGGGTATGACCCCAGAAGCTTATTGGAAGATCTGCATGACTCATCATCGATCGTACCATGTCTAATAAGGTGCGATTCCTCCTCTCAGACACACCATTCCATTGTGGTGTTCTAGGTGGAGTGAGCTGTGATATAATACCACACTCCTTCAGAAGGTCATCAAAGTCTTGGCTTAAGTATTCACCTCCTCGATCGGATTGAAGGGCTTTTATGCTTTTGCCAAATTGGTTTTGAACTTCATTCTTGAATTCCTTGAACTTTTCAAAGGATTCAGATTTGTGTCTCATAAGATACACATATCCATATCTACTTAAGTCGTCAGTAAATGTAATGAAGTAATAAAACCCACCTCTTGCTAACGAACTCATGGGTCCGCATACATCATTATGTATAAGTCCCAATACATCGCTAGCCCGTTCACTGTGTCCAGTGAAAGGGGCTTTAGTCATCTTGCCTAATAAACAAGACTCGCATGTCTCATATGATTCAAAATCAAATGAATCCAAAAACCCATCTTTATAGAGTTTGGATATGCGTTTCTCATTTATATGGCCTAAACGACAGTGCCAAAGATATGTTTGATTTGAATCATTTAATTTAAATCGTTTTGTATTTATGTTATAGATAGGCATTTCTAAATTAAGAATATAAAGACCATTAAACAATTGTGCAACACCATAACATATTTCATTTAAGTAAAATGAACAACTGTTGTTCTTTATTAAAAATGAAAAACCTTTCTTGTCCAAACAAGAAACAGAAATAATGTTTTTGCTCATAGCAGGCACATAATAACAATCCTCTAATTCTAATACTAGCCCAGTGGGAAAAAATAAATGATAAGTTCCTACGGCTAGTGCAGCAACTTTTGCTCCATTCCCAACTCGTAGGTCAACCTCGCCTTTCGCCAAAGTCCTACTCTTTCGGAGTTCCTGCATATTAACACAAATGTGAGAACCACATCCAGTATCCAATACCCATGATGTAGAAGTGGACAAATTGACTTCTATAACATATATACCTGAATCAGAAGTCATACTTCCTTTCGTTTTCTTCAGTTCTTCCAAATAAGCATGACAATTCCTCTTCCAGTGTCCATATTTTTCACAGAAGTGACAATCACCTTCTTTAGCCACCCCACCTTTAGGTTTTAAAGCCTGTTTGGTTTTGGGATTGGGTTTGGCAGATTTAGATCCTATCTTCTTCTTGCCTTTCCCCATTCCCTTAGCATTCCCCTTTTGCACCATCATTATGGGAGCGGGTCCTGCCTTTTTTATGTTGTTCTCGACAGTTCTTAACATGCTCAACAACTCAGTAAGTGGTTTCTCAATTTCATTCATGAGGTAATTCATAACAAATTGAGAGTAGCTGCTGTTCAAAGATTGCAAAACAAGATCAGTTTGGGCTTCCGGAGTAATTGGAAAACCCAACCTACCAAGGTACTCAATATACCCAATCATTTTCAGCACATGTGGACCAACTGGATCACGTTCACCCATCTTGCAGTGATACAACGCCTTGCTTGTATCATACCTCTCCTGTCGAGCATGCCCTTCGAACAATTTCTTGAGATGCTCGATCATCTCATAAGCATCCATTAACTCATGTTGCTTCTGAAGCTCAGAGTTCATAGTTGCTAGCATTAGACAACTCACGTCCAGAGCATCATCTTGATGCTTCTTGTAAGCATTATGCTCTACACGTGGTGCAGTGTTAGCTGGTGCTGCAGGAATGGGCCCATCAAGGACATATAGCTTGCGCTCCTGTTTGAGGACAATCCTCAAGTTCCTATGCCAGTCTAGGAAATTAACTCCACTCAGCTTTTCCTTCTCAAGGACTGATCGTAGTGAAAGACTATTTGTGTTGTTGTTTGCCATTGATATCTACAATTTATAAGTGCAAAACTAATAAGTCAAATTGCAGAATTTTGATATTATGTAATTGATAATAGTACATTCAAAATATACCTCCCACTATTTTATTCAAATTAATAGCCCTCACCATTAATTCGGAAAGCATTTTTCAATTAAATCTTTCTAGTGAGCTAAGATCCATATTTCATTATGCCTTAAGTTAGCTTTGGCTATTCTCTCAAAACATAATTATTTAGGTAGACAACCCTTTGTTAATTATATCATATATAACTCTTAGATAGTTTGGTGAACAACATTTGTTTCTAGTCTATCTAATGGTACCTACCAAACTCTATGCCTCTAAGTCCACAATCCTATTGTGATAACTTAGTTAAGTCTGGCCCAATGATTTTAACAGTTTGGATATCACAATTATCCTATCGCATCTTACCAAGATAAATGGGGTACTTTACTTTGGCAAACCTACATCCATCGGTCAAGGTCTTGATGAGTGTTATTCATTGGAAGGCTGATTTAGACTTAATAATTTTATGAGGGATTTTAATAATTAATTTAGATCTCACCAATTTTAATCTTATTAAACATGCACATTATTTATCATATCATATCGTATACAAGCATAAATAAAGTGCAAAATTAAATGTGTCACAGTTATGGCCCCAACCCTATGCCAATCTTTTCAAGCTAATGAAAAGATTGAAGGTCAGTCTAAGGTGGTAAAAGGTCTTCAAAATAGTAGCTTCCTTGGACCTTCCTCATGCATTTGTCTCCTCTCCATCATCATCTTGTCATCTTGATAGGTTACAATTGTACATTACATGACATAAAGAAACCTCGAGTTACATTCGAGGGAATTTAGATGAGAAGAGAATATTACATCAGAATTTATAGAAAGGCACGACATGCAAGCCGTATTTCAAAACCAAAACCACTAAGCTATGGGTCAAAAGGGCCATAACTGTGCACCATGCATATCACAATAAGCACATGACACAATTTATATAATTAAAGAAAACTATATATAAAATATTGGGGTCACGACCATCGTGCGCTATGACGGGGGGGTCCAAGGGGGGGGCTCCCCCCCTGGCGGTGGTCCGGCTGATCGATCAGCCGGCGGGTGGTCTCGCTGCCCGGTCAGCGAGCGGGGCCGGGGGCAGCGCCCTGGGAAATTTGTATTGTAGAATTTTTCATACAAATCTCTGAAACAATTCCAGAATCATATACAATCCGCTAACACACTCATACTAACAATACACCCAGAACATATCATATATGTCCAGTTTCGATTAATCATATTAAATCGAATCTTCATGTTTCTAATCCAATTAGAATAGAAGTTGAATTGTTATTCCACCTTCTAGGATACAATTGTCAAAACATCATATACATGCATATATATTACAGATTTCCAGAATACGCATACATGCAGAATATCATATATTCAATTTCAGATCGGTAAACATGCATCATCATATATCATATATAACGAATACAATTAAAACACGTAATCTGAATTAATCGTTTCGCAAGTAGCTCTGATACCACTGTAGGGTTTTCGGCACATAAACGCAGCGGAAATTAAAATTTTTCGAAACCCTAAAACAGGATCCATGCGAAAACATATTAATTCATAGGTTAAGATATATTTTATCGATTATTCAAGCCTGAAAGGAGACGATGGAGATTCTGGAACTGCTTCGAATCCTCAACGCAATCCAACGGAACTGCGCCTCTACGGTATCCACACGAACGTCTCGCGAATCGTCACACGATTTGCAGCAAGGAAAGCTGCGGTACTAGCCGCCAAGGATCTGGACTTTTTGAAATTTCTCTCTCTAGTCTCTCTCTAAGAGCGGCTAGGGTTTTGATATCAATGATACCCTAAACGGCTGATATATTATATATATAGCAGTTAAAGGAATTAACCAAAACCTAATCCAATTAGAAAAATAAAATCCAAATTTATATATATATATATATATATATATATTATATCTTAATTAAGTCTTACTTAATTAATATACATATATATATATATATATATACAAATTATCCTATTAATTTAAATTCATAATTTAAATACTATCAATCATATTGATATATTTAAATCCATACAATTTAAATTAATTCCCTTTTTAATTACGTTCTAAGTGTGTGACCCTATAGGTTATTATTATGTTGACAATAAATTTAAAATCATATTATAAAATTATAAACAGTGAGCGACATCTAGTAATGCATCACTGCTACCCAAATAATAATAAGATCGGTGATTCGATACAACCTTTTCGTGACCAATATTTCAATGTAATTTAATCATTTTAACCTTGACATCCTAGATTAAACTCGAGGCATGGAGTGTGTCATCCTCTTCATAATTTAATCTGAGTTTTCTTGATCGATGAGTAGACTATATGAAACAAATCACTATTTGAGCATGGCCATGCATTTCATAGTCCTACTCAATCAAGAGGCCTATGGATATCACCCCTAATATATAGGAGGGTTAAATTCCATCTAGATCACTCATATTCCTCACATGATTCATGATGTACCCAATAATCACCTTTATCGTCCACCTATTAAAGGTGGCCTTTGATGATATCAAAGTACATAAATTCTCGTGTAGTAATATAGTGATTTCAGGTCGGAGGATCATTACATCATTGTCACTATGAGAATTGCTTATGACACTTTGCATAATGCTCCACGTAGAATTCTCATGGTGGGTCTGCCCAGTACATTGTTCTCTAACATGTACCTATGCATTGACTCAATATCTCATATAGTTATGACCAATGAGATTTGGCCATCAGTCAATTCACATACTAGTCTCAATGTATCATTGTTGTCCCATTAACAATGACACTCGACTAGGGACATTTAAGAGTAATGATACTAATTGTAACTATATGATCTCATGTTCAAGTCACATACTTGAAGCCATATAATTTGTATCACTATTCTAAGGACTTTTATTATGTTAACATTTATATAACGCAGTAAATAAAACCATAATAAAATAATTCATTTATTCAATCAAATATAATATCAAAAATATTTAAGCAATTACATCAAAGAATTAGCCTCTAGGGCATAAACTCTAACATACCCATTGCCTAGGATCGACGATTTGTTTGATCAGTTGAAGGGGGCGAAGTACTTTTCAAAGATTGACTTGAGGACCGGTTATCATCAATTGAAGGTGAGGCCGGAGGGTATTCCAAAGACGGCATTCAGAACTCGGTATGGACACTTTGAGTTTCTGGTTATGTCATTCGGATTGACGAACGCATCGGCAGCATTTATAGACTTGATAAACAGAGTGTTCAAACAGTATTTGGATAAGTTTGTTGTCGTGTTCATCGATGACATTCTGGTGTATTCAGAGACGGAGGAAGAGCACGCCGAGCATCTAAGGATAGTATTGGAGACTCTAAAAAGGGAGAAGTTGTATGCAAAATTTTCTAAGTGTGAGTTTTGGTTATAGAGAATCCAGTTTTTGGGGCACGTTATCGATAAGAATGGTGTTTTGCTGGATCCAGCAAAGGTAGAAGCGGTTATCAATTGGGAGCAGCCGAAGACGCCAAAAGAAATCAGGAGTTTCTTAGGATTAGCGGGATACTATCGGAGATTCATCCAGGATTTTTCAAAATTAGCATCGCCGTTGACCAATCTTACCAGAAAGACAGTTAAGTTCGTTTGGACGGAGAAATGTGAAGAGAGTTTCATAGAATTGAAGAAGAGGCTTAGTCAAGCACCCGTGTTAGCTTTACCGGACAACACGGGAGGGTTCGTAGTGTATAGTGATGCGTCACACAAAGGTCTTGGCTGTGTACTGATGCAACACGGCAGGGTCATTACGTATGCTTCACGTCAGTTAAAGGACTATGAGAACGGTTATCCGACTCATGACCTGGAGTTAGCAGCAGTAGTTTTTACCTTGAAAATTTGGAGGCATTATTTGTATGGCGAGAAGTGTGAGATATATACGGATCACAAGAGTCTGAAGTATATCTTCACGCAGAAAGAGTTAAACATGAGGCAGCGCCGATGGCTAGAATTAATAAAAGATTATGATTGTGAGATTCTGTACCATCCAGGCAAAGAAAATGTAGTGGCAGATGCCTTGAGCAGAAAAGGCAAAGAGAAGTTATTGAAGTTGACCATTCAAGAGGAATTGGTGAAAGATTTTAAGAGACTAGACTTGGAGGTTAAGTATCCGATACAGACTAATGAGAAATTATTTACAGTAACAGCAAGCCCGACTTTATTAGATAAGGTTAAAGAGGCACAAGAGATGGACGAAGATTGCAATAACATCAAGAAGCGATTGGCTGAAGGTGATGAATTGAAATTCAAGATTGATAGCACTGGAATTCTAAGATTTGAAGGACGAATTTGGGTACCGTTAGTTCCAGAATTAAGAGAAGAGATTTTGCAAGAAGCGCACAGTACGAGATACTCGATACACCCAGGAAGCACGAAAATGTACCAAGACTTGCGTCATCACTTTTGGTGGCCCAACATAAAGAGGGAGGTTGCAGAATGCGTAAGTAGGTGTTTAACTTGTTAGAGAGTCAAGCAGAACACCAACGACCAAGCGGGTTATTACAACCGTTAGAGATTCCATAATGGAAATGGGAGCACATCATGATAGATTTTGTGGTGGGATTTCTGGCAACGCAGAAAGGGCACGGCGCCATATGGGTGATTGTAGATCGTCTTACGAAGTCAGCTCACTTTTTGCCGATTAAGATTAAGTATAGTTTGGACCAGCTAGCCAGATTATATGTCAAGGAAATTATCTCGGGACATGGGGTGCCAGTATCTATTGTATCTGATAGAGATCCGCGATTCATGTCGAATTTCTGGAAGAGTCTTCAAGAGAGATTGGGGACACAGTTACGAATAAGTACCGCGTATCATCCGCAGACCGATGGGCAAAGCAAAAGAATAATTCAAACACTTGAAGACATGCTCCGAGCTTGTGTAATGGACTTCAAGGGTAGTTGGGAGGATCACCTTCCATTAGTAGAGTTCGCGTACAACAATAGTTATCACGCTAGTATCGGAATGCCACCGTACGAAGCGCTATATGGGAGAAAGTGTCGAACACCGTTGTGTTGGGACGAAGTAGGTGAACGTCGACTGTTGGGACCTGAATTGGTGCAACAGACAATAGAGATTATCAAGGTGATAAGAGTCCGACTGGTAGCGGCTCAGGATCGCCAGAAGAAGTATGCGGACTTACATTGCAAGAAGAAAGATTTTGAATTAGGAAGCTATGCTTTTCTGAAAGTATCTCCCTGGAAAGGGAAGATTCATTTTGGGAAGAAAGGCAAGTTGAGCCCTAGGTTCATAGGATCGTTCGAGATTCTAAGGCGAGTCGGTGAAGTGGCGTACGAGGTGGCGTTACCTCCTTAACTTGAGCACATTCACAACGTGTTTCATGTGTCAAAGTTGCGGCCGTATAAACCAGACTACAAGCACGTTATCTCCTATGAGCCGATCCAAGTCGAGAAAGACTTATCATATGAAGAGGTTCCTGTCCAGATACTAGATAGGAAGGAACAGAATCTGAGGAATAAGATCATTTATTCCGTTAAAATTCTTTGGAGAAACCACGCAATTGAAGAAGCTACATGGGAGGTAGAAGAGAAAATGAGAGCTAATTATCTGTTTTTATTTGAGTAACCTTTTTTTTACAATTCTGAGGACGAAATTTTTGTAAGGGGGAGGGATGTAATGACCATGAATTTTAAACTCTTTATTAATTAAATATGTGATTTAATTTTAATGAGTTAGTTTTGTGAGTTTATTCAAACCTTATGTGGTTATGTGAATTTTTGAAACGATTAAAGGAAGTCACTAATGAGAAAATTAAATTGGTGAACTAACCCTAAGGCTTTAATATCAAAAGAATTGATGGAAGTGTTAGTAATTAAATATTCAATCTACTTGAATATAGTGAAAGAATTAAATGTGTTGATAAATTGTTATTGTAGATAAATAATAATTAATAAGTAAGAGATTAATAAATATAATAATATTATATTTATTTGGTTAATTATTTTATACAAGTATGCGATATTAAACCTTTAATGTATGGTAGTTATCTATATAATACAATGTGACCTTTGATATGGCTATGTATATATAGACTATATAGTAACCTTAATTGAATTATATTAAGGAAAATGTACATGGATTATATGATTGGTATATAAATACCTACTTGATACATTATTTTATTAATTAAGATAACATTATAACACCTATTTAAATGTGTATGGAATAAATACTTATAACCTATGTATATACTATATGTATATATATATATATATAGTATATAACTTAGTGTATATTATTATATGGCTAAGTGTTGGGCATATATGATATACACCCATTTAATGTATAACTTAAATATATACTATATGTGTATATATCTAAATTTTAGTACTTAGAATGTTAGTTACTGAGTAATATGAGAGCCCCAACTTCATTCTCTTCCCACACGTAAACTCTCACATGGCTACACCACCCTATAACTCTCCTCAAATTCATCAAAGCTAGCCATAATCATTATAGGGGTAGTGGGATTTATGATTGCATTCACCCACTTCTTGTTATCTAGCATACAATCATGTAATCCTTTGTGTTGATTTGGTGAGTAAAATCAAGAACCATGTATTCATTTTTCTATATAAGAGTTCTTCCCCTTCTCAATTTCTATTGCTGAGATTTTCTTGGAATTAATAGAAAGAGAATTGAGAGTGAGTAGCATAGTAGCATTATATAATCTGTAACAGCAAGTTTGGTTTCCATCATAGAGGTATAACTTCCCATTCTCATTCTCTGCATAATTTTCAAAATTCTTGATTATTGAATTGATTCATGGATTGAGTAATTAATTGCTTGGGATATGTTATTAAGTTGTTATTAAGTGTTTATATGATGTTATAATAGTTTAGAATTGCTAAATGTTATGTTAGAAATGATTTTTGTTGGAAATTTTGTGAATTGGGCTAGCAAGCTGCCGAAGCAGCCTGCGTCTGCGTCTAGTTTGTGTCCAGCGCAGCTGCGCAGAGCCTACTGCAGAATTTTTGCTTCTGTTTCATTTTCTGTCCAAGCTAGCTTGATGGCAACCTTTAGTCAAGCATGGGAACTGATATGAATCCATAATATAAACTTCTTGGTATTACATGGCTATGTTAGCAAGTTTTATGAAAGGAAAGTAAAAGGTATTCAAAGGAGAAACTTAAGACTTTTGAAAACAAACTTGACCAAGATTTTGTCTTGTGATTTCTGACCTTGTGAACATGTGTAAATAACTTAGATATGTATATGAAGAAGTATAACATGAGGCATATGTTTGCTTCATGAATGATCAGTTTTGATAGCATGGCATTAAAGGACTTTTCTAAAGGAAACCTTGAAGACTTGTTGTCAATAACTACATTACAAGTATTCTAGAATCTAATATTATGGTTAAGTGTGTCATGATTTACAAGCATGCTAGCTAGTCATATGTATCGTTAAATAGTAGAACATGGATTTCACATATGTATACTTAAACCATAGGAAATGAACTTCAAGTATGGACTAATGTGAGTTAAGGATACACATGTAGTATACGCACAAGCATGACTACTTAAATATTGTTTAACCTTGTTATGTGATAACATGACTTTAAAAGCATGAATTTGTATTGATTAAAGTATATATGTGTATTATACTCGAGCATATATATTAAGTATTGTTTGGTCTCGTTATGAGATAGTATGACCGGAATAGCGGACCTTTGAAGTATGAACTTGTTTAACTTAAGGTTTGCCGGCATGAGAACATAAGACTTCGAATTGAATATAGAATGAGAAATTATAACTTAATAAGCATATGTATTGGTTTAATGTCAGTAGTTGCATGCTAGAGTTGCGTCGGAACACTTTCAGGCCCGGACAATTTGTTTAAAGTCTGATTTTAACAGTTAACATATTATGATGCTATAAATGGTATGTTTGATACTGAACGTGATCTTATGTGATAAACTTATATGATAAATGGATTATTATAAGCGTAGACTTATATTGGTTTACACATGCTAATTGAAAGACCGACTTATTAATGATAGGTTGTTTCAACGAGTTTAATTAGAGCTAGAACTTATTCGTAGCTGAGCAATCAGGCAAGTATCCTATCCTCGTGTTTACTTTACTCAAGGAACGTTGTAAGCAAGTTTTCTACCTTACACTCTTTGTTGTACAAGTTTCCTATCCTTCTCATACTGTATTGAGTAGGTTATTATTGTATTGACAGTTATTCATTTAAGCTTGAACTTTATTTCTAAGCATGCTATTAGGTGGTTTAATTACTTTATAATTATTCCACATCGATATTGTTGATATTCGCGCTTAGTGCATTTGAGTTCGTACAGTCTTGGACTTGTACATTTTGTAAAGTTCAATAATTCTTGAACTGTGTCAGATAGAGTCTGAACCTTTGTTCGGTCAGACAAGTATATGAAATTTTATAAAAGCTATACAAACCAATCGATGGTAAGGATTCTTAGACTGAAAGAACACCCCTTATATGATAGGGGAGTACCCCAAGTATCTAGTATAAAGATACAAACAGTAGATCTAAATGTTATGCATACACATAGGGTACGCGAGGTTGATCCCCTCAAATACTAAATCTGTAGCCAGTAACCAAAGAGTCAATTAGCTATTGAATCGATTGGAGTTTTATAGTTCAAAGACTACTTGACTATCAGTTATTCTAAAAGCAATCATTCATATTGTTGAATCTTTCTAATATTCATATTGTTGAATCCTTCAGATATTCATATTGTTGAGTTCATTGTCAGATATTCTCCATTCATCATGATATATCTTTTATTGTTGTATTTAAACTTGCTGAGCAAACTTGTTGCTCATTCTTGCTATATCATGACTTATATTGCAGTTAAGCCCGAGACTTCGGGGAAAGACAAAGGCAAGGGAAAGATGTAGTGATAGTTTGCAAGGAGCAGACTTTATGTTTAGTTTAATTCCTATTATTGTAATTTAAACCCTAATAACTATTATAGGGTATGTTTGTTATGATGTATTAAGGTTATCAAATCCTGGGACTAGTAACACCTTTTGATTGAACGATGTACGTTTATTATATTTCGCACTTTAGTTATCGTATGTTGTTTAGAGGTGGATGTTTAGTATTATTTTGTGACTACCGGACCGGGGTCAGAGGACCCGAATTCGGGGGTGTCATAGTGATTATATTATTGGCTAGATAATAATACGAGTAAACGTATTGATGAACAATTATACGCAGTACTAATTGATAGATCTACATTATCAATGTTAGGTCATTCAAAGAGTGTTAATTAAAGCTAGTAAGCTATAGCTCGTCAAACAAGCAAGTTTCCTAACTCAAACTCGAGTTATTATTTTTCAAGAATGTTAGTGGATAAATATTGTTGATTATTCCACATCCTGATGAATTATTGTTAATCGCACTTTGTGCAATTGAATTCTTGTTCTACTATTTATTGAACTGCGAATGGATTAAAGTTCTTTTATACATGAATTGCTTATGAGATGGATATATGCTAGTTGTGTTAGCTAGATCAAGCATGTTTAAAATTTGTTAACTCAAATTCATTTTGAAGACTTAGTGCATGTTGCGTATGTTTATCAAGTATGAAAGGCTGATCACCTTCATTACCATAGGGTTCAGTTGAATTTGTTCATATTCAGTGTTGGCCATTCATCATTATTGACTCGATCATTCAGTTATAAAAAATTAATTTATATTATTTCACAACTATCATATTGTTGAAAGTTTGTCAGCTTACTATTCTTTTCAATCATGATATATCTTCATTTGAACTTAAACTTGCTGGGCAAACTTGTTGCTCACCCTTGCTATATCATGATAACCAATTTCAGATTAAGACGAAGGCTTGAAGAAGGACACAGTCAAGAGCAAAGTATAATAATAGAATATTGTTATGGAAGAATAACTATTTAGCTATCTTATGTAAACCTTTTTAAGTGTTAAAGGTATGTATTCAGTTAAGGTTAAGAAACTTGGGGAATTATTGTAGAATCATCTAAAATAAACAACATATGTTTATATGTTCCACATTGGATGATAGAATGTGTATGAAGAATGAAGTACCGTAATGCACTGAATCCGAGGTAAGAGGACTCGGGTTTGGGGGCGTCAATATCTATCAGGGTACAAGGCTGTAGCACTTAGAAAGTCTAGTTATCATTGAGCAGCAAGATCTAAGCCCCTAAACTTCTTGTCAGACCGCTGCCTTGAAATTCTGGATTACCCAGAATAGCCAGCTTAACGGTCAACCTAGTTTGACCTCCTATAACTTTCGATCGGTGACTTTCCAAGGCTTTACAGTGCTCTAGTGGTGTAGATCTCATGTCAAGGTACAATCTGACTAACACTTATCATACAAACAGACTGACAGGCGAGAGATCAAGGCTGGTCAAAATACCTATCCGGCGTGTTCTTCAGTTTTCTAGGTTACCCAAAAAATGAAAAGTCATGCTCGATCAACGGGTTTTGACCGATTATATCTACCAATCTGTTACTCTGATTTTCATTCTACCACTTCCAGTCTACTAACAACACTACATACTATAACTATAAACCTTTAAAACACTTAAACAATTAACAGAGAGCGATCTATGAGGGCTGACATTCGACTGCCAGACCTTATTTTTATGTTTTGGCAGTTTTTCTTAAATCACTATTTTGATACCTTTAAGTGTTATAAATCCATGTTTTAGAAACCCAGAACACTAAACAACTTACTAAATAACATCCTTAAACAATAACAACAACAATACAATTTCAGAATTTAAGATCTAGAGCTAGCGTTAGGTTTTTATCCTTTTGAGCACTTTATGGTTTTCTCCTTTCTGAATTTGATCTGGCCTTACTGAGGAGTGTTTGTGAGTTAGTTGGTGATATATATCAATTGTGAATTTTGTGGCCTTAAGTCCTTATTACTTAGCCTTATATAAAAACCTCAAGTGGGGTAAAAACTTAAGTTTTCTCCCTTGTTTGACAACTGATCCTAATCCATTAATGTTGCTATGTTGTGTTGTCAAGTCAAGGATGATATAGCAGCATGAGGCAAATCTTTTGCTTGTTTAGCAAAAGATTTGTTCTTATCTTCCTTAAAAAGAGAAATTTAAGGGCATTTTTGTCATTTTACATATACTAAGGGTATTTTGGTAATTTTATATTTAAATTCTAGGGTAATTTAGTTATTTCATGTTTTCTCTAGAAACTCAAAAAATAAAAATTGAACTATTAGGGTTTGTTAATTTAGAATTAGGGTTTATAATTAAAATTAGGATTTTTTATTTAGGGTTAGGGTTTCCAAATCTCTAATTAGGATTTTCTAGCAATCTCTTTCAATTCACTCCTTAATTTATCATATATTAAGTTAATGTGCATATATTCATAATCCTTTATAACATTATCAATGTATTAAGTTAAAATTTCTATTTATTATAACAATTAGGGTTAGGGTTTCTTATTTAGATAAAGTTTTAAATTAAGGTTTACTTAGAAAACTTTCCATATATGCTTCCACAGTTATATCTTATGTGTTGATATATATTTATATATATAATAATAAAATAGCTAAATAAATATTACACAAGATATAAAACATATTAATATTTACTTTTTATATTAATAATCCTGTTCAAAGTTTTGAATATTACAGGTTTCCCTGTCTGGCTATGGATTTGCACCGGACTTCTGATTCA
The DNA here is from genome assembly GCA_020205555.1 of Panax stipuleanatus. NCBI lineage: Eukaryota > Viridiplantae > Streptophyta > Magnoliopsida > Apiales > Araliaceae > Panax > Panax stipuleanatus. Next base: position 82,975,881 of record CM035121.1, read on the forward strand.
TTGCTGATTTTTCCCTAACCCTTCTCCAAGGCAGAAACCCAAGGATACCATTTCTTGACCGACCGTCATTACTCCGGGGGAAACTTTTGGTTTAAAGGCTGGTGCCCCAATAGGTAAGTATTGAGTATTGCTCACCCCCAAACCTTGAAAACTGACAAGCTCAATCCCTTCATAGAGACTGATTATCGGCATATCGCTCCATATGCAGATAGGATATTCTGGCTCAACATTTACAATGATCAGATTGCCATCTATGATGTACTTGAGTTGTTGATGAAGGGTGGACGGAACTGCTCCTGCCATGTGGATCCACGGTCTTCCCAACAACAAATTATATCCAGTGGTAATATTTAGTACCTAAAAGGATATATAGAAAGTATGTGGACCAATCTCTAGTGGAAGCTCAATCTCCTCCAAGCCTCTTGGCGAGATCCATCGAAAGCCCGGATAACTACATGACTAGTTCGGATTCGGTTTGGATTGATCTTCATTTTCTCCAAAGTGTTGTAGGGGTATATGTTCAAGGAAGATCCTCCATCTATCAGCACACCTCCAATCACATACCTTGATGACATCACTGCTATGTGCAATGACTTGTAATGACCCGTCCCCTCTGCGGGTATATCATCGTCAGTGAAAGATATCACATTATTGTTGAAAATGTGCTCTATCACATGACGAAATTTCTCAATATCTACCATCTCCGGCAGATGTGCTTCCTCCAGTACTTTCTCCAGAATTCTGCGATGATTATTCGAAGATAAGACCAGATCCAGAATAGATACATATTTGGGTGCCTCTTTCAAGCTTTGCACCACTTTGATCTCATTATGCCTCATCTTGCTGAGGAATTTTTCAATTTCCTCCTCAGACACTTTTCCTTTAGCTTTAATGACTAAGTTGATTACCCGCTGAGGCAGGTACATCGGGTTTTCCTTTGATACAATATCAATGTGGTTTAATGTTGATCATTCATCTTTCCCATAGTTCCAAGGGACTTTATTCAAGCTGACTACAGGATATTGCAGTCTGAATGGCAAGATTAGAGGATCGGGCGCAGCCACTTTCACAAGATTCTTTCCTTCTTGGACCCCTTTTCCCTGCAGTATCAGGGGCGTTACGGTTATATCCTTCTCAAAGGAAATGACAGCCACTACTTCTTACCGATTCCATGCCATGGGAATAAAGAGTGCTTCCTCCCCATGATAACCATAATCTTGGTTCGCCTTTAGTAGCTCACCGCTTTCAATCAGATTTTGAATTAGATGACGCAGTCCCCGATAATCCTCGGTGTTATGACTAGGCGTGTTGGAATGATATTGACAGATCTTATCAGGCTTGAACTTTCAGGATCGATGATCCAGCGGGGGTAACAATTCTGTGACCATCCCTTCATTGATCAACATTTGGAGGATTTTGATAAGTCGATTTTATACCTACTTATCCGGTATGTACTACTTGAATTAGTTGATTAAACCTATATTTTGTAGTAACTTTTCACGCGTTTTGTGTTCATTTTGTAGATCTTATGCTTGGGAACCGTGTGAGCGACTATTGGTATAAAAAGGCAAGGAAATGCAATCCGGACATCGTTTGGACTTTCATGATTCATTTCATATTCTTGGATTGAAACTTGGGTTTTATTGTAGAGCTATTCTAAGTTTTTCGGAACATCTTGAATCATCCCAATCGGAGTTCGGAGGCGAGAGTTATGACCTTTGTACCAACGAACGTTGAACTCCAATGTTTTGGGTTGCCATTGCGCAAGCTGTCACTTCATGCCCAATGTCAACCTTCAGCCGTCCATTATTTCTCAATTCTCAAAGAATAAAAGTTGTAGATCTCGTCGATATCTTCAATTTGACAGGTAGCAGGCCTCGGAACTTCTCCCGGATCAAAAGTTATGGCTGTTCTTCCAGAGGACACTATAGCAGATTTTCTGGAGCGCGGTCGCGCCATTTTGTAGTGTATCTGGAGCACGACTGCGCCACTCCTAAAGCTGACCAGAGTTGACTTTTTCACTAAATAGTGAAATTGAAGTGTAACTTGAAAGAGGGTCATATTAGGTCTTAAAAATAGATATATATCAGAGAGAAACGGGGTATTCCATCCTTAGAGAACATCATCTTGTATATATCATCATTAGATATTCTTCTCTTATATTAGATTAGATAAGATCTTTTGAGATTGAAGCTTTTGGAAAGCATTGGAGATTCATATTGGAAGCAAGAGAATTCAGATTTGCTCATCTTAAACCCTAAATTCTCTTCTTATCTCTTTGTATCTTTTAATGTTTATTCAATTGTGGATTATGGATTTCACTTCAATCATGAATTAAACTCCATTTTGAGATTATAATGGATCTTGTTGTGTAGTTTACTTTGATATGCTTCCTTGTTAGTCTTGTTAATCATTATTGGATTGTTTATTATGGTTTGTATTCAATTGCTTCATTGCCTAGCTATCAATTACCGTGATAATCCATATGAAATTGAGAAACAGATTACGGGTTTAGATTTGATCATAATAGCATGTGTTTGTATGTTCTACATGGCGTTGGAATGCATGATTTGTGCTTCGGATAGACATATACCGAAGCACTGCATATAGTCAATTGAGAACTTGCGCTTCAACCCTTATTAATGTGAAGTCACATAGACATATAGTGATTTATGTAATTTTGGTGTTCATGTGCATTCTATCATTTGTAGATTATATGTGATATGGACTTAGTACATATAGAGATGGCTATGTTTCGCTTTCGTGTTCTCGACTAACAATCCGGTGATAATTAATTTGGCTTAACGGGAAGTGTATTGATTTAGATGAAACAATAGGTGATATTGTAGTCTCATATCTTCATTCTCTATTTTTATTCTAGGGCTAATTAGTATTAGTTTAATTATTATTATTCAACATACTAAATCAATCGTTTAAATAAGATTAAGTTGGTTACGGGTTAGTGTTTGGTGATTTTTATTAGATAATTCTCTGTGGGATCGATACTCTACTTACTCTTTATTACTTGTTGACCGTGTATACTTGCACACATATATTGATCGGGAATACGACCAACAAGTTTTTGGCGCCGTTGCTGGGAATTAGTTTAATAATTTTTGCCAACATTAGCTTCAATCAAATTAGTCTTATTTTAAACATTTTATTTTAGTTTTTAACTTTCTTCCTATATTTCTCTCTTTTCAGGTACCATGGATGACTTTTCTTATCAATGGCCATACACGAGGATGACTCAACCAAGGCACATAGGGATTGATGGACTCAACACAATTTCTGCATTATCAGCACAACTTGAGACACTTTCGAGGAAGTCAGACGTTGTTGCAACCCAACGTACTCGAGAGATAGCAGTTACTTGTGATTATTGTTCTGGTAACCATCAGAGTCATCAGTGCACCGTCACTTTTGGATCATTACAGTATGGGGGTGATTACCTCAACAACTATGCTTATCCCAATTATCATCAAGATTAGGGGTATCACCCAGGTTCTTCATAGAGCTATGATTATTAAGACCAATACTGTGATCTAAGTGCAACATATGCACCAGAATTCACATATCAATCTCCATCGCCACAAGAAGAAAGGTCTGAGGCTGAAACAGAAAATTTAAGATAGGAGGATCTGTGGTTCATAGCATCAATGAAGGAGATAATGATTAGTCAAGCAATGTCAATTCAAAATCTTCAGAATCAGATGGATCAATTATTTATGGCGTCAATTAAGGAGAAACTGATTGAGCAAGGGATGTTAATTCAAAATCTTCAAAATCAGTTACATCAATTGTTTGAAGCCTTGAACAACTGTCATCAAAATAATTGGTGCTATAACATGGATTCTGAAACTGATGGAGAGCCTGAGCTGTATATACAATTGGATGAACCGCAAGAATTTGAAACTGAGGAGACAATTAGGGATAAGGAAGATGAGGCCATCAAAGATCTAAGTTGCAATAAATATAAGCTGACCTTGCCTGTTCCCCAAGTGCCGTCTCCCCCAAAGTTCAAGAATCCAGTCAATTTTACTCACCCATGCCCCCTTGGTAGTCACGTCGACGACAATGATCTTTATGATATGAGAGACATCATAATTTGGAAGTTATGGTGGGCCGAGGAAGAGAAAATAGAAGAAGAGCCCATTGTGTTTTTCATGCCCCAATGCCCCAATCTATTCATAAACACAACGGAGGAAGCGCCTAGCTATCCAAAATTCGAAATGGGGAATTCATTTTCAAGAAGCATGCTAGGTGACTTAAATATCGAAGCTATCACCAATGGGAACCTCTCAAAGCATATTTCGGTCCTAATGGATGGAGGGTTCCTCACTTATCGTAGAGGAATTGGATAGCCTTAGCAAGAATGTGACAACCCGAGAATTTATAAGATTAATAAAATCTTAAATGATTAAATAAAGGTTAAATAATAAGACCTAGACTGGAAATAAGCATATGGATTTAAAAATTTTATGAAGGACTTATATGATTTTGTGTATTGTTTATATATTATTTAACATATAAAGAGAATTAAGAATAAAATCTTGTAACCTCATATATATATTAGGTATGGAAATTTAAATAATCTAAGGGTTATAATATGTAAGGATGTTAGTATTTAAAATATTAACTAATACTAAGAGATTTATTTTATTATCTCCATTTGTTATAATCTAATTAATGGGATAGAGAAAGAGTGGGACCTAATCTATATTCATGGCCAATTATTTTATTAGCAAGCCCAAAGGATTAATAGAGGGAGCCTAAGTTTATTTAATTAGTAAGCAAAATTAGGAATTTAAGGAAGGCCCAAAGGAATTAATGAAGGCCCAAGACTTTAGCCAATTGAAGAGGGGTATTTTGGACATTTAGTATAGCTAAATATTGTAATAAAAACAAAATAAAAGTTGGGAGAAATGGAGCAAATTTCGGTCAACAAGGGGGGGGGGGGGAGAAGAGATAAGGAGAACATGTGATATAATGATTTCATTTACCAACTCCCAACTACTCTTCCATGTGTCACTCTCTCATTTAACCAACACTTATCACCAAGTGTGCAAGCAACCTCCTAATAAGTATGAGAGAGAGAGAGGGCAAGAGAAGTTGGAAAATAATATAGATATACATTACATATCTATACATTTTAAAAATAAAAAACAAAAATCTAAGTTCCTTCCTCTTTTTCTTTCATTTCATTTCCAAGCTTAGTAAAAACAAAATGAAATCAAGAGAGAGAGAGAGGAGAGGGACGGTGGGAAGAGGGAGAGAGATAAGAAAGCTTTGATCTTTCTTCCACTTAAAATCATCATCTACTTTGAAAGATTAAGAAAGGCTAGCAAGAGATTAAGGTATAAACCACCTTTGATTTAAGTTATTCTTAGTTGTTTAAACAAAAATTTGGATTTATATTCTTGAACTTCAAAACTCTACATCTACATGATCTAGAGTGTGTTATATGTAGATCTAACCATTTGGTGTATCAAAATTAGATCAAAAGCAAGAAAAAGGAAACTATATTTTAAAAGTCGGAAAATTATAATTTTATTAGTATAAATTATGTTTTGTTTGTGTTTGGTGAAATTTTAATGAAATATATCATGGATCATGGTAGATCCTTGATCTTAAGGTGAATTATTATGTATTATGATAGTTTATGATGTTTAATGTTGGGTTAATCAAGAGATCTAGGAAGATTTCTCAGAAAACATAAAAGTTTTAAAATCAGATTTTTGAGAAAACGGAACATGATATTAACAAGGCCATATCTCCTATTTTATTTTGAATTTTTGAGTGTGGTCAATTTCTGGAGTTAGATCTATAAGTTTTTTAACTTTTTCAAGTGAAATAACTGAAAAAATCCATGTAGATTTCCGTGTGGACTGTTTGTAGCAAAAGACGTAAAATCTGAAAAACGACAAAAGTAGGCTGTCCGGATTTTTGAAGGATGTTTCGTCCTTTTATTTTGTGAAATAAATTCCGACCTTTTGGGACATTAAAATATATGTTATAAAGTAGCTTGTGTCCAAAAATGAGCTCATTCTGACTTAAAATGAACAAGTTATGACTATTTCAATATTTGTATTTTTTGACAAAAATTGCTATAACCGGAGTTGTATAACTCCGATGGCTACGGAATTTAAACTGGAGGTTCACGTTAACATGTGTAAGATCCCACCAAGAGTTGAGAATTTTTGGAGTTAAGCGTGAGGTAGTTATTTTCTTAAGGACTTAACTAGAAATGGATTTTTGAAAAATACTAAAGGAAATTAAAAAATTCCTGAAAAATTATTTTTGTGTATGAAATACATGTATTTATGTATGAACATAAGATAAAAAAATAATAAGATAATTTGGTTAAAAAGGGGGAATCCAGCTTGCTAGATTGCAATCTAGTTTGCTGGATTGGCCATCAAGTGCTAGAATGGTCTGTTTGGATAATCCAGGCTGCTGGATTAGACGTAAGTTGAATCCAGGTGTGCTGGATTGTGTGTCAGTTTGAATCCAGGCTTGCTGGATTGGAGGTTAGTTGAATCCAGTCCTGCTGGATTGGAAAATAATTTACTGAATTGAAATTCAGTCTGAATCCAGGTTGTTGGATTAGGTATTCGGCTTAATTAATTATAAAGGACTTATAAAATGAAAGACTAAGTGTTAATTCACAAGTTATATGATACAGTAGTGTTAAGTCTAAGGTAGTACAATCGTACTCTTTAATGGTTGATGTATAGTAGCTGGGCTAAACGACTCCTTCATATGGGGAAGGGATCTTCGAATTAGTAACCGATCTAACTCACTGTGTAAATAGTGTAGACTAGACGAAAACTAATTTGTTAGTTGTTTGTGAGAAACCACTCAGTATACTATATTGAATATTATTAAAGACTCGATGTGTGCTAGGTTTAGACTTGTGTATATGTATAGCGTTAAGGTTATCTAATATTTAACTGTGTGGTTAAGTGTTAGATGATTTACTTTTAAAGTAATAATATTATGGGATAAGGTATGTTATATTAATTGAAAGATCAAATCTTATAACTGATAGGTCTTTTCAATAATGCGATTAACTTAAATTGCGTAGCAGTAATCGACGGTACAGGCAAGTTCCTATAACTCTTTTATTGAGCAAGTTTTCTCTAACTCAAATTTTGAGTTATATTTCAAAGCATATTCGTGAATAGTTATTGTTAATTATTCACATCTATACTGATTATTAATTCACACTTAGTGCATGTTGCATATGTTCATCAGGTATGAAAGGCTGATCACCTTCATTACTATATTGTTCAGTTAAATTATTCATGTTCATTGTTGGCTATTCAGCATTATTGATTCATATTCTTTCACAATTCTTATATTGTTGAAAGTTTGTCAGCTTATTATTCTTTCTTTCAAACATGATATATCCTTGTTGTATTTAAACTTGCTGGGCAAACTTGTTGCTCACCCTTGCTATATCATGATAAAACTTTCAGATTAAGACGAAACTTCGGATACAGGCAAAGACAAAGACAAACTCCAGAGTTGGATTTAGATGCAAGTTAAACTTGTAATAGTATTGAATGCAAATGACATGGTATGTCATATAGGATATTAAAGGCATGTATTAAGTTAAGGTTATAGACCTTGGGGATTATGTTGTAAAAAGTTATTGTATAAATAATTTATGTTTATATCTTCTGCAATAGTTATAGAAAGGATGTATCGTAACGTACCAGATCCGAGGTTCTAGGGACCCGAATTTGGGGGCGTCACAAAGAATGAGTCCAGCTAAAGGACTATAAACTGAACGCTCGATGGGGGCACCCCATCCAATCTCTCTCCCTCATTGTTTAATTCTTAATTACTTATTCACTCTATTCTCCCCTTGTTTAATTCTTGTTAGTTATCTATCATTTCCCCCCCTTATGTTTAATTCTTGGATACTTTGAGTTTAAGTCCATTTTTGCCATAATATAGCAAATTTCAATTATTGCATTTTTGAGAGTAGGTATATTTAGTTTACATAGTTCAATCTTGAGTATATGGAATAAGAATATGTCTCATCTTTGATGACCCTTTGTGCAGGAAATGATTCACATGCAAGTTGACTGCTTAGTCTCAATCTGCTGAAGAATCATCAGAACCAGGGCAGCGCGGCCTCGCCAACTTCCCAGCCAAGCTCATCGCGCCCGCACCACCAAAATCTTATGCAGAATGTTTTCGAGCCAGGCGCGCCTGCGGCCTTTCATGCCTACACCACGACGAGGCCGCGCCAATCCCCAGAATTTTTTTTTCAAAGTCTGCAGAATCGGTTCAATTCAATTGCTATGAGGATGAATGGTTAGAATAGAAATACAAAACATAGCGCACTGCAAATGTTTCTAAAAAGGGCTGAAAGACTAAATTGGAGTGCTAAATAAGTTTGGGGGGGTTGCAGGCCGAATTTTCAATGAATTAGAGAAGTCCACGCTCAGTTCCCAACTTTTGGATCCATCTAGACTTATCCACCGTCTGATACACCATTGGATCATGAGGAGGCGGACGGAGATGACAATGCCACTTAAGGGAGTAGTCTTTCACTTTTTACTACAATGAGGGCATTGTTCGTTTTAAGTTTGGGGGGATTGTTCTTCTTTAGGGTGCATATTAGTATGTTCATGTGTATTGCATATAGTTTAGTTTTTACTCATATGTTGCATCTAATAAATTGAAGAAAAAAAATCAAAAATATTTGTTAATATTTATTTTTAATTGTTGCGTTTAGTTAGGTCATATTGTATGAATCCAAGTTTTCAGTTTGTGTGAAATTCATTTGGCCTATAAGGATATTGGAATTACATGACTTGTGAACAGTTTTGATGACTTAGGCTTGGTTGTAATGTAATAGCATGATATAAATCTTTATCTGTTTGATGCTGATGTAACCGGATAGCATTTTTAAGTAACCATTATGATTTTCTCAGTTTAAATAGTCACATACTTGTCTTCTGGTGGGAAACTTTTGTTTTAATGAAAGAGAGTTAGTAAAAAGTTAGTAATGATTATGACTGCGCAAAAGCTTAAGTTTGGGGGAAAACAAGGAGTATGCATGCTATATATGTAAAAATAAAATAAAAAGAGAAAACGAGAAAAAGAAAAGAAAAAAAATAGAATGTGAATAAACACTTTGGCTAGTCGAGTCCTGTGGCCTTTGATATTCGAGCAAGTATGCCCTAGGGGTGTCTTTACACCCAGCGCCCTAAAGCCTTTTTGTTTGGGAGTCGTTGGTCAAAAGCTCGCTACACTGGTATCATTGAAAAGCCTAAGAGGGCTAGACATTGCACAGTAGAGTGTAAACACAGGAAAGTGCAAAAATTGCCTTCGTGAGTAAATAAAAGCATAATAAACCCCTTGTTGACTCTTAGCTTGGTTGATGCATAGTCTTTGTTGGAGCTTAATTTGTTTACTGTCTTTCTTGAGTTGAAACTGTGTTTTTCCCTCTAAGAAGCATATTATGTGAAGTATTTGTTCTGTAGCAAGTTTAATGGTTTCTAAGCACACACACACACTACATCAGTGATGACAGGTTTTGATTGGCAGAATAATATGCATTATGGCCTTGTTCTTGGTTGGATTCTCTGTTTGAAGATTTTGTAGGTTCTTTGAGGCAATTCTTGTGAGTTTCATATCTACCTGATGTTTGGATTCATTAGCGTTTAGATTAGATTGCATTGTGTTTAGTATATTGCATTTGCATTTTGTTGTGTTGTTTGGGGACAAGCAACGGTTCAAGTTTGGGGGTATTTGATAAGTCAGTTTTATACCTACTTATCCGATATCTACTACTTGAATTAGTTGATTAAACCTATATTTTGTAGTTACTTTTCATGCATTTTGTGTTCATTTTGTAGATCTTATGCTTGGGAACCGTGTGAGCGATTATTGGTATGAAAAGGCAAGAAAATGTAATCCGGATATCGTTTGGACTTTTATGATTAATTTCAAGTTCTTGACTTGAAACATGGGTTTTATTGTAGAGCTTCTTCTAAGCTTTTCGGAACATCTTGAATCGTCCCAATCGGAGTTTGGAGGCGAGAGTTATGACCTTTGTACCAACGGACGTTGAACTTCAATGTTTTGGGTTGCCATTGCACAAGCTGTCACTTCAAGCCCAATGTAAACCTTCATCCGTCCATTATTTCTCAATTCTCAAAGAATTAAAGTTGTAGATCTCGTCGATATCTTCGATTTGACAGGTGGCAGGCCCCATAACTCCTCCCGGATAAAAAATTATGGTTGTTCTACCAGAGGACACTGCAGCAGATTTTCTGGAGCGCGGCCGCGCCATTTTATAGTGTATCTGGAGCGCGGCCGCACCACTCCTGAAGCTGACCAGTTAACTTTTTCACTAAATAGTGCAATTGAAGCGTAACTTTAAAGAGGATCATATTAGGTCTTAAAAATAGAGATATAACAGAGAGAAAATGAGTATTCCATCCTTAGAGAACATCATCTTGTATATATCATCATTAGATATTCTTCTCTTCCATTAGATTAGATAAACCATAGATTAGATTAGATCTTTAGAGATTGAAGCTTTTAGAAAGCATTGGAGATTCATATTGGAAGCAAGAGAATTTAGATTTGCTCATTTTAAACCCTAAATTCTCTTCTTTTCTCTATGTATCTTTCAATGTTTATTCAATTGTGGTTTATGGATTTCACTTCAATCATGAATTAAACTCCATTTTGAGATTATAATGGATCTTGTATTGTAGTTTACTTTGATATGCTTCCTTGTTAGTCTTGTTAATCATTATTAGATTGTCTATTATGGTTTATATTCAATTGCTTAATTGCCTAGTTATCAATTACCGTGATAATCCATATGAAATTGAGAAATGGATTATGGGTTTAGATTTGATCACAATAGCATGTGTTTGTATGTTCTACATGGCATTGGAATGTATGATTTGTGCTTCGGATAGACATATACCGCAGCACCGTTTGTAGTCAATTGAGAACTTGCGCTTAAACTCTTATTAATGTTAAGTCACATAGCCATATAGTGATTTATGTAATTCGGGTGTTCATGTGCATTCTATCATTTGTAGATTATATGTGATATGGACTTAGTACATCGAGAGATGGCTATGTTTCACTTTCGTGTTCTCGACTAACAATTCGGTGATAATTAATTTGGCTTAACGGGAAGTGTATTGATTTAAATGAAATAATAGGTGATATTGTAGTCTCATATCTTCATTATCTATTTTTATTCTAGGGCTAATTAGTATTAGTTTAATTATTATTATTCAACATACTAAATCAATCATTTAAATAAGATTAAGTTGGTTACGGGTTAGTGTTTGGTGATTTTTATTAGATAGTTCTCTATGGGATCGATACTCTACATACTCTTTATTACTTGTTGACCATGTATACTTGCACGCATATATTAATCGAGAATACGACCAACAGATTTCTTTCATAGGCTAATTTAAATTAGTGAAATTCCTCTTAAAGGCGAATTCCCTATTAGCTTGGAATTTCTTCTGCCTTGGCAACCTTGTCGGCCCCAGGTTCACTGTCATGAAACCTGTAATGATCCCTCATAGCAATGGGGCTAATTTCAGGCGTAAGAAGGTTTGCTTCATGCTGGTTGGTTTGATTTATCAACCGTCTTATTATCTGATGTTGATAAACCACTAGTTCTGCTAGTTGTCCAACCTGTTCCTTGATAGACTTGATTTCATGTTCTATCAGGAACTGCTTTTTTGAGAACTCCCAACTATCTGGGCTATTGGTACTTACTTGGGTTGACTCTCCAACATACTAGAGGTATTTGAATCTTTCTCCGTTTCCCATGCCGATCATATTGACACTCTCCTCATTGTGTTAAGGCAGAGGATTGCCTTAAACATGTGGTTGTTCTTGTTTTGTCACCACAATCTCCCTGTTATATATCAGGTCTTGGATTTTATGATTGAGGGACCAACAATCTTGTGTGTCGTGGCCCGGTGCTCCAGAATGATAAGCACACTTCTTACTCAGGTCAAAATTTCGTTCGCTTGAACTAACCGGCGGAAGGAGCTGGACAATATTCTTTTGTACTGTCAGAAGTTTCAGCACATTTTCTAGTGAATCCCCCAAAGGTGTGAACGTTCTTTGACGTCTGACCTCTCCGGCTTTTTAAAAGAGAGGATCAGAAGGTTATGCAAGAGCTTGGAAAGGGGAATAATTTCTCCTTTGAATGGGCAAGCTGCTTGAATTGCCTCTCTGATTTTGTCCCTGAAGTATCAAGGACACCTCCTCTTCCTTCTTCTTGTGTACTCTCCGAGGATTACTATCATAGCTTCCAGATTGAATATGCTCAGTGTAGACACTCAAAATTTTACGTTTCTGTTACTGACTCTGCAGGAGGGCAAAACCGTCTCAATCCCGGTCACAATACCAGGATGTCAAACCAAACCTCGACAACACCATAATGTTAAGTGGAACCCCGGCGACAAACTCGGGATGTCAAGTAGCACCGACGATAACACCGGGATGTCAAGCTTAACCCCGATCACAATACCGGGATGTCAGACAAACCCCGGCAACACCGAGATATCAAGTGAAACCCCGGCGACAACACCAGGATGTCAAGCAGCCCTGACGAACACCCCGGGATGTCAAGCTCAACCCCGGCAGCACCAGGATGTCAAGCGGAACCCCGGCGACAACCCCGAGATGTTAAGCAGCCTCGACGACAAAATTGGGATGTCAAGCTCAACCCCGGTCATAATACCGGGATGTCAAGCCAAACCCCGACAACACCGAGATGTCAAGTGAAACCCCGACGACAACACTAGGATGTCAAGCAGCCCCGGCGACAACCCTGGGATGTCAATGCTCAACCCCGGTCACAATACCGGGATGTCAAGCCAAACCCTGGCAACACAGGGATGTCAAGTTCAACCCGAGTCACAATACCGGGATGTCAAGCTCAACCCCGATCACAATACCAGGATGTCAAGAAGCCCCGGCGACAACCCCGGGATGTCAAGCTCAACACCGATCACTATACCGGGATGTCAAGTCAAACCTTGGCAACACTGGGATGTTTAGTCAAGCCCCGGTCACAAACCCGGGAGGTACTGGAGCCCCGACGACAACACCGAAAGATCAATTCAACCTTTGGAGACAACCCCGAAGCATCACATCTTCCCCAAAGACAACCCTTGGAGGCCAAAGAAACCTCAGAGACAACCCTGAGGACGAACATAGTCGACTGGGATCAAAACCTCGGAAGACAACCCCTAGAAAATAGTCAAAGATCGTGCCAACACAAGAGACAACCCCTGGAGGGGCAAAACGGTCATTTTTACCAACCTTGAAGCCAATTTAGTCAAAATCAAGCCTAATTGATGCAATGAAGGTCAGAAAGAGCCATAACATTGATCCCGAGTGAAAACAGCACAATACTGCTCAAATGAACAAACTACGAAGAAACGAATATCCGGTTATAAACCCGTCTTCTTGGACTCGAAAAAGTTTAAGTCCCATGTTATTGTGACGCTCTCGGAATAGGGTTTTCGGAAAGGTATAGCATGCCTCAAACGGACACTCTGATCAAAAGTTAGAAAGTTTCGAATTGACATTGCGTTGCTTAGAGTGCACGTACTTCGAGACGACGGGACCCGCGGTTAGACCCGTGGTTACCGCGGTTACACCTGTAACCATCAGTTCTTTAACTATAAGACCCCCCCTTTGCAAAAAAAAAGAAAAACGCTCTGAAACTCTGCACATTCCGTTTCCTAGCCCGACTTCTAGTACTCCAAACTTAGATTATATTACTCCAATACGTTTGTATGCGTATATTCTACAACATATCAAAATTTAACCGGTGGAAACGTCCATTTAAAGCCTACCAAGTAGCAAAAAGCCCGTGTAGCAGTCCATTGTAAGTATTTTTACGATCATAACTCGTTTCTTACTTCATTACGTATTTATACACGTGCACGTAAAGTTTCATCTTTTGATTTTGCTCGAAACTCAGTTCCGTGGCTGTTTTTGCTTACTTTTTAGTACATTTTAGTACATATATACATTTTTTCGCATTTGCACAGCCTGGATTATCGATTCATGGCTTTTACTCGCTTTTATGTACATATATATATATACGTACTAACTTGTTCGGCCTGGATCGCTGATTCGTGGCCTTTTTTGCTTATTATATATATAATTGACTATATATACTAATTTTCAATTCTGTCAAGCCCGGATTGCAAATCCGTGGTAGTTACTACTTTTATATATATAACTATATATATATAAATTTTTCTGACTTTGTTTGGCCTAGATTGCCAATTCGTGGCCTTTATTGCTTTAATATATATATATATATATATATATATATATATATATAATAACTGTATATATTAACATTTATATTTCAGTTTCGCCTGGATTGAAAATTTGTGGCCTTTTTACAGCTTTTATAATATATATATATATATATATATATATATATATATTTACATTTCAGTTGAGCTTAGAAAAATTCATGGCTCTTTATCTCTTTTATACACATATATATATATATTTACATTATGTCAAGCCTGAATTATTCCGTGGCTCTTTTATAGCTTTTATAAATATATATATATATATATATATATATATATATATTTACATTCTGTTAAGCCTGGATTATTCTGTGGCTCTTTTACGGCTTTTATAAATATATATATATATATATATATATATATATACATATACATGTATATATATATATTTACATTTTCTGTCCGGGCCTGAGATTGGAAATCCGTCGCCCTTTACATCTTTTATATATATATATATATAATTTCATATATATATATATATATATATATATATATTCTTTATTTATTGTGATTAATATTTGTTTTAATTATTCATTTTATATGAATTTATTTTAATATAAATTTGGTGGTTTAGATTTATTAGAATCTAGCTCTTTCTACCTTTCAAACGGTTCAAAATAGGTCCAACCGGAACCGGGAAGCTAGAATGGCCAAGATTTATTTAAATCTAGCTTTCTTTCTAGTTTTGTTAAATATGAAGGCAACCTCGTGACCCTCAGATTCCTATCTAGTGGGAACGAGAAGCTTTGGCTACACACATGCCAGGATTTGACTGATAAATCCTTGGTTTTTGGGACGTCTGGATGTAAATATATATTTTATGTAAATATTTGGGCTGTGCATGTTTTCTTGGCCTTCTCCTGTGAGCCTAGGAATCGTGGGATTCATGATCAAACTAATCAGAATTTTATTCCCACGATGGACAAACTCCACATTACAAATGTACCCTGCCAGTTTTTCTGTAAAAATATATATCCGAAAGACCTTAAAATGGTTATCCGGGTTTAAGGTCTCAAACATAATGAAATAATGGTTTGTCGTGCTAGAGTCACTCTGATGGCTGTCCTGCCTATGAGAAGATCGACACTTGTCTATATTTTGTGGTCGAGGATGCTTCGCAGCCCGACAATTACCATCCAAATCGGGCCGAAGGCTAAAATGGAAGTATCAACATGCTTCAATTCCTACGTTAGCATATGGGTTTGAAAAACAACCTTTCAAAACATTATTTTCATATCTTGTCTAACAAAGGACCTTTTGCAAATCAAATCAAACCCTTCATATATAGGTTCAACGAAGCACGACAATACTTTCAAAACAAACAAACGTTGGCCCAATTTCTTCCAGCATCCACACACACATTGCAAATAGAAAGGGAAATATTGAAAAGATGCGGTACCGTGTTTTCACGGGAGTTAGGGGGGGTTCCGAACACCTTCCCCCCACTTAACCAAGCCCCCGAACTTTACAATTTCTGTTTCAAGATCAAGTTTCGACAGTGTCCAGCAATTGGACCTACTTGCAAATAAAACTCGGTCGAGTTGGTACAACCATTTTAAATCTACAAACTAGCGACTCTGTAAAACCTTTCAAATCATCGACATGATACATGTTGGCCTTTTCCTAAAAAATTCACCCTTTATAAAATAGATAAGGTAATAACGGTAGAAAACAACAAAACTTAGGAAGAGAGAAAGATCGGGTCCAAAGCTGACCGAATTTTTTCCGATGTCGACACGTGGCGACTCTGCTGGGGACAGTAGAGAGCTTAGGCCGAGCTTAAATCTTTTCAAAATTTCCCTTTAATATCTGCGTATGTGTGAATGCTGCGTTTTACATTGAATGGATGTGAATGAATGCTTTACTGCTTTATATTAGTGCTTTGCACAATGTCATCATTTTATATGACGAGACACGATGTATGTGAATGTATGTTGTGTGATTCCTCCACCAGGAGGCGAACTCATCAGTGTTTGATTACTGGACTCAAAGGAGGCTAATCCTGCGAGGCTCGGGAAAGGTACCACTCGAATTTGCTCCAATTGAAAGACCGAATTAATTTTCCCTCTAGTAGATTGCGATGATCTGAGGACCTTTATGTCGAAAAGCTACGAGAGTAGCCTAAGATAGGTCAGCCTCTAATTAACCAAATCCAAAGGGAAGCTTCTTCATGCCTTCCTCTTTCAATTCAATGTCAATCTTCCAATTCCTATGTAAATTTCAAGATTCAATGTAAATATACATGTCTTGTAAATCCTATCATACTATCCTATCATTAAAACAACTGACCTTTGTTTTATAGGATAAGATTAAAAAATCTCAAAAATAAACACATTGCATAGCATGCATCCAACTGATACCTACATCAGGAAATTAACACACCTACTTTCATTGTAGGAAAAAATTGGTCGCGTCACCAGGTCAAAATCTAAGAAAGCACTAGGCCGATCTTCAAACATGGCTTCAAGTGCTCAACCTGAATCCATTCCTGTCTCTAAGGAAGAGTTCGAAGGATTAAAGAACCAGATAGCCGAATTGGCCATTTTCTTGAAAGAACAAAGCAAAGGTCTTCAAGGGAAACAAGCACCCGGTCATACAGAACCATCTACACCCTGTGGCAGTCAAGAGACTGGAAAGAAATACACTAAGATTCCTGAACCACAGAACCTGGATATGACCAACAAAACCCCTGAAATCATCAATATCAACAAAGAGCAGGAAGCTGGTGATATTCTGAATAAAGTATAACAAATGGAAGAAACCATCCAGTCCATTAAAGGGACTGGGGCATTTAGGAGTGTCAATTATTCAGACTTATATATATTCCAGTGGCTCGTTATCCAGAAAAATTTCAAGTCTCTGATTTTGAGAAATATGATGGATTAGGAGATCCCTACACCCATTTAAAGGTATTCATTGGAGAGCTCGGATCCTATGCAGAGGACGAGAAACTCAGAATGCAATTGTTCCAGAAGAGTCTGACTAGAGAGGCTAGAGCCTGGTATGCCCGATTGGACAATTCAAAGATTTATAGCTGGGAAGAGTTAGCACATGCCTTCCTCCATCAATACAGTTTTTAGTACCAAATGGCTCCAGACAGATATCAAATCAACAAAATAAAAAAGCAAAACGCTGAGTCATTCAGAGAATATGCCCAAAGATGGAGGCGAGTGGCAGCACAAGTCACCCCACCTATGACTGAGTCTGAGATAGTCATGACCTTCATCGACATTGAAGAAGCTCCGTATTATGAAAGGGTCTTAGCAGGTATAGGAAAACCATTCTCGGAGATGATCAAGCATGGAGAAATGGCTAAAATGGGGCTAAAATCTAGGAAGATAAAAGATCTTACAGCCTTGGAATCTGCTGCCGAGCATATCTAATCTGGGAGTTATGGGAGTAATCCCCGGAGAGTACACAAGAAGAAAGAAGAAGAAGTGTCCTTAGTACCGCAAGGACAGAATCAGAGGGGCGATTCGAGCAGTATGCCCATTCAAATGAGGAACTATTCCCCTTTTCAAGCTCCAGCCCAACCTTCTAATCGTCCATTTCAGAAAACAGCGGAGGCTAGACGTCGGAGAATGTTCACTCCTTTAGGGGATTCACTCAAGAATGTGCTGAAACTGTTGACAGCACAGAAGAAGATTGTTCAACTCCTTCCACCAACCAGTACCGGTGGACGAAATTTCGACCCAAGTAAAAAGTGTGCATACCATTCTGGATCCCCGGGCCATGATACACAAGACTGTTGGTCTCTCAAGCACAAAATCCAAGACTTGATAGACAAAGGAGAGATTGTGGTGACCAAACCGGAGCAACCACATGTGCAGGATAATCCCATCCCTCAGAACAAAGAGGAAAGTGTCAATATGGTTAGCACGAGGAGTGGGGAAGGATCCAAATACCTCCGTTATGTCCGAGAGTCAACTCAATCCAGCACCAATATCCCAGATAGTTGGGAGTTCTCAGAGAGACAGTTCCTGATGGAACAGGAAATCAAGTCTATTAAGGAACAGATTGGACAGTTGGCGGATCTGGTCGTGTATCAACATTAGATAACTAGACAGCTAATAAACCAGACCAACTAGCATGAAGCAAGTCCTCCCACACCAAAAATTAGCCCCATTGCTATGAGGGATCATTACTGATTTCATGAGCATGAACCTTGGGCCGATAAGGTGGCCAAGGAGGAGAAGTTCTAAGCTGATAGGGAATTCGTCTTCAAGAGGAATTTCACTAATTTGAACCAGCTGATGAAGGAAATCCTCCAAATATTGATCAATGAGGGGATGGTTACAGATCTGTTACCCCCGGTGAACCCTCAATCTATGAAATTCAAGCTTGACAGAATTTGTCAGTATTATTCTAATGTACCTGGTCATGACACCGAAGACTGCTAGGGATTTTGTCACCTAATTCAGAATATGATTGAAAATGGTGAGCTAATAAAAGCAAATCAAGACTACGGCTCCCCTAGTGAGGAAGCACTCTTTATTCCTATGGATTGGAATCAGGAGACAGTGGCTATTATTTCATGTGAGAAGGATCTAGCTGTGACACCCTTAATACTGCCAGGGAAAGGGGTCCAAGAAACAAAGAATCCTGTGAAGGTATCTGCACCCAAACCTTAAATATTACCCTTCAGACCGCAATATCTAGTGATCATTCTAAAAAGAGTCTCATGAAACTATAGGAATGATGAAGGTTCCACCTTAAATAATATTCCAGCATATCCAAGGAGAATCCATTGTACCTGCTTCAGCGGGTGATCAATTCAGTCATCAAAGATAAAGAGAAAGTGGCTGAAGGGAAAATCGAAGAATTCCTCAGCAAAATGAGGTATAATGAGATCAAGGTGGTGCAAAGCTTGAAAGATGCACCCAAACAGATGTCCATCCTATATCTGGTCTTATCCTCGGTGGATCATCACAATATTCTGGTGAAAGTATTGGAGGAAGCCCATCTGCCAAAGACAGTAGATACTGAAAAATTGTGTCACGTGATAGAACACATCTTCAACAGCAATGTGGTATCTTTCACCGATGATGATATACCCGCAGAGGGGACGGGTCATTGCAAGTCACTGCATATAGTAGTAATGTCATCAGGGTATGTGATCCGAGGTGTGCTAATAGATAGAGGATCGTCCCTGAACATCTGTCCCTACGATACCTTGGAGAGAATGAAGATTAACCCAAACCGGATCTGTACCAGTTATATAGTTATCCAGGCTTTCGATGGGTCTCTCCGAGAAGATGTGGGAGAGATTGAGCCGCCATTGGATATTGGTCCCCACACTTTCTATGTATCCTTCCAGGTACTCAACAATACCACCGGATATAATTTGTTGCTAGAAAGGCCGTAGATCCACATGGCTGGAGTAGTTCCATCCACCCTCCATCAGTAGCTCAAGTATATTATCAATGGCAACCTAATCACAGAGAATGCCGAACCAGAATACCATGTCTGCATACAGGGAGACATGCCAATGATCAGTCTAGATGAAGGGGTTGAACCTGCAAGTTTTCAAGCATTAGAGATGAGCAATATTCAGTACCTACCTATTGGGGCACCAGCTCTGAAACCAAAAGTTTCCCTTGAATTAATGACAGTGGGTCAGGAGATGGTATCTTTGGGTTTCTGCCTTAGAGAAGGGTTAGGAAAAAATCAGCAAGGAATCAAGAGTCCGGTGCAAATCCCGAGCCAATCAGGGAAGGTCGGATTGGGCTATTCATCTGGATCAAACCATCGAAACCCACACAAGCATCCAAAGGTTTCTGCTTCCACTATAATATTGCCAAACCTCAGTGATGTCGGATTTATAAAGCCAATGAGGAAGATTCCTGCTGTTGTGTCAGCCATGTTGTTTCCTCCAACCATACCGATAAGTGAGAGAAAAGCCCCAAAGCCTGATGGGGAGAGCAAAAAGAGAAAGGAGAAGTTCATGCATAAAGGACGAGAACCATTTGCTAACATGTACTTTTTGATGCACTAAGAGGGTATGAATGATGATATCCCAGACAGTGACGAAGAAGATCAGATCCGAATTCCTCGTATCAAGAAGGGGAAGGGTGGCAGTTCAACGAAGAATCCCGGCCCTGATCTGAAGGATGTCTCAGTCGTAATAAGAGACGAGACAGATGAGCACAACTCCTTTATCTTCCCTATTAATGAGGAGTTGACGTTGGACAATTGGAGCAGCGTCCCGTGCCTCATTCAAAAAGGGTAAAAGGGCAGAGAGTCCAGCTGCCCTGAAACGTAGTTTTATTTACTGCTTGTTTTGTTGAACAGCTATAGCAGTAACTTTTATCATACTTTTGCTAAATGCTTTGTATATTTAAGCAATCTCATATATTAAAGTGAAATCATTTTGTTTTCAGGACTCTAGAATTGGATTTGTTTGTCACTGCTGATGAGATGCCAGACTGTCACAGTGATTACAACTTTGATGTAGAACTAAGCTTCGACTTGATAGAAATTGATCAAGAGGAGATAAATGACTATGAGGTGCCCGAGGATATCAATGAATGGGTCAAAGACAAACCCAAACCAAACCTTAATCAAAACACCACTATCAATATCGGAACCTCAGGAAATCTCAAAGAAATCCAGATAGGCCTAAACCTCGCCCCAGACCAAAGAACCGACCTGATTAAAATCTTAACCCAATTTTAGGATGTGTTTGCATGGTCACACGAAGACATGATTGGCTAATCTACTGACATTGTCATTTATCAACTCCCTAATAAAGATGGATTCAAGCCAGTCAAGTAGAAGCTCAGGAGATTGAAACCTTATTGGAGTCTAAAAGTCAAAGAAGAGGTTGTCAAACAATTCAAAGCCGACATCATCATGGTATCAACATACCTGGAGTGGCTATCAAACATAGTTCCCGTGCCTAAGCCCTGATGGAAGGTACGAGTATACGTGGATTATAAGAATTTAAACAAAGCTTGTCTCAAAGATAATTTCCCGATACCTTTCATCCATATCTTGATAGACAATACGCATAGTATGACATGTATTTTTTTATGGATTGCTTTGCTGGATACCATCAAATTATGGTCGCTGAAGAGGATAGAGAGAAGACAGCTTTCATCACTCCTTGGGGAACCTTCTGCTAAAGACGTTTATCCTTCGGCCTCATCAATGCCAGTAGCACGTATCAGCAAGCCATGATGGCCCTGTTTCATGACATGATGCACAAGGAGATAGAGGTTTATGTGGATGACATCATCGTTAAATCCCGGAAGGAGGACAATCATATCAACCATCTCAAAAAGCTGTTCAACAGGTTGCGTAAGTACAACCTCAAGCTGAATCCGGCCAAATGTGTATTTGGTGTCAAATCGGGTAAGTTGTTGGGATTTTTGGTAAGCAATAGAGGTATTGAGCTGGATCTCGCCAAGATTAAAGCCATCACGGAGATGCTAGTACCCCAAACAGAGAAGGAGATACGCGGGCTCCTAGGAAGGATCAATTTCATAAGCCGGTTCATTTCCCAGCTTACAATAACTTGTGAACCCATCTTCAAGCTACTAAGGAAGAATTCCTCCATGAAATGGAATGAGGATTGCTAAAAAATTTCCTTACCATCAAAAAGCAGATGATTGAAGTGCCTGTCTTGGTGCCCTCGAGGGATGAAGTTCCCCTATTTATGTACTTGTCCGTCAATGCCAACGCAATGGGCTGTATGTTGGGATAAAAAGATGATAGTAGCAAGAAGAGAGCTATCTACTACATCAGTAAAAGATTCCGCAGTGGTGAACAGAAGTACACATTGATTGAGAAGACATGTTATGCGTTAGCATGGGTCGCCATAACGTTACAACATTATCTGCATGGGCACACAACCTATCTCATATCCCGAATTGATCCACTGAAGTATGTATTCAACAAGCCAATGTTAAATTTTTGATTATCCAAATGGCAGTTGATACTTCAATAATTCGATAATGTCTATGTGACTCAGAAGTCCATCAAATGTCAGGGCATTGTAGATCAACTAGCCAAAGCATCGTCCTGAGGTTTTGAGCCTTTGGAAACTTATTTCCCGGACGAAGGAATCATGGAAATTCAACAAATACCTAAGGAGAATACAGTCCAACCCTGGAAAATGTATTTCGACAGAGCGGTGAACATGGAAGGTGAGGGAGCTGGGGCAGTCCTTGTCTCTGGTACAGGAGAGTAGTATCATGTGGCTACCAAGTTGTAGTTTGTCAACACCAACAACACAGCTGAGTATGAAGGCTGCATAATAGGGTTGATACTAGCCCAATCCATGGGTGTCCAGCGACTATTAGTCTTTGGAGATTCTGAGTTGTTTATCAGACAAACCACTGGGGCATATCATACCAAAGAATTGCATCTGATGCCTTATCATCGGCAGTTTGTCAAGATGTCCACAGAGTTTGAAGAGATAACCTTCATCCACATCCTTCGAGGAAGGAACAACTTTGCAGATGCATTGGCAACTTTGGGTTCCCTGATCCACATATCTGGTAGGAGAGGAATTCCCGACATCAAATTCGTGAACCAAAAGGCCTCGACATATGGGAATTACAATGGAGAAGTGTCAGATGAAATACCTCCTATAAAACAGCCTTGGTATCAAGACATCAAGGAATATCTCTAAGATGGATCTACACCTACTGGGGCAAGCCAAGCGCGAAAAGAAGAGGATTCACAAGATGGCTATGAAGTTTTATCTATGTGGAGATGCACTCTACAAAAAAGATGCTGGAATAGGCCTTTTAAGATGCCTCGATAAAGAGCAAGCCCAGAGATTGATGGATGAAGTCCACGGTGGAGTTTGTGGTCCACACATGAGCGGTCATTTGCTGGCCAAGAAGATAGTAAGAGCAGGGCATTATTGGATCTCTCTCAAAGCTGACTGTGATGATCACGTCAGGAGATGCTACCAATGCTAAGTCCACGAAAATGCTATTCACGCTCCTCTAAATGAGCTACACAACACGAGTTCGCCATGCCCTTTCTGCATATGGGGAATGGATGTGATTGGTGTAATACCCGAGAATTTTCATATATTATTAAATGAATATATTAATGGGAATGAGAATTTATTTAATATAAATAATTTTATGTTATGAGAAGGATTAATTCAATTAAATAAAATTGAATAATTATAATAATAATTGAGAAACTTATGGAGTTTGCGATAAACTCGTGATAGCCTTGTGTGGCACAGTGACATAATATAAGAATGATTATATTAATTTAAGCGAACAATTAATCTATATTAATTGTTAATTGTAGAATATTAATTAATTGTTATTGTAGAATATTAATTAATTGTTGTGGAATATTAACTGTGATTGATTAATAATATGTAATTATTATTATTGCAAGAAATATAATAATAATAACGAGCAACGTGTCTATAATATAATAAGATTTATATTTATATACTGTGCGTGATAAATGAGCAATGGTTGTGAAAATTAATAATTTTATTAATTAACGAAGAATGGATTAATTAATATTATTGGTAATTAATTGATTAGATGAATAATTTATTTATTTGACATTATGAATAATAAAGCAAATAAGTAAGTTATTAATATAATAAGATCATATTGTACAAGCATGCAATAATTAATAATATAAAGTATATGGAATACAACTATATTATAGTGTGGTGCAACATTTACGTGACTATACTATATTTATGGACCATGTATTAAGATTGATTGAAATATATAAGCTACATGATAATGCCAATGTGACAATGTGAGTGAGTATACAATAAAAATATCATAGATATATTGTAAACAATTGTTGATTAATAGAATTTAAATTAAATAATACAAGATATAATGTAATGTGGTAGTATCCGATTGAATTATATTGGTAAGATAAAATGTACATGGACTATATATGTACAAATTACATTTGCTACATTGCAATGTTACTTATTCATTGAGTTATAATGGGACATTTCATGATGACTTAAAATACATAAAATATAAGTATATGATATGTGTATTGTAATACAAGTGTAACATGTAGTTTCATTTGCAAATGCTGAGCTTAGTGTGCTTTGTCCCATATTGATAGACACAAACCTTGTACACATGAATAGCATTATGAAGTCTGAGGCCTATATCCCACAAACTCAGCAAACATTTCGTAGCTTTCATAGCAAATGATGAACTTGGATGTGGGGATCATGATTGATTACAACAACTAATTACCAACTCCCTCTTATTTAGCATGCAATCCATTCATCTGTTAGTTTAGATTGGAAGTTAATAGCATTGTCTGGATTTCAATTCTTCTATAAATATACGCTCATCTCTTCTCTCTTTTCAATTGCTGAGAATTGCTTGAATAGTGAGTTAAGAGTTATATATATATATATATATATATATATATATATATATATATATATATATATCAGTGTTAAGCCTTATTAAGATAGCAGCAAGTTCAATTACATTTGTAGAGGTATACGTCTATTCCAAGTTCTTCATTTTCCATTTTTCTATTTCTGCAATTATTCTTGAATTTCAATTTCTGACTATGCCAAATTGGAATGTAATTGGATTGAAGGAAGTTTGTTTAGTTGCTATAGACTTATAAACATGTTTAAACCATACTGTGACTGCTTGGAACTATTTTTGTGAAGTAATTTTTGTGTTTGGGCTGGGAACTGCCAAAGCAGGGAGCTCACTGGTGCTGGCCGAAGCACGGCGCAGCTGCGCCGGTTTACTACTGAGGCGCAGCGCAGCTGCGCCGGCCCCTCAACCCAGTTCCTACTTTCTGCTTGCTTTTTGGTATGTGATAGTTTCTTGCATTGATTTAAACGAACATGTTAACATGCGTAGTATGTATATATGGGTACATAAACTTAACATAAGTATGTTTAAACCAAGATGGTATACCTTTTGACAAAATAACTTATGTTCTTCAAAGTGAACTTAGAGTTTTCAAAAAGGGACTTTGATATATAGGCGCCATGGTTATGTTCTGACTTGTGAGACATATTGGTATGACCTAGACACACACGAAATGCATATTGACTTAAGTAAATATGTATCGTGATATAATATGAACATGTGAACCTAACTAGTGCACTTTCCTAACGAAAATCAATGTTTTGAAAACAAACTTTGACATGTGTGTAACACATTGATGTTCTGATTTTCGAGGCATGTTAGTATGATATAGAGACACATGATTTGAATGTTAACATGCATATCTAAACTTCATAATATGACTTGAACAAGTGAACCTCAATAATGAACCTTTCTAATGAAAACACAAGCTTTGAACATGGACTCTAACATGTTATACTGAGACTCTTTGTTCTGATTTTTCGAGCATGTAATATAACCTTGAAATACGTGTCAGACATGTTAACATACGAATCGAGATAGCATGAACATGATAGGCCCTATTAGTGAGATTTACTAATGAAAATATGAGCTTTGATTGTGAACCTTAACATGTTATTGTAAGTTTCATATTCTGATATTTATGGACACATGTGATAGTACTCTTAGACTCATTCATGTGTCATGCATGTATATATACCATGATTAGTTGTCGTGATTCAAGTTTAGCATAAACGAAGCATGTTTTTAAACTAATAACAATGATAGTAGCATGTATGCGATATGAATACTCATGAACATACTTAAAATAAGTATATGAACACCTTATGTGTTTACAAGGTGAGCATGCTAGATTTTGTAACATCACGACCTTGAATGGTTTTAAATTATCGAAAGTGTTAACTTAGAAGCTATATCACATATGTTTGGAACGGGGGAAGGTTATACAAACATAAAAGTATTCTTTAAAATGTATACATGCTACGTGATATTATATGATGTTACTTGAACCCGATTTTGACGGTTAACTTATAGTAATACTATAACTTGCTAAAATAGAATATGTTTGCTATTTGTGATAGTCTCATATGATAGTAATGAGGTATGAAGATGATTAACTTGAAAAAAGAGGAAAGTTAAGGATAGAAGTTATATTAATATAATACTATATAACTGTGTCGCTAGGTCAAGACTTAGCTTATGTGATAATCGTATATACGAAATGAGATATAATGTTAAACTATATGACTAATGAATATCATATATACGTAACTATATTACGATAGGATTCGAAAAGTGTTGATTAAATTACGGGGATAAACTACGCTTAAGGCAAGTATCCTAACCGACGCATTTACTTTATGCAAGTATTCTATCCTTGTATATTGCGAGCTAGTTTATTTACTTACTCGTTTGAATTGAATTAGCATACTTGAACTCTTATTTCATTAAAGCTATTATTCATGATGAACCTAGTATTATTCTTGAATATTATGAAAGTGTCTATGCCATTTGATTCGGCTAGACTTATATTATTGAAAAGCGACCCAAACCAATTGATTGGTGCGGGATCTCGTATTTGACTGAGAAGAACAACCTTCTTTGAAGGGAAAATATAATTGTCGGAGAACCGACAGTGCGCACTTGAGTATGATTGATTGTTATGCATAACGTATGTTACTTTAGGCTGATCACTTGTTGTACCTGTTTTTGGATTTGGGTTATCAGTTTAATACTGTTAATTCTAGTAGAAGTTCATAGTCCTTAGTGACTGCTCAGTATTCAGTTATATTGAAATCTTGAATTGATTTATTATTGAATCACGTTGATATTATTCTGTCCTTAGCGACTGTTATTGAAAACTGTTGATATTCTTGTTATCCTTGAACTATCAAACCTTTCTATACCCTTTCGAGAATTGAGAATTTTATTACTCACCCTTATTGTATATTACTTGCTGGGCAATTGTGCTCATTCTTGCTTTCCCTAAAAAAATTTCAGTTAAGGCCAAGCAGTGTGGACCTTAGGGCACAGATAAGGGCAAGGGAAAGGCTACTGAGTAGCTTAAACTATGTAGGACTTATGATTGTAATAAAGAACTTATGATATTATGTACTAGTTAAGGTTATTTATGCTTAAGATATGTCTAAGCTATGTAATCATTGTTTAAGTTACGAGACCTTGGGACATGAATAATTATATTATTTAAATGTATTTTATTCGGTATTAGTTGTATATTATTCTGCTGTGCGATGTGACATCTAGTTGTATTATAATTGTGATGTATTACCATGAGCACGTGACGAACCGAATTCGAGAGACACCGTGACGGTCCTGGAATTTGGGGGCGTCACAGGTTGGTATCAAAGCTGTAGTTATAAACCTTTGGAACAAGTGTCCTTAGACTATAACTTAGGCGAACTTAGAAGTTGGAAATAAGATAAAACTCACATAGAGTTTTCCCTAGAGCGAGACTTAGCGTGTTATGAAATGTAACTTCATTCTATACAATGAACTTATGTTTTATTTAACATTCTAATGGAGTTGCTATTTGTTTGTCTTGCGTTTGTGATTGTAGGATGACAGACACAGGTGTACCTAGTAGTGTGGCAGAGGAGGAGTCCAGGCATATACATGTAGTATACGAGGCACCTCTAGAGGCTACACCAGTGCAGGTTGTTGCATCATTCGAGTCTGACGACGAGGACGAGATTGAGATAGAGTCTGATCCAGAGGAGGAGCCAATGGAGGACGAGCCAATAGAGGATGAGCCAGTAGAGGACTCTGATGAGGCTACTGTAGAGGAGCAGATGCTAGGAGAGTATGAGGAGCGGATCCTAGAGTTAGACTGCAGGGTCCAGGAGCTGGAGGCCGAGGCCCATGAGAGAGAGTCTGAGTTCCAGAAGCTGAGGGACGAAGACCATCAGAGGAAGCTGGCCATGCAGGAGTTAGAGGTAGAGATTGCATATCGTAGGGAGGCAGGGATCTAGATGGGGACTTTATTCCACAGGTCGATGGTGAGAAATGTAGATATAGCAGGGAAGCTGGAAGAAGTAGAACAGAGAGAATTAAGTGAGAAGACTGAGAAAGAGGCACTCCGTACTCAGTTAGAGTTGGAGGTGATGGATAGGATACACTTCGAGGAGAAGTGGGAAGTGGCCAATGAGAGAGCTGACGACCTAGAGGACGAGGTCAGGTGCAAGAAGAGGAGGTTGAACAAGATGGGGTATGTGTTCCGTTCAGCTTTTGAGAGGGTGATTGATGGTGTGTACCACTACCCGGCAGAGCAGGGACAGACTCTACATACCTTGAGTCGAGAGCTGGTTGCGTATATAGCGTAGATGGAGTACAAGAGCGCAGTGGAGCGAGGGATGATGTGATGAAATTTCCTTAGATGGTCTAGTGATAGTTTAGTAGAATTTATCTTTATGTGTTGTACATACTATGTTGTAATCCCTATCTTTTGTGTAAGATGTGGGATAGTGATGTAAACCCCGAGTTAGCTTTTGTTAGAGGGGTAGTATGGTAGTAGGTTGGTATATTCACCGTCTTTTGTGATATTAGGGGATATATATGATAACATTTATAGCAGTATGCTAGGGAAATCAAGTAATGAAACGATTTGGCATATGAATATAAATGAAGTTTATTTCAGAAATGTGTTATAAATTTATTCTTTTAGTATTAAAAGAAATACTTAAGTAATATACTTGAATAATAATAAAATGAAAATTTATGATGCAGATAATGCTGCCCAGACGTAGATTGACTGCACCAGAAGAATCTGTTAATAACAAGAGGGAACAAGTTGACCCGATCCAGAAACTGGTAGACCTGTTAGGAGAGGCATTAAGGGGAAGGAACAATGAACCCGTTCGCCCAAACCCTCAGGTTGTGCCAGTAACAACCTTTAAAGACTTTAAGAGTGTAGGACCCCCGGAGTTCGAGGGAGCTACCGACCCCATCGTCGCACAAACGTGGATCAAGGAGATCGAAAAAGCTTTCACTATAGCTCGCGTAGGCGAAGATCAGAAGACGGTATTTGCCACATACATGATGAGGGGAGAAACTGAACTACTGGTGGGAGGCTAATCAACAAAGAGCTGGAGAAAGGATAATAGCTTGGGATAAGTTTAAGACGCTGTTCTTCGAGAATTACTTCCCGAAGAGTATGAAGAATCGGATGGAGGTGAAATTCCTAGAGTTAAAATAAGGGGAGATGACGGTGGCACAATACGCGACTAGGTTTAACGAACTAGCGCGATTTGCGGAGCATCAACTTGGTGATGAAGAGAGGAAGGCTAGACGATTCGAACAAGGACTGAAGCCTTGGCTATTCAATAAGGTGTCAGTTCTTCAAATTGATTCCTTTGCAACATTATTGGAGAAGGCAATCATTGCGGAAGGTGGCAGTGAGGCCTTAAGTCTGTATAACAAGGAGAAGAAAGGAAAGAATGCTAGAGGAGAGAATCGTACTGGAGGAAGCAGCAGTGGAGGAAGTAATTTGGGAAAGAGAAAGTGGGAGAATAACAACAACAACAACAAAAACAACAATAATCAATCAGGGAATTTTTGTGGAGGTTTCAAGAAGAGTGCTGAAGGATGCCCAAAGTGTGGGAAGAATCACCAGGGCGAGTACTGGAAGGGACGTGACACTTGCTACAACTGCGGACAGGAAGGGTACATCTCGCCCAACTGTCCGAAACCAAAGAAGATACAAGGATGCTTTGCATGTGGGTCGACGGAGCACCGAATTAAGGACTGCCCAAAGAAGAGAAGTGGCGGGGGTAGCAATCAGCAAGGAGGCAACAAGCTGATGATCAGCGGACCGGCACAATCCAACCGCCTAACCGCCAGAACTTTTATCATGACCGTCCAGGATGCCGTGGCTGCGAAGGACGTGGTGTCAGGTATAATCCCAATCAATGATATAAATGCTTATGTATTATTTGATTCGGGTGCCACCTGTTCTTTTATATCTGAAGAATTTGCTAGTAAACTTAGTACACCCCGAGAATGATTAGAAAATCCTTTAAACATAGAAGTTGCTAACAAGGAAGTGATCCCTATAGAATACGTTTATCGAAATTGTCGCGCAAACATTAGAGAACATGAACTGAGCGTAGACTTGATTCCTATTAGATTGGGAGAATTTGATGTGATACTGGGAATGGATTGGTTGTATAACCATGCAGCGAAAATTGATTGTCAGAATAAATGTGTGAACCTTCAGACTCCGAGTAAGTCTAAGGTAGTGTTTTATGGTAGCTCATCGCTTAAGTAATCGTGTAAGATCCCGAAACCCTAATAAGAAGTCCGTTATATAAATTCCGTGATTATTAAATAAAATCTCTCCGTTCTGAATGTATATTATGTTACTATATACTCTAATTAAGAATTATGTTAAATAAAATTTTGTCCGAAAATTAACGTGCTTGACACCTTGTGCTTAAAATTTTTCTCCTTATTCGGACTTTTAAATACATTTGATTTTTTAAGCTGCTTTGTCGTGCTTACACTGACAAAACGCTTTGTCGTGCTTATTAGGATATATACAAACCCTAGTTTAGGAAACCCTAAACCTAAATTTGAAATCCTAACCCTAATTACTTGTTACAAACCTAAATTAGATTATCCTTAACCCTAATTATGTTAACTAAACCCTAATTAGGTGTTAATTACATAATTATAACATCGTAATCATTAAAAACAAAACCCTAATTGAAATTAGGGTTAATCAAAGTAGGATTTAGCTACTAATTAAGGTGAACTAGCTCACAAGTAGGTGCCAACACATAGGACCAGGTGCAATAAACTTGCTATTAGATAAAAATCCTCCCCAAAGCAGCACAAGTATCATGGCTAGGATATTTTTGGAGGCAAGTAGGTAAAAAGGACCAAAAACCCTAGCTTCTAAGTTCTATAAATAGCAGCCCATATTCTGGCCAAAACCCACGAAATTCTGAAGCTACAACACTCATAGTACATGCCATAACAAGCCCAAGCAATTACAAGATTAGAATCAGTAGCTAGAAAGAGGAAATCAAGCAAGAAAGGTAAAAACCCTAATTCTATGCTAGATCTTTGATGCTATAAAAAAATTATTGTTTAGATGTTTAGTAATACATAATAACATGTTAGTAATTGATCTGGGTTCATAGAACATGTTTCCATAACGTTTAGATGAATCAAAATGAAGTTTTAAGCAAGTTAAAAATTCTGGGGAAAACAGGTCTGACAGTCGAATGTCAGGGCCTGTAGATCCGTGTATGTTAATGAATTGATGTGTTAGTTGTATTGTAATTGTAGTATTACATGAGCTTAGTAAACTAGAAGTAGAATCATGTTAAACGGATCAACAGGTTGAGAGATATGATCGATTTAAAGTGCCTACTCGATTCGCTCGTTTCTGATTTCTGGGTTACCCAGAAATCTTATGAACAACCGAGCGAGGTACTTTGACCGACATATATATCTCAATCTTTATGTTGTTTATATTATCTTTTGTATCTATTTTATAGTCTGACATGTAGAGTACACCACTGAAGCACTCTAGTACATAAGGAAATCATAGGATTACCGGAATTAATGGTCAAAAAGCGTTGACCAAGCTTGTTCGAGTTTTTTGGGTTTTCCAAAAATCTGAAGAACACGAAGAACAGCCCTTAGGTGTACTTTGACCGACTTAGATCTAGACCTTAGGAACATAATCTGTCCAAATAAGTGTCACCTACATGTACCTTGGTATATAGACTACAACCCACAACAATCAAAACACAAATATATCACACAAACCGAAAGATCTAGGAGCCATAAGAACGTTGACCGATGTTGACCACGTTTCTAGGTTACCAAAAACTGATAAATAGGCTTGGCAGAGACTTTAACCATTAATAACGTATTGTTATGTTACACTTAGAGTCCAGAAGTGATACTAAGTTGTAGTACTACATGAATATTACACGATTGAAGCACTTAGCAACCTAGAAACAAATTAAACCAACAAGAATCATGATGGTCAAATGGGCTACCCGGCGTTGACCAAGCTGGTTCTTCAGAAATGAAGAACACCTAAGGCTACGCTTTCCGTCGCTAAAGACCCTATAGCGACGGACAGAATCAAAAATATTTTTAGAAAATTAAAATAATTAAAATAAATAGAAATAATTATTAAATCAGTTTTAAAAATTATTTTAAATTACAAAAATTAACTTTTGATATTTTAGCATAAAATTCAATAAATATTTTATTTATTTATAATTAAAATATTAATAATTTAATTAAATAAATCATTTGTAAATAATAATAAATTATTTAAAAATGATATTTATATTCTGAAAAATATAATAAATGACTATTAATAATTTAAAAATAAAACTAAGGTTTTAAAAATTATTTTAAAATAAATATTAATTATCTATAAATAAAATAAATGATTTAAAAATCATTTAAATAGATAATTAAATGTTTAATAAATATTTTAAGGCTTCTAGAAATTATTATAAATGATAAATAAATTATCAAAAATAATACTAAAGCTTATAAATAAAGTTTAACTATAAAGTTGACATAATAAATACATAAAAATGTTTTAGGACACCAAAATCATGTCAAACTTAGACTGAGCTTGAATAGTTTAAGTAGTTAGATATTGCTATCGATACTAACGAATTATATAAATATGTTTTAATATATCTAGGTGTTTCCAAAACTTCAAGTAGCGTTTTATAATCGTTCTTCGGTCAGGCAAGTATTCTAAACCCTATCAATTTACTTTACGCACGTACTTGAACCCTATTTAAATTCTGTTCAATATATTATACCGAACCAAGTTATTACCAGTTATTGTGAAGTTATTGCTATTGTTTCAGCATAACTTAAGAAATGAATTGCTTATTCAGTCAATATTATATTATTGTTTATTAAGCATAAACTGTTGGTCAAACCAAATTATTTTGGAAAGACATCTTATACTGAGATAAAATTACCTTGAAAGGGGACTTGTATAGTGTTTGTAAAACACTTTAAGTGCACGTGGGCACGGTTAGGATGATATGCATACTCCTAGGATATTGACTAGGCTGATCCCCTATATCATATCCGAATAAAATTGATATATATTTCTAAGTCCTTGTGACTGACAGAAATGGTTGATATGACTCCGATTCGTTTATCAACCCTCAGTTAAAATTACTTGTTGAACTATCATTTCTTCAAATCAAATATTGTGTTTATAATTATAAACTTGATGAGTGAGTCATAGCTCATTCTTCCAAATTATTTCCTTTGCAGTGCTAGACGGTAACCCTGGAACATCTGGAACAAATAAGGGGAAGATGCCTTGTGCTAATTAGTTTAAGTTACCATTTTAATGTTGTAAAGTCTTTTAAAGACCTTTGTTTTGTAATTCAGTACTCTATATTGAGAACCATGTAATCAAACTTATTATATAAATTATCATCTTTTGCTTCAGATTCCGAGTTTCTTTATATTTTTAGATGATCGAATAGTATAGTAGAATTAGTACAGCATCCCTAAGAACTATCTACCCGAGTGAGGATATTGGCAATATGAACTGATCATGTTATTGTCGATATTCTAGATTTCGGCTATATAAGTCTTATGGATAATAGATATTCATATGATGCAGTCTTTACACATTCTGAGTGAGGATATTGGCAATATGGACTGATCATGTTATTGTCGATATTCTGGATTTCGGTTGTGTAAGTAATATGAATAATAGAAACTCATCAGATACAGTCTATACACATCCAAGTGAGGGTATCCAAACACAGCTATGTATAGTCCTGATAAAGGATCACCATCTGTTATGGGATACTGTGAACCTTGGATGGATAGGAATTATATCTTATCGAGTAAATATCGTTAATTCAGTTAGATGTGATCACCGAATCGGATACCGCGGGTGTACAAATTTGGGGGCATTACATTAATTGAGTAATTACGTGAGCACCAAATCGGATACCGCGGGTGTATAGATTTGGGGGCGTCACAGGTTGGTATCAGAGATGTAAGCTATAGCTCTAAGTTAGAGGTATCTTGGATATAGCTTTGAGTCCATAAAAATATTAAATACACAGAAAATAACATTACAAGCCTATTGTTTTGTGTAAAGTCTTTTAAAAAAAAAGTAACAAAATTAAATTATTTTGTAGGATGGCTAACTCAAATACCGAGAATATGCCAGAAGTTATTAACCCACCGCAGATAATGACAGAACAAGATAGTGATCCGGAAGAAGGGGAGATAGTGCATGACCAAGAATTGTTAGTTGCTGAAGAGGATCAAGAGCTTGTGGCTGGACAATTAATGAGAATAGAAACGCACAATGAGGCAATTACAGCAATAGAATTACAATCTGAAATCTACATTACTAATGCTGAGTTTAGGGCACATGTGACTGAGAATTTGCTGGAGCATGAGAGGGGTAATACCACCCGACTGAGGACATTACTGCATAATGCTCAGAGGGGAAGGCATGAGGCACTAACAAGGGTATCTAAGAATGTTAGAGAGACTCGGGATGTATTTGACGGTTTGCAGCGACGAGTAGTCAGATATCCGGTAGAGAATAACAAGACTGCCTACATGATAGATCGATTAGTGGTATGCCACATGATCCAGGATTCCTTTGATGAAACCATAGATTTCTAGGTATAAAATAGGAATCTAAGTTCTCTACAACTGTAGTGGTATAAATAAAGAGCACGAATTTTGATGTGTACTAGCTAGTGGTGATATATATAAACCACTAGTCGGTTATGTAATTTCCTGTTTGTAATATAAATAAAAGTTCTATGTGAAATATCAGACTCTTATGTGAATTTCCTGTACTTGCATTTATACTTGTTTTTATCGTTTGATTATAGATAATATGCCACCAAGAAGAAGACCTCAGAGGAAAGTAGATAATGAGGAAAACCCTACACAGAAATTGGTAGACTTATTGTTAGGAACGGTTTAGGGTAGACAAACTAATCAACATACCCTGTTTAAAGACTTCAAACAAGTAGGTCCACCTGAGTTCAAGGGTACAACAGAGCCCGTAGAGGCCCAAACCTGGATAATAGAAATAGAGAAATTCTTCATAGTAACAAATGTTAGTGAAAATCAGAAAACTGCCTATGCCACCTTTTTCCTAAATGGGGAGGCAAATTATTGGTGGGAAACTACAAAAGTACGAGCAGGAACTGATATATTTTCATGGGATAGGTTTAAAGAACTATTCTTTGAAAACTATTTTCCCCAATCATTAAAAGATCGTATAGAAGTACGTTTCTTGGAATTGAAACAAGGGGAACTTACTGTATCCCAATATACAGCAAAGTTTAATGAGTTAGCAAGATTTGCTTCGCATCAAGTTGATACAAAAGTAAGAAAGACTTGAAGGTACGAAGAGGGTTTAAAACCTCAGATTCGTAGCAAGATATCAGTGTTCCAAGTAAAAACTTTTCCAGAAATTTTAGAGAAAGCTATTATAGCTGAAAATGAAAATGAGAATCTTATTAAATTCCACAAGGATAAAAAGAGTCAGAGTGAAGGAGGAAAATATAAGGGAGAACCCAGTTCAGATAAGTTTAATAACAACAAAAGGAAATGGGATAATACATTTTCAAGCAATTCTGCGAAGAAAGTGAGTAATGTTAATAACAACTTTAACAACAAGAACAATAAAGTTAAAATTGACCCTTGTATCACCTGTGGAAAAATGCATAAAGGGGAGTGTCGGATGAAGAAGGACAAGTGTTATACCTGTGGTTTGGAAGGACACTATTCTCCTCAGTGTCCTAATAAGGTTAGATGTTTCAACTGTGGTTCTTTGGATCACAAAGTTAGAAACTACCCAAAACCAAAAGACCAGAGTGGATGGGTAAATCGGACAGCAAACAACAACAAATCAACAGTAGCTGCAGCTGCAGCTGGAGAGCAGAGTCGACTGACTGCCAGAACGTTTAATATGTCGGTGAGGGATGCTGTTGCTTCACAGGACGTGGTGACAGGTATCATCCCTATCAACACTTTAAACGCATATGTGTTATTCGACTCTGGTGCTACTTGTTCATTTGTATCTAATAGTTTTTCTAAAAATTTGAATATACCATGTGAAAACTTAGATGTACCATTTTGCGTAGAGATTGCGAATAATGAGAAAATTCCTGTTAAAACTATTTATAGAAATTGTAGTATGGATATTAAGGGGCATAAGTTTCTTGTGAACCTTATTCCAATACAGTTTGGGGAATTTGATGTAATCCTAGCAATGGATTGGTTAGTGACTCATAACGCTATGATAGACTGTCACCATAAGCGAGTAAATCTATCAACCGCATCAAAGTCAAAAGTAGTATTCAATGGAGATTGCTCACCTAAGCAGTCTCAATGTCTGACTATAACCCAAGCCGAAAGATTACTTAGAAAAGGTTGTACGGGATATTTGGCCTACATCATAGATACTTGGAAAGAAGAGGTACAAATTGAACAAATACCTGTAGTTAGGGAGTTTCTCGATGTGTTTCCAGATGACTTACCAGGTCTTCCACCCGATAGGGAGATCGAGTTTGTTATTGATCTTGCACTGGGGATGGCGCCAGTTTCTAAAGCACCATATAGAATGGCACCAGTGGAACTGAAAGAGTTGCTAGTACAATTACAGGAACTCTTAGACAAAAAGTACATACAACCTAGTGTATCACCTTGGGGAGCACCAGTGTTGTTTGTAAAGAAGAAGGATGGAAGCATGAGGTTATGTATATATTACCGGGAGTTGAATAAATTAACCATAAAGAATAAATATCCTTTACCTAGAATTGATGATCTGTTTGACCAGTTAAAAGGAGCTAAACATTTTTCAAAAATCGATCTACGGTTAGGTTATCATCAGTTAAAGGTAAGAAAAGAAGATGTGCCAAAGACAGCGTTTAGGACACGCTATGGACATTATGAGTTCCTTGTAATGTCCTTTGGATTAACAAATGCACCAGCAGCATTTATGGATATAATGAATCGAGTGTTTAAACCATGCTTAGATAAATTCGTCGTGTTCATCGATGATATCTTGATATATTTGAAAACATGAGAAGAGCATGCTGAACATTTAAGAAGCGTATTGGAGATATTACGCAAGGAACAACTTTATGCAAAGTTTTCCAAGTTTGAATTCTGGTTAGAACTGGTTCAATTTTTAGGTCATGTAATTGACAAAAATGGAATTTCGGTGGATCCAGCAAAGATCAAAACAGTTGTGAATTGGGAACAACCA
The DNA here is from genome assembly GCA_020205555.1 of Panax stipuleanatus. NCBI lineage: Eukaryota > Viridiplantae > Streptophyta > Magnoliopsida > Apiales > Araliaceae > Panax > Panax stipuleanatus. The sequence continues at coordinate 83,013,377 of CM035121.1, forward strand.
ACCACTCCAACTGAAGTAAGAAGTTTTCTCGGTTTAGCGGGTTATTATCGACATTTTATACAAAATTTTTCAAAAATAGCAACCCCGCTAACCAATTTAACTCGAAAGACAGTGAAATACGTCTGGACAGATAAATGTGAGGAAAGCTTTCATGAGTTGAAGAAAAGACTAAGTATGGCACCAGTGTTATCTTTACCAGATGATACCGGCGGTCTGGTAGTCTATAGTGATGCATCACACAAAGGATTAGGGTGTGTGTTGATGCAACATGGAAAAGTGATAGCTTATGCATCACGGCAGCTAAAAGATTATGAAAAGAAATATCCTACTCATGACCTCGAATTAGCCGCTGTAGTATTTGCCCTGAAGATTTGGAGGCATTACCTATACGAAGAGAAGTGTGAAATATACACAAATCACAAAAGTCTAAAATATATTTTTACACAGAAGGAATTAAACATGAGACAGAGGAGATGGCTGGAACTGATAAAAGATTTTGACTGTGAAATCTTATATCATCCCGGAAAGGCCAATATAGTTACAGATGCATTAAGCAGAAAGAACCAAGAGAAATTAAACGTAATAACTATCAATAAGGTTCTAATAGAGGAATTTAATAAACTTAAGATAGAGGTAAGAGATCCAACTACCTCTACCCAAAAGTTGTTCATTCTAGAAGGTGTTTCAACTCTTCTAGACATAATTAAAGACATTCAGGAAAAGGATGAAGAATGTTAAAAGTGTAAATCTGGAATAACTCACATCAAGAATGCTAAATTCAGAATAGATGAGGAAGGGGTATTGAGATATGAAGATAGAATTTAGGTTCCGTCAAATCAAGTATTAAAAGATGAAATTTTAAAAGAAGCCCATAATTCTAAATTTACTGTGCACCCGGGTAGTACAAAAATGTATAAAGACTTAAGTCGACATTTCTGGTGGTCAAATATGAAAAGAGAAATAGCAGAATGGGTAAGTAAATGTCTCACGTGTCAAAAGGTTAAAGTTGAACATCAAAAGCCAAGTGGACTATTACAACCCTTACCTATACCCGAGTGGAAGTGGGAACACATAACCATGGATTTTGTGGTAGGTCTTCCTATTACACAAAAGGGAAACAATGCCATTTGGGTAATAGTTGATAGACTCACTAAATCAGCTCATGTTCTACCTATTAAAATTACTGATAATCTAGATAAATTAGCTAAAATATACATAAATGAAATTATTTCTAGGCATGGTGTTCCTATTTCCATAGTTTCAGATAGAGATCCCAGGTTTACTTCAAATTTTTGGGGAAGTCTTCAAAAACACTTAGGAACTCAGTTAAGATTAAGTACCGCGTATCACCCACAAACAGATGGCCAGAGTGAAAGAACCATTCAAACTTTAGAAGATATGTTAAGGACCTGTGTCATGGACTTTAAGGGAAGTTGGGAAGATCAGTTACCTTTGGTAGAATTTGCTTACAACAACAGTTATCATACTAGCATAGGTATGCCACCCTATGAAGCCCCATATGGTAGGAAGTGTAGAACACCTTTGTGTTGGGACGAGGTCGGGGAAAGACAAATGTTAGGACCCGAGATAATCCAACAAACAACTGAGACCATCCAAGTTATACGCGGGAGATTGCAAGCATCTCAAGATCGACAGAAGAAGTATGCGGATCCACACCGACAACAACGAAACTTTAGCGTAGGAAGCTACGTATTTTTAAAAGTATCCCCTTGGAAAGGAAAGATACGTTTTGGCAAAAAAGAAAAATTAAGTCCAAGATTCATCGGACCCTTTGAAATTTTACGAAGGATAGGTGAGGTAGCTTATGAAATAGCACTACCGCCTGAATTGAACCATATCCATAATATATTTCATATGTCCGTGTTACGACCATATAAACCTGATTATAAACACGTTATCAACTACGAGCCTATTCTAATCGAGAAGGACTTATCTTACATAGAAGAACCTGCTCAGATCATCGACCGAAAAGAGCAAGTCTTAAGAAATAAAGTCATAGCATCGGTTGAGGTGATCTGGAGAAATCAGAACGTTGAAGAGGCTACATGGGAGTGCGAGAGAACTATCCCCAATTATTTACTTAACTTGTATTGTAAATTTCGAGGACGAAATTCTTATTAGTGGTGGTGAATGTAAGATCCCGAAACCCTAATAAGAAGCCCGTTATGTAAATTCTGTGATTATTAAATAAAATCTCTCCGTTCTGAATGTATATTGTGTTATTATATACTCTAATTAAGAATTAGGTCAAATAAAATTTTGTCCGAAAATTGACGTGCTTGACACCTCGTGCTTAAAATTTTTCTCCTTATTCAGACTTTTCAGTACATTTGATTTTTCAAGCTGCTTTGTCGTGCTTATTAGGATATATACAAACCCTAGTTTAGGAAACCCTAATTTTAAATTAGGAAACCCTAAACCTAAATTTGAAAACCCTAACCCTAATTACTTGTTTCAAACCTAAATTAGATTATCCTTAACCCTAATTATGTTAGCTAAATCCTAATTAGGTGTTAATTACATAATTATAACATCCTAATCATGAAAAACAAAACCCTAATTGCAATTAGGGTTAATCAAAGAAGGATTTAGCTACTAATTAAGGTGAACTAGCTCACAAGTAGGTGCCAACACATAGGACCAGGTGCAATGAACTTGCTATCAGATAAAAATCCTCCCTAAAGCAGCACAAGTATCATGGCTATGATATTTTTGGAGGCAAGTAGGTAAAAAGGACAAAAAACCCTAGCTTCTAAGTTCTATAAATAGCAGCCCATATTCTGGCCAAAACCCATGAAATTCTGAAGCTACAACACTCATAGTACATGCCATAACAAGCCCAAGCAATCACAAGATCAGAATCAGTAGCTAGAAAGAGGAAATCAAGCAAGAAAGGTAAAAACCCTAATTCTATGCTAGATCTTTGATGCTATAAAACAATTGTTGTTTAGATGTTTAGTAATACATAATAACATGTTAGTAATAGATCTGGGTTCATAGAACATGTTTCCATAACGTTTAGATGAATCAAAATGAAGTTTTAAGCAAGTTAAAAATTCTGGGGAAAACAGGTCTGACAGTCGAATGTCAGGGCCTGTAGATCCGTATATGTTAATGAATTGATGTGTTAGTTGTATTGTAATTGTAGTATTACATGAGCTTAGTAAACTAGAAGTAGAATCATGTTAAATGGATCAACAGGTTGAGAGATATGATCGATTTAAAGTGCCTACTCGATTCGCTCGTTTCTAATTTCTGGGTTACCCAGAAATCTTATGAACAGCCGAGCGAGGTACTTTGACCGACATATATATCTCAATCTTTATGTTGTTTATGTTATCTTTTGTATCTATGTTATAGTCTGACATTTAGAGTACACCACTGAAGCACTCTAGTACATAAGAAAATCATAGGATTACCAGAATTAATGGTCAAAAAGCGTTGATCGAGCTTGACCGAGTTTTCTGGGTTTTCCAGAAATCTGAAGAACACGAAGAACAGTCCTTGGGTGTACTTTGACCGACTTAGATCTAGACCTTAGGAACATAATCTGTCCAAATAAGTGTCACCTACATGTACCTTGGTATATAGACTACAACCCACAACAATCAAAACACAAATATATCACACAAACCGAAAGATCTAGGAGCCATAAGAACGTTGACCGATGTTGACCACGTTTCTGGGTTACCCAGAAACTGATAAATAGGCTTGGCAGAGACTTTGACCATTAATAACGTATTGTTATGTTACACTTAGAGTCCAGAAGTGATACTAAGTTGTAGTACTACATGAATATTACACGACTGAAGCACTTAGCAACCCAGAAACAAATTAAACCAACAAGAATCATGATGGTTAAACGGGCTACCCGGCGTTGACCAAGCTGGTTCTTCAGAAATGAAGAACACCTAAGGCAACGCTTTCCGTCGCTAAAGACCTATAGCGACAGTCATAATCAAAAATATTTTCAGAAAATTAAATAATTAAAATAATTAAAATAAATAGAAATAATTATTAAATCAGTTTTAAAAATTATTTTAAATTACAAAAATTAACTTTTGATATTTTAGCATAAAATTCAATAAATATTTTATTTATTTATAATTAAAATATTAATAATTTAATTAAATAAATCATTTATAAATAATAATAAATTATTTAAAAATGATATTTATATTCTGAAAAGTATAATAAATGACTATTAATAATTTTAAAATAAACTAAGGTTTTAAAAATTATTTTAAAATAAATATTAATTATCTATAAATAAAATAAATGATTTAAAAATCATTTAAATAGATAATTAAATATTTAATAAATATTTTAAAGCTTCTAGAAATTATTATAAATGATAAATAAATTATCAAAAATAATACTAAAGCTTATAAATAAAGTTTAACTATAAAGTTGACATAATAAATATATAGAAATGTTTTAGGACACCGAAATCATGTCAAACTTAGACTGAACTTGAATAGTTTAAGTAGTTAGGTATTGCTATCGATACTAACGAATTATATAAATATATTTTAACATATTTAGGTGTTTCCAAAACTTCAAGTAGCATTTTATAATCGTTCTTCGATTAGGCAAGTATTCTAAACCCTATCAATTTACTTTACGCACGTACTTGAACCCTATTTAAATCCTGTTCAATATATTATACCGAACCAAGTTGTTACCAGTTATTGTGAAGTTATTGCTATTGTTTCAGCATGACTTAAGAAATGAATTTCTTATTCAGTCAATATTATATTATTGTTTATTAAGCATAAACTGTTGGTCAAACCAAATTGTTTTGGAAAAACATCTTATACTGAGATAAAATTACCCTGAAAGGGGACTTGTATAGTGTTAGTAAAACACTTGAAGTGCACGTGGGCACGGTTAGGATGATATACATACTCCTAGGATATTGACTAGGCTGATCACCTATATCATATCCGAATAAAATAGATATATATTTCTAAGTCCTTATGACTGACAAAAATGGTTGATATGACTCCGATTCGGTTATCAACCCTTTGTTAAAATTACTTGTTGAACTATCATATCTTCAAATCAAACATTGCGTTTATAATTATAAACTTGCTGAGCGTGTCATAGCTCATTCTTGCAAATTATTTCCTTTGCAGTGCTAGACGGTAACCCTGGAACATCTGGAACAAATAAGGGGAAGATGCCTTGTGCTAATTAGTTTAAATTATCGTTTTAATGTTGTAAAGTCTTTTAAAGACCTTTGTTTTGTAATTCAGTACTCTATATTGAGAACCATGTAATCAAACTTATTATATAAATTATCATCTTTTGCTTCCGCAACCGAGTTTCTTTATATTTTTAGATGATCGAATAGTATAGTAGAATTAGTACAGCATCCCTAAGAACTATCTACCCGAGTGAGGATATTGGCAATATGGACTGATCATGTTATTGCCGATATTCTGGATTTCGGCTATATAAGTCTTAGGGATAATAAATATTCATATGATGCAGTCTTTACACATTCTGAGTGAGGATATTGGCAATATGGACTGATCATGTGATTGTCGATATTCTAGACTTTGGTTGTGAAGTAATATGAATAATAGAAACTCATCAGATACAGTCTATACACATCCAAGTGAGGGTATCCAAACACAGCTATATATAGTCCTGATAAAGGATCACCATCTATTATGGGATACTGTGAACCTTGGATGGATAGAAATTATATCTTATCGAGTAAATATCGTTAATTCAGTTAGATATGATCATCGAATCGAATACCGCGGGTGTACAGATTTAGGGGCGTTACATCAATTGAGTAATTACGTGAGCACCAAATCGGATACCGCGGGTGTATAGATTTGGGGGGGTCACAAATCGTGTTGCGTTACGATGATGCAGGCTAAGAAATTGTTAAGGAAAGGATGTGTAGTTTATTTAGCTTACATCGTAGATACTCAAAAAAGGGAGTAGAAATTAAGGATATAACCGTAGTTAATGAATTTTAAGATGTGTTTTCGGACGATCTGCCTGGTCTTCCGCCAGACAGAGAAATTGAATACTTAATAGACTTAGCACCGGGAACGTCACCGATTTCGAAAGCTCCATATCGTATGGCGCCAGTAGAAATGAAAGAATTAATGATACAATTGCAAGAGTTGTTGGAAAAGGGTTACATTCGACCGAGTATTTTTCCTCGGGGAGCACCAGTGTTATTCGGTAAGATAAAGGACAGATCGATGAGGCTCTGTATCGATTATCGAGAATTGAACAGAGTAACGATCAAGAACTGATATCCACTACCAAGGATAGACGACCTGTTTGATCAACTGAAGGGAGCAAAGTGTTTCTCAAAAATCGACCTACGAACAGGATATCATCAACTAAAAGTGAGGGATGAGGACATACCAAAAGACTGCGTTTCGAACCAGTTATGGGCACTACGAGTTTTTGGTAATGTCATTTGGATTGACTAATGCTCCGGCAGCATTTATGGACTTGATGAACCGAGTTTTCAAGCCATACCTGGATAAATTTGTAGTGGTTTTTATTGACAACATTTTAATCTACTCGAAGACAGAGGAAGAACACGCCGAACATCTAAAGATTGTTTTGGAGGCACTAAGGAAGGAGAAGATGTATGTGAAATTTTTAAAGTGCGAATTTTGGATGGAGAAGGTTCAATTCTTAGGCCACGTGGTGGATAAGAATGGAATTGCTGTAGACCCTGCAAAGGTTGAAGCAGTAAGTAATTGGGAACAATCGAGAACACCGACGGAGGTGAGAAGCTTTTTAGGGTTAGCTGGGTATGACCGAAGATTCATCTAAGATTTTTCTAAGATAGCAAGCCCATTGACCAATTTGACTAGAAAGACGATGAAATTTGTATGGACCGACAAATGCGAAGAAAGTTTTCAAGAACTGAAAAGGAGATTGAGCGAAGCACCTGTGTTATCATTACTAGATGATGCGAGAAATTTTGTGGTGTATAGTGACGCATCGCACAAGGGGCTTGGCTGTGTGCTCATGCAACATGGCAAGGTCATTGCGTATGCGTCACGATAATTGAAGGATTACGAAAAATGATACCCTACTCACGACTTAGAGTTAGCGGCAGTAGTTTTTGTGTTGAAGATATGGAGGCATTATTTGTACGGAGAGAAATGTGAGATATACACGGACCACAAAAGTCTAAAATATATCTTCACACAAAAGGATTTGAATATGCATCAGAGGAGGTGGTTAGAATTGATCAAAGACTATGACTGCGATATTCTATATCACCTGGGTAAGGCAAACGTGGTTGCCGATGCTCTGAGCAGAAAAGGAAGGAGAAGTTGTTTAATTTGACGACTCAGGAAGAGTTGATAAGAGAGATGGAGAAATTGGAAATAGATGTGAAAGAACCAAAAAAGTCTGGTGAGAAGTTAATTGTAATGGAAGCTTGTCCGACGTTGTTGGATAGAGTGAAGGAAGCCCATGAAAAGGATGAAGAGTGTGAGAAAATCCGAAAGAGGATCACAGAAAATAAGGAAGAGAAATTTTGAATGGATAAAGACGGTATCTTAAGATTCAAAAAAAGAGTATGGGTACTAGCGGTAACCGAGTTAAGTGAAGAGATTTTGCACGAGGCACATAATACGACATATTCTGTTCATCCGGGAGGCACTAAGATGTACTGAGATTTGAAGCAACATTTTTGGTGGCCTAATTTGAAACGAGAAGTCGCAGAGTGCGTTAGTAGATGCTTGACTTACCAATGCATTAAAGCAAAGCATCAACGACCGAGTGGTTTACTACAACCGTTGGAAATACTAGAGTGGAAATGGGAGCATATTACGAAGGACTTCGTGGTAGGACTTCCAGTTACATAGAAAGGTTATGATGCTATTTGGGTTATCGTGGATCGACTTACCAAGACCGCACATTTTCTACCGATCAAGATCCGTTACAGTTTGAATCAGTTAGCGGGTCTATACATAAAGGAGATTGTCTCACGACATGGAGTGCCGGTATCAATTGTCTCTGATCGAGATCCGCGCTTCACGTCCAATTTTTTGAAGAGTTTGCAAGAGAGAATGGGAACACAGTTGAGGTTGAGTACGGCTTATCATCCTCGGACAGACGGACAGAGTGAGCGAACTATACAAACGCTGGAGGACATGCTTAGGACTTGCGTGATGGATTTCAAGGGAAATTGGGATGACCACCTACCCTTAGTCGAATTTGCCTATAATAATAGTTACTATGCGAGTATCGGCATGCCACCGTATGAAGCTCTCTATGGGAGAAAGTGAAGACCGCCATTATGTTGGGATGAAGTCGGAGAGCGACGAATACTCGGACCAGAGCTAGTACAACAAATCGCAGACGTGGTGACAGTGATAAGAGCTAGATTAGTAGCAGCTCAAGACTGCCAGAAAAAGTATGCAGATTTGCATCGGCAGGACCGGGACTTCAAAGTCGACAGTTTCGTATTCTTGAAGGTATCTCCATGGAAGGGAAAAATCCATTTCGACAAGAAAGGAAAATTGAGTCCAATTCAAAGGACCGTTCAAGATACTGAAGCGAGTGGGCGAAGTGGCATACAAAGTTGCGTTACCACCCGAGTTGGAGCACATCCACAACGTGTTCCACATTTCTGTGTTGCGACCGTACAATGCCGACTACAAGCACGTGATTTCTTACGAGCCCATTCAAGTGGAGAAGAACTTGGTGTATGAAAAAATTCATGTCCAGATATTAGACAGGAAAGAGCAAACCATAAGAAATAAAATTATTTCGTCTATAAAAGTACTTTAGTGTAAGCACGATGTCGAGGAGGCAACGTGGGAGTTAGTGTGACGCCCCCAAATTCGGGACCCGCCACTTGGTCTCTCGAATTCGGTTCATCACGTGCTCATGGTAATACATCACAATAATAATAACAAAAAATCACACAATCATAGCGGAAAATCTAATCTAGAATAATTTACAATGATTTATTATAATTATTCCCCCAAGTCTCGCAACCTACAGTACTTAATAGATTACATAATAATATCAATTAACGACTTATTACATAACCTAACTTAAGCTTAAACATAATCAAATCCAGTCTTACTACATCATCTTAATACAACATTAAAATATTTAAAACATAAAAGAGACAAGCTAATTGGTAGCCTTGCCCTTGCCCTTATCAACGCTCGAAGGTTCGCCCTGCTCTGCCTTAACTGAAATATTTTAGGGAAAGCAAGAATGAACACAAATTTCTCAGCAAGTAATATACAATAAGGGTTTGTAATATAATTCTCAATTCTCGAAAAGAGTATAGCAAGGTTTGATAGTTCAAGGATAACAAGAATATCAACAGTTTTCAATAACAGTCGCTAAGGACAGAATAATATCAATGTGATTCAATAATAAATCAATTCAAGATTTCAAGATAACTGAATACTGAGCAGTCACGAAGGACCATGAACTTCTACTAGAATTAACAATAATAAACTGAAAATCCAACAAAAATAGGTACAACAGGTGATAAGCCTAAAGTACCATCGTTATGCATAACAATCAATCATACTCAAATGCGCACGTCGGTTCTCCGACGATTATATTTTCCCTTCAATGAAGGTTGTTCTTCTCAGTCAAATACAAGATCCCGCACCAATCAATTAGTTTGGGTCGCTTTTCAATAATATAAGTCTAGCCGAATCAAATGGCATAGATACTTTAACAATATTCAAGAACAATACCAAGTTTCACATGAATAATAGCTTTAATGAAATAAGAGTTCAAGTATGCTAATTCAGTTTAAACGAGTAAGTAAAGAAACTAGCTCGCAATATACAAGGATAGAATACTTGCATAAAGTAAATGCGTCAGTTAGGATACTTGCCTTAAGCGTAGTTTATCCCCGTAATTTAATCAACACTTTTTGAATCCTATCGTAATATAGTTACGTATATATATGATATTCATTAATCATATAATTAAACTTCACATTTTATCTTCGAATATACGATCAACACATAAGCTAAGTTTTAACCTAGCTAGACAGTAATATAGAATATAATTTCTATCCTTAACGTTCCTCCTTTAGAGTTTAAACACATTCTCATATCATATAAGATCGCAACAATTAGCAAACATGCTCTCATATTATTAATATCACATAAAACCACAATCAATACTAAATATATTTCATTTTAGCAAGTTATGGCATTCTCATAAGTTAACCGTCAAAATTGGATTCACATATATCACATAGTATATATACATGTTAAAGAGTCTTTTTATATTCGTATAACCTTCACTTGTTCCAAACATATGTGATATAGATTCTAGGTCGACACTTACGATCATTCAAGGTCATGAAATTTACAAAGCCTATCATGCTTGCTTCCAAAACACTTAAGGTATTTATATTAAGCATACTTATGAGTATTCGCATTCCATACATGTGACTATCACAGTTATTAGTTGAAAATATGCTTTGTTTATGCTAAATTTGAATCACGATACCTAATCATGGTATGTATACATATATGATGCATGAGTGAGTCTAAAAGTACTATCATATATGTCCATAAATATCAGGATACAGGACTCGCAATAACATGTTAAGATTTACGTTTCAAACTTACATTTTCACTTAGTAAAGTTCACAAACGAAGTCCACATGCTCATGTCATACTATGAAACATATATAAGCAAGTCAACAAGCCTTCCATGCATTTCAAAGTCATCTAAAGATGGTCATAACATCATAACGTATATATGGCATTTACATGTCCAAATCCACTAACAAAACTTACATATTCGTTAGGAAGGCGCACTAGTTAGGTTCAAATGTTCATATTATATCACGGAACCTATATAGATAAGTTAACATGCACTTCATTTGTTTCTAATTCATACTAGCATGTCTCAAAAGTTAGAATGTATTCATGGTCTATATATGTTAAAGTTTGTTTAAGAAACTTGAGATTTATTTCAACGCTATTAGTCATTCCATTAATCTTGCATGACATTATAGCAACACACGTGCACATCATGTTAATATACTCATGTATAGGTAATACTCATGCTAACATGTTCATTTAAATCAATGCAAGAAACTATCACGTAGCAGAAAGCAAGCAGAAAGCAGGGAACTGCTGCAGGCTCCCAGCCAGCGGCAGACAGTTCCAGAAAATGGCAAAAAACCCAGCCCAACACAGAAATTACACTACGAATTTGATTGTAATCATACCACATTGCTTACTAACATGCTCAGTAGTTCATGTAACACTTAAACAATCATTATATAACCCAATTATACTTTAATTCCATATAATTAAGAATTTGAAATTCAAGAATATACATTTTTTGACAGAAACCAAGAATGAAGAATATAGAAATAGGAGTATACCTCTGTTAATGGAATTTGAATTCTCAACTACTCAGAATACTAACACTGATTCTCTCACACAACTCTTAAACAAAATTCTCAGCAAATGAATTTGTGAAGGGAGGTCTCAATTTATAGAATTTCCTATACATAGACAATGTTAATGTTCTCCAAATTAAACCAACGTATGCAAGGATTGTATGAAGGTTATGGAGTGGTAGGTAATTAGTTGGTGATCTCCACTGTTCTGCCCACTCCCTTCATGATCATGATGGCTAGATTGCTGAGTTTGAGAGAAGAGGCCATAGGCTTAGGCTAATTGAGTGCACTCGTGAAGAGGAAATATGTCTCTCATTATGGGACAAGCAAAGCAAATCTCAGCATTTTTACAAATGGACTACATGCTACACTTGTATATATACACCATATACTTATGTTATATATTATATGTACTCTTAGGTTATAATTTAAATTACAATGTACTTCACATAATGTAATAAGTGTAATTTACACACATAAAATCCATGTACATTTGTTTTACCGGATATAATTCAAATCAAATATTACCACATTATTAAATTCTACAATCAACAATTAATTATAATATATTCATATTATGTTAATGTATACTTGCATACATATTGTCACATTATATATTTCAATCAATCCTAATACATGGTCTCTATGTGTAATATATTCACATTGCATTATATAACATAGTTTATGTATACATGCATGGTCACACTTAAGTGTCTCTTTACACTATAATATAGTTGTATTTCATATACTTTATATATTCAAGTATTGCACATATCAATTAATATAATCTTATTATATTAGTACTTATTTATTTGTCAAATAAATAAATTATTTATCTCGTTGATTAATTTATGATAATATTAATTAATCCATTCCTCATTGATTATTAATTTCCATAATAATCAATTAACACTTATATGATTAATTATCACATTAACAACTATAAATCTCAGTGCAGTTATAAACAAGTGGTTTATTATTATTATATTTCTTGCAATAATAATAATCACATATTATTAATTAATCACAGTTAATATTCCATAACCATTAATTAATATTCTACAATAGCAATTAACAATTAATATAGATTAATTGTTTTCTTTATAATTCATTCGTTAATTAATATAATCATTAATAATCCTCATCACTGTGCCACACAAGGCTATCAACGAGTTTATCGCAAACTCCATAAATTTCTCAATTATTATAATTATTCAATTTTTATATAATTGAATTAATTCATCTCATAACAAAAAATCATTTATATATGAATTAAATATTCACTTCCATTATAATATATTCATTTATTAATATATGGAATTTCTCGGGTATTACATCCTCCCCCCCTTATAAAAATTCCGTCCCGGAATTGCTACAAGGTTACACAAATAGATGGGGATAATCCCTCATCATCCTATCTTCTAATTCCCACTTAGCCTCCTAGACATCGTGGTTATGCCAAAGTACTTTTGCAGATGATATAATTTTATTTCTCAAAGTTTGTTCTTTCCTATCTAATATCTGGACAGGAATCTCTTCGTATGCCAAGTTCTTCTCCACTTGAATGGGCTTGTATGAAATCACGTGCTTGTAGTCGGCCTTGTACTGTCGCAACACGGAAATGTGGAACACGTTGTGGATGTGCTCCAGTTCGGGTGGTAACGTAACTTTGTATGCCACTTCGCCCACTCGCTTCAGTATCTCGAACGGTCCTATGAATCTTGGACTCAATTTTCCTTTCTTGCCGAAACGGATCTTTCCCTTCCATGGAGATACCTTTAAAAATACGAAACTACCAACTTTGAAGTCTCGATCCTTCCGATGCAAATCTGCATATTTCTTCTGGCTATCTTGAGCTGCTACTAGTCTGGCTCTTATCACTGTCACCACGTCTACAGTTTGTTGTACTAGCTCTGGTCCGAGTATTCGTCGCTCCCCGACTTCGTCCCAACATAATGGCGTTCTGCACTTTCTTCCGTAAAGAGCTTCGTACGGTGGCATGTCGATACTCGCATGGTAATTATTGTTATACGCAAATTCAACTAAGGGTAGATGGTCGTCCCAATTTCTCTTAAAATCCATCACGCAAGTCCTAAGCATGTCCTCTAGCGTTTGTATAGTTCGCTCACTTTGTCCGTCTATCTGGGGATGATAAGCGGTACTCAATCTCAACTGCGTTCCCATTCTCTCTTGCAAACTCTTCCAAAAATTGGACGTGAAGCACAGATCTCGATCAGAGACAATAGATACCGGCACTCCATGTCGTGATACAATCTCCTTTATGTATAGACCCGCTAACTGATTCAAACTTAGCGGATCTTGATTGGTAGAAAATATGCGGTCTTCATTAGTCGATCCACGATAACCCAAATGGCATCATAACCTTTCAGTGTAAATGAAAGTCCTACCATGAAGTCCATGGTAATATGCTTCCATTTCCACTCTGGTATTTCTAACTGTTGTAGTAAATCACTCGGCCATTGATACTCTCCTTTAACGCGTTGGCAAGTTAAACATCTACTGACGCACTCTGTGACTTCCCGTTTCAAATTGGGCCACCAAAAATGTTTCCTTAGATCTCGGTACATCTTCGTGCCTCCCGGATGAACAGAATATGTCGTATTGTGTGCCTCGTGCAAAATCTCTTCCCTCAACTTGGTTACCGCTGGTACCCACACTCTTCCTCCTAATCTTAAGATACCGTCTTTATCCATTCAGAATTTCTCTTCCTCATTTTCTGTGATCCTCTTTCGGATTTTCTCACACTCTTCATCCTTTTCCTGGGCTTCCTTTACTCTATCCAACAATGTCGGATGAGCTTCCATTACAAACAACTTCTCTGCAGACTTCTCTGGTACTTTCATTTCTATCTCCAATTTCTCCATCTCTCTTATCAACTCTTCCTGAGTCGTCAAATTAAACAACTTCTCCCTTCCTTTTCTGCTTAGAGCGTCGGCAATCACGTTTGCCTTACCCGGGTGATAAAGAATATCGCAGTTATAATCCTTGATCAATTTTAACCACCTCCTCTGACGCATATTCAACTCCTTCTGTGTGAAGATATATCGCAGATTCTTGTGGTCCGTGTATATCTCCCATTTCTCTCCGTACAAATAATGCCTCCATATCTTTAACGCAAAAACTACTGCCGCTAACTCTAAGTCGTGAGTAGGGTATCATTTTTTATAATCCTTCAATTGTCGTGATGCATACGCAATGACCTTGCCGTGCCGCATAAGCACACAGCCAAGTCCCTTGTGTGATGCATCACTATACACCACAAAATTTCCCGCATCATCTAGTAATGATAATACAGGTGCTTCGCTCAATCTCTTCTTTAACTCCTGAAAACTCTCTTCACATTTGTCGGTCCATACAAATTTCACCGTCTTTCTAGTCAAATTGGTCAACGGGGTTGCTATCTTAGAAGAATCTTGGATGAATCTTCGATAGTACCCAGCTAACCCTAAAAAACTTCTTACCTCCGTTGGTGTTCTCGGTTGTTCCCAATTACTTACTGCTTCAACCTTCGCAGGGTCTACAGAGATTCCATTCTTATCCACCACGTGGCCTAAGAATTGAACATTCTCCATCCAATATTCGCACTTAAAAAATTTCGCATACATCTTCTCCTTCCTTAGTGCCTCCAAAACAATCTTCAGATGTTCGGCGTGTTCTTCCTCTGTCTTCGAGTAGATCAAAATGTCGTCGATAAAAACAACTACAAATTTATCCAAGTATGGCTTGAAAACTCAGTTCATCAAGTCCATAAATGCTGCCGGAGCATTAGTCAATCCAAATGACATTACCAAAAACTTGTAGTATCCATAACGGGTTCGAAACGCAGTCTTTGGTATGTCCTCATCCCTCACTTTCAGTTGATGATATCATGTTCGCAGGTCAATTTTTGAGAAACACTTTGCTCCCTTCAGTTGATTAAATAGGTCGTCTATCCTCGGTAGCGGATATCGGTTCTTGATCGTTACTCTGTTCAATTCTCGATAATCGATACAGAGCCTCATCGATCCGTCCTTCTTCTTAAAGAATAGTACTGGTGCTCCCCAAGGAGAAACACTCGGTCGAATGTAACCCTTATCCAACAATTCTTGTAATTGTATCATCAATTCCTTCATTTTTACTGGCGCCATACGATATAGAGCTTTCGAAATCGGTGCCGTTCCTGGTGCTAAGTCTATTATGAATTCAATTTCTCTGTCTGGCGGAAGACCAGGCAGATCGTCCAGAAACACATCTTGAAATTCATTCACTACGGATATATCCTTAATTTTTACTCCCTTTTTTCGAGTATCAACGATGTAAGCTAAATAACCGACACATCCTTTCCTTAACAATTTCTAGGCCTGCATCAACGTAACGCAACACGAATGCTTAAGCAATGAACTACCATAAAGCACTACCTTAGACTTACTCGGAGTCTAAAGGTTCACACATTTGTTCTGACAGTCAATTATCGCAGCATGGTTATACAACTAATCCATTCCCAGTATTGCGTCAAATTCTTCCAATCTAACAGGAATCAAGTCTACGCTCAGTTCATGTTCTCTAATGTTTGCAAAACAATCTCGATAAACGTATTCTATAGGGATCACTTCCTTATTAGCAACTTCTATGATCAAAGGATTTTCTAATCGTTCTCGGGGTGTACTAAATTTACTAGCAAATTCTTCAGATATAAAAGAACAGGTGGCACCCGAATCAAATAATACATAAGCATTTGTATCATTGATTGGGATTATACCTGACACCACGTACTTCGCAGCTACGGCATCCTGGACGGTCATGTTAAAGGTTCTGGCGGTTGGGCGGTTGGATTGTGCCGGCCCGCTGATCATCAGCTTGTTGCCTCCTTGCTGATTGCTACCCCCGCCACTTCCTTTCTTTGGGCAATCCTTAATGTGGTGCTCAGTTGAGCCGCAAGCAAAACACCCTTTGATCTTCTTTGGTTTTGGGCAGTTGGGTGAGATGTGTCCTTCCTGTCCGCAGTTGTAGCAAGTGCCACGTCCCTTCCAGCACTCGCCCTGGTGATTCTTCCCACACTTTGGGCATCCTTCAGCTCTCTTCTTAAAACCTCCACGAAAATTCCCTGATTGATTATTGTTGTTTTTCTGTTGTTGTTGTTCTCCCACTTTCTCTTTCCCAAATTAGTTCCTCCACTGCTGCTTCCTCCAATACGATTCTCTCCTCCAGTATTATTTCCCTTCTTTTCCTTGTTATACAGACTTAAGGCCTCACTGCCACCTTCCGCAATGATTGTCTTTTCCAGTAATGTTGCAAAGGAATCAATTTGAAGAACTGATACCTTATTGACCAGCCACGGCTTCAACCCTTGTTCGAAGTGTCTAGCCTTTCTCTCTTTATCACCAACTTGGTGCTCCGCAAATCGCGCTAGTTCGTTAAACCTAGCAGCATATTGCGCCACCGTCATCTCACCTTGTTTTAAATCTAGGAATTTCACCTCCATCTTATTCTTCATGCTTTTCGGGAAGTAAATCTCAAAAAATAGCGTCTTAAACTTATCCCAAGCTATTATCCCTTCTCCAGCTCTTTGTTGATTAGCCTCCCACTAGCAGTTCGCTTCTCCCCTCATCATGTACGTGGCAAACACCGTCTTCTGATCTTCGCCTACACCGAGCTATAGTGAAAGCTTTTTCGATCTCCTTGATCCACGTTTGTGCGACGATTGGGTCGGTAGTTCCCTCGAACTCTGGGGGTCCTACACTCTTAAAGTCTTTGAAGGTTTTTACTGGCACAACCTGAGGGTTTAGGTGAATGGGTTCATTATTCCTTCCCCTTAATGCCTCTCCTAACAGGTCTACCAGTTTCTGGATGGGGTTAACTTGTTCCCTCTCGTTATTAACAGATTCTTCGGGTGCAGTCAATCTACGTCTGGGCGGCATTATCTGCATCATAAGTTTTCATTTTATTATTATTCAAGTATATTACTTGAGTATTTCTTTTAATACTAAAGGAATAAATTTATAACACGTTTCTGAAATAAACTTCATTTATATTCATATGCCAAATCGTTTCATTACATGATTATCCTAGCATACTGCTATAAATGTTATCACATATATCCCCTAATATCACAAAAGATAGGGAATATACCAACCTACTACCATACTATCACTCTAACAAAAGCTTACACGGGGTTTACATCATTATCCCACATCTTACACAAAAGATCGGGATTACAACATAGTATATACAATACATAAAAGTCACAACTAGTACTACCACTAGACTATTTAAGGAAATCTCATCACATCATCCCGCGCTCCACAGCGCTCTTGTACTCCATCTGCGCTATGTATGCAACCAGCTCTCGACTTAAGGTATGTAGAGTCTGTCCCTGCTCTGTCGGGTAGTGGTACACACCATCAATCACCCTCTCAAAAGCTGAACAGAACACATACCCCATCTTGTCCATCTTCCTCTTCTTGCACCTGACCTCGTCCTCTAGGTCGTCAGCTCTCTCATTGGCCGCTTCCCACTTCTCCTCGAAGTGTATCCTATCCATCACCTCCAACTCTAGCTGAGTACGGAGTGCCTCTTTCCTAGTCTTCTCACTCAATTCTCTCCGTTCTACTTCTTCCACCTTCTCTGTTATATCTACATTTCTCGCTACCAACATGTGGAATAAAGTTCCCATCTAGATCCTTGCCTCCCTGCGGTAAGCGATCTCCACCTCTAACTCCTGCATGGCCAGCTTCCTCTGGTGGTCCTCGTCCCTCAGTTTTTGGAACTCGGACTCTCTCTCTTGGGCCTCTGCCTCCAGCTCCTGAACCCTGCAGTCTAACTCTAGGATCAGCTCCTCATACTCTCCTAGCATCTGCTTCTCTACAGTAGCCTCATCAGAGCCCTCTACTGGCTCATCCTCCATCGGCTCCTCCTCTGGATCAGACTCTATCTCAATCTTGTCCTCGACGTCAGACTCAAACGGTGCAACAGCCTGCACTGGTGTAGCCTCTAGAGGTGCCTCGTATACTACATGTATATCCCTGGGCTCCTCCTCTGCCACTCTACTAGGTACACCTGTGTCTGTCATCCTACAATCACAAACACAAGACAAACAAACAGCAACTCTATTAGAATGTTAAATAAAACATAAGTTCATTGTATAGAATGAAGTTAAATTTCATAACACGCTAAGTCTAGCTCTAGGGAAAACTCTATGTGAGTTTTATCTCCTTTCCAACTTCTAAGTTCTCCTAAGTTATAGTCTAAGGACACTCGTTCCTAAGGTTTATAACTACAGCTTTGATACCAACCTATGACGCCCCCAAATTCGGGACTCGCCACTTGGTCTCTCGAATTCGGTTCATCACGTGCTCATGGTAATACATCACAATAATAATAACTAAAAATCACACAATCACAGCGAAAAATCTAATCTAGAATAATTTACAATGATTTATTATAATTATTCTCCCAAGTCTCGCAACCTACAGTACTTAATAGATTACATAATAATATCAATTAATTACTTATTACATAACCTAACTTAAGCTTAAAAATAATCAAATACAGTCTTACTACATCATCTTAATACAACATTAAAATATTTAAAACATAAAAGAGACAAGCTAATTGGTAGCCTTGCCCTTGCCCTTATCAACGCTTGAAGGTTCGCCCTGCTCTGCCTTAACTGAAATGTTTTAGGGAAAGCAAGAATGAGCACAAATTGCTCAGCAAGTAATATACAATAAGGGTTTGTAATATAATTCTCAATTCTCGAAAAGTGTATAGCAAGGTTGATAGTTCAAGGATAACAAGAATATCAACAGTTTTTAATAACAGTCGCTAAGGATAGAATAATATCAATGTGATTCAATAATAAATCAATTCAAGATTTCAAGATAACTGAATACTGAGCAGTCACTAAGGACCATGAACTTCTACTAGAATTAACAGTAATAAACTAAAAATTCAACAAAAACATGTACAACAGGTGATCAGCCTAAAGTACCATCGTTATGCATAACAATCAATCATACTCAAGTGCACACGACGGTTATCCGATGATTATATTTTCCCTTCAAAGAAGGTTGTTCTTCTCAGTCAAATACAAGATCCCGCACCAATCAATTAGTTTGGGTCACTTTTCAAGAATATAAGTCTAGCCGAATCAAATGGCATAGACACTTTAACAATGTGCAAGAACAATACCAAGTTCCACATGAATAATAGCTTTAATGAAATAAGAGTTCAAGTATGCTAATTCAATTTAAACGAGTAAGTAAAGAAACTAGCTCGCAATATACAAGGATAGAATACTTGCGTAAAGTAAATGCGTCGGTTAGGATACTTGCCTTAAGCGTAGTTTATCCCCGTAATTTAATCAACACTTTTCGAATCCTATCGTAATATAGTTACGTATATATATGATATTCATTAGTCATATAATTAAACTTTACATTTTGTCTTCGAATATACGATCAACACATAAGCTAAGTTTTAACCTAGCTACACAGTTATATAGAATATAATTTCTATCCTTAACGTTCCTCCTTTAGAGTTTAAACACATTCTCATATCATATAAGATCGCAACAATTAGCAAACATGCTCTTATATTATTAATATCACATAAAACCATAATCAATACTAAATATATTTCATTTTAGCAAGTTATGGCATTCTCATAAGTTAACCGTCAAAATCGGATTCACATATATCACATAGTATATATACATGTTAAAGAGTCTTTTTATATTCGTATAACCTTCACTTGTTCCAAACATATGTGATATAGATTCTAGGTCGACACTTACGGTCATTCAAGGTCATGAAATTTACAAAGCCTATCATGCTTGCTTCCAAAACACTTAAGGTATTTATATTAAGCATACTTATGAGTATTCGCATTCCATACATGTGACTATCACAGTTATTAGTTGAAAACATGCTTCGTTTATGCTAAATTTGAATCACGATACCTAATCATGGTATGTATAAACATATGATGCATGAGTGAGTCTAAAAGTACTATCACATATGTCCATAAATATCAGGATATGGAACTCGCAATAACATGTTAAGATTTACGTTTCAAACTTACACTTTCACTTAGTAAAGTTCACAAACGAAGTCCACATGCTCATGTCATACTATGAAACATATATAAGCAAGTCAACATGCCTTCCATGAATTTCAAAGTCATCTAAAGATGCTCATAACATCATAACGTATATATGGCATTTACATGTCCAAATCCACTTTCAAAACTTACATATTCGTTAGGAAGGCGCACTAGTTAGGTTCAAATGTTCATATTATATCACGGAACCTATATAGATAAGCTAACATGCACTTCATGTGTTTCTAATTCATACTAACATGTCTCAAAAGTCAGAATGTATTCATGGTCTATATATGTTAAAGTTTGTTTAAGAAACTTGAGATTTATTTCAACGCTATTAGTCATTCCATTAATCTTGCATGACATTATAGCAACACACGTGCACATCATGTTAATATACTCATGTATAGGTAATACTCATGCTAACATGTTCATTTAAATCAATGCAAGAAACTATCACGTAGCAGAAAGCAAGTAGAAAGCAGGGATGTAACGACCCCAAAATTCATACAATAATATTCTCCTTCTCGATCGTTAATAATACAACTTTAATCTCTCATTACATCATTATTCGATATTAAAAATCACTAAAAATGCAGAATATTTAAAACTTTTATAAACTTTCTTTCTATATTGCCCTGAATCGCAATCTTTACATTACATCTCTTTGATTCAAATCTATATCATGAATCATTACAACAGAATGACTATACAAAGTCTTACATAATAAAACAATATCCATCTATATTGGATAACTCTTCTTATAACTCAGCAACATATTTCATTCAAAACATTAACTACAATTTGAAATTGAACATAACTAATATTCTTGAACATTGATCTCTATAAATCACTTAACATGTATCATTACCTTGCGTCCTTAACCTGCAAAAATGGTTATTTGCAAGAGTGAGCTCGACAACTCAGCAAGTTCTAACAGTTTTCATACATCACGTATCACATAATAAACATGCTCAACATAAATCTCATAATAATTAAAGTAACATGGCATACATGCTTTAATTCACATAACAAATATAAAGATTGAGTTCCATACTCAATCTACATTATTTAACCAAACAGTGTAGTCATAAATTGACTTTGACATTTCATGATTACAACATGTATAACATATCATGCTCGCTTGCAATTTAAAACAGTTCATCAAATTCACGTAGACAAGTAGAAACCGAAAGACTTGCCTGGTTCGTGGATTACCAATTATCGAAAAACTGCTTAATATAATCTGCTTCATGATCCTACATAACGTATCACCATATGCATCAATTATTAGTCACTTAGCAACGCTTATCAAACATCTAAGTAAATTCTAATTTACAATTTCTAATTTACACTTCGTAACTCTCTTCCATTCACTCGTTTGACACTCGCTGTCAAATCATATGTATAATTATTACATATCTAATCTTCATTGTTAGTTAACCAATTAAGATTAACTCATTCTTCATTAACTAATAAGTTAATAATTAATTACCACGTAATTTAATCACCTCACATAATCATATTACATTTCATATAATTAACCAATTATAATTACATCTTACGTCAATCAAATTACATTTCAAGTTAAACATAATTATATTTTTACTAACATTCATGTTTTATAACTTATAACAACATCTAATATCGTCGACAGCACTATACTTGTGTATGCGCATGACCGACGGCCTTCGATTGCCTCAAAATACGTATCAGTCCCAAAAATAACCATTTTGACCCTAGATAACGACCTCAAATCAAAAAGTCAAAAACACAAAAGTTGTAGGTCTACTCGTGCTCGTTCCGAATCATCTTGAATCACCTCAATTGGAGTTCGTATGAAAAGGTTATAGCCATTTTAGTAACAGAGGTCAAAATAGTTTTGCATTACGACAACTAAACTACCCCGAGAAGCAAGTATACCCGCTGGGGCGGGTCCCCCAAGGCATAAACACCCGCTGGGGCGGGTCCAGGGGCTGGTGGAGGTGCTGGGTCACGAACTGGTGGAGAAATAAGCCAATTTGGCTTATTCCGTCACACCGAATTCGAATTTTCCAAACATGATAAACATGAAACATGTGACAAACAATATTTTAAGCTTATTAACATGCTCATAACATAAAAATTTCATATAAACACATAATCACAACCAAGATTTCATGGAATTCGAAGAAAAACACAACTTTAAGCGTTCTTGACGGAAATTGCTACTACGAACTCGTTTTTCCATCAATTCAAGTGATTCCAACTGTAATCACTTCTATTCTTAACATACTAACATAATACTTAATCAATTTTAACAATAACTCATAATCAACATCAATTTTGATAGTTTCAAAAGTTATTTTTCAAAAATTACTTCACCGAGAATCACTATGAACACACTTCCTATTGTTTATCAAAAATTCATGGATTGAATTGCTAGAACAACCATATAACTCATATATAATCATGTTATATCACATATTACACATAATTCATGCTCACATCAAGGATTTAAAAATTTTCAACATAATTCCATAATCTAACACTATGAACATGAATTTCATGGTGTTCATCATATACTTGTGAATTGAAATTCTTAAACAACTATGAAACTCTCATGTAAATATATATATATATATATATATATACATACATATCCCATTCTCATAACAAAATTATGAAGTTTCACAAAGAGACTTCCACATAGAATTCTAAAACCATGAAAACATAGAAGAATATGATTTGAAAACATGTTTTTACAACAATTGATTTTGAAAACCCTTTCATGGAATACAATTACATATGAAAACATATGAACACCATATAAACATATAATTTTATGATTGTAAAAACCTAATTTGATAAAGAAGAAAACACAACACATATGAATTAATTCTAGGGTTAAAATTATAACCTTACTAGTTTTGACTTAAGAGAGAGATGATAAAGATGATGATCCTCTCTTGCCTTCTCAAGCTTTTCTTCCTCTTCTCTCTTCTTCTTCTCTGACAATTCTCTCTAACCCTCTTCTTCTTCTTTCTTTGTTTTGTTTAGACTTAGGCTTTTAGAAAACTAACGTATCTTTTAACTTAGCATATATTATCCAATATACAATATACATATACAATATATGTAACTTATATTATTAATATAACTAATAAATAATATACTAATTGCTATACTAACTACCACTTATTACATAGGTTACAAAATTTGAAAAGCCCAAGGCCATGTTTGGCAAAACCACATTATTTTTAAAAACTAACTTCTTGAGCTTAAGGCATTGTTTGGAAGAAATAAGATTAAACAAGTACAAAGGCCTTGTTTGGTAAAACTCATCATTTTAAAAACAGGTTTTAATAGTTAAGGCCCCGTTTGGCAAAACGAATTTAAAAACGGTGCTATGGCCTTGTTTGGGAAAATAGTTTTGAAAACTCTTTTAATAAATCATTTTAACACATACTTTTTAATGTTATCCTTTAACTAATTAAAACTCAACATTAATTTAATTAATTAAAAGTTTAACATCAATTAATCACATAAAATTATCACATAATTATAATTACTCACTAATTATAATTTCATGTTACTCTCACCACATAACTCATCTAATTTAATTATCCCAATTAAATTAGAACTATAACATAAAATCATTATGTCAATTAAATTAAATACCAAATATTCATTTAATTAACATATAACACTTAATTAAATTACTCCATAATAATCACATAATTATTTATTTAACTCAATAAATAATTTAATTAATATATTTATTTAATTCAATAAATATATAAATTCTCTTCACACCAAATCACATATTTTACAATATATAACACATGCACACATACTCGTACTTAAACATCTTAAAATAAAAATTTTATTTATTAAATTCTCATTTATTAATTCTTAAAAATACGGGATGTCACATCCTTCCCTCCTTATAAGGATTCCGTCCTCGGAATCAACGAAACCTCACTTACTCAGTTTTCGCAAAATCTCTTCATAATTATCGTTGAATAACTTCAACACGTTAACTTAGCAAAAAATTTTACATATATATATATACTTCATTCATTTCTTCAACAACTATTAGGTTTTATTACACAATCTTCAATCAAACATAATCACATATCAAATATTATATATCTTTAACTCGTTCATTCCTTTCTAAGGATCATTACCGTATACTCTACTCGTCAAATTAATATACTACGTAATTCACCATCTATAATTATTCGGGTTATCACATTCACCCATTCTTCTAAGAATTTCGTCCTCGAAATTTTTATTAATCTTCATTTATTCAAACTATCAAAATAGATTTTACGTTAATCTCCATTCACTGGATTAAAGCGTTCTACAACTAACTCTTTTTAAGGAATATCCTTCTTCCCACATCCTCCTTCAGAATAATAAGAATCTTCCACAATTGTTCAATGATTGGGAAGCGATATAAACAACTCAGGAATTTAAAAGATTCCAATTCATGCTGAGGGGTCATAAGACCTTGAACTCTTCTCCAGGTTTAATAGTGCATCACCACTGTAAACCATCTTTAACAGAATGTTTAGCTATCACAAAGACTGAAAACACTCTCTGCAAGTACTCTAGATGATCAGCCTATCGTACCCCTACGTCGTGCACAACGTATTACATCTTAACATCGTAACGACTATATACGTTACATTCGGAACTTATAGTCTCCGATAACATAGTACATCGTAACGACTATATGCGTTACATTCGGAATTATAGTCTCCGATAACATGTCCCCCTTTTATAGGGTTGTTCACCTCAGCTTCTTAACATCTGAATCCACACCAAATCAATTTGGTTTGGCATAGTTTAACCAAAAACGCTCGAATTTCATAAACATCTTTCAACATTTGTCTAGCTGAATCAAGTAGCATAGACTTCTAGTAAAAATTTGGACATCAAACGAAATATATATATATATATACATATATTTGTAACCAACTCAATAAAATTCTATATATATATATATATATATTTTAAGAAACTAAAAATAATAAATAAATCTTTTCACAATATCCTGATACCGTATCATAGTACTGATACGTTGAGGACTTCGTCATTACATGACGTCGTTAGACTACATCATACCTGTGACGCCCCCAAATTCCAGGACCGCCACTTGGTCTCTCGAATTCGGTTCATCACGTGCTCATGGTAATACATCGCAATAATGATAACTAAATATCACACAACCACAGTGGAAAATCTATTCTAGAATAATTTACAATGATTTATTATAATTATTCCCCCAAGTCTCGCAACCTACAGTACTTAATAGATTACATAGCAATATCAATTAACGACTTGTTATATAATCTAACTTAAGCTTAAACATAAACAAATCCAGTCTTACTACATCATCTTCACACAATATTAATATATTTGAAACATAACAGACATAAGCTAGTTGGTAGCCTTGCCCTTGCCCTTATCAATGCCCGAAGGTTCGCCATGCTCTGCCTTAACTGAAATGTTTTAGGGAAAGCAAGAATGAGCACAAATTTCCCAGCAAGTAATATATAATAAGGGTGAATAATAAGATTCTCAATTCTCGAAAGGGTTTAGCAAGATTTGATAGTTCAAGAATAACAAAAATATCAACAGTTCTCAATAACAGTCGCTAAGGACAGGATAATATCAATATGATTCAATAATAAGTCAATTCAAGATTTCAAATAATTGAATACTGAGCAGTCACTAAGGACTATGAACTTCTACTAGAATTGACAGTAATAAACTGAAAATCCAATAAAAAAAATAGGTACAACAGGTGATCAGCCTAAAGTACCATCGTTATGCATAACAATCAATCATACTCAAGTGTGCACGTCGGTTCTCCGATAATTATATATTCCCTTCAAAGAAGGTTGTTCTTCTCAGTCAAATACAAGATCCCGCACCAATCAATTAGTTTGGGTCGCTTTTCAATAATATAAGTCTAGCCGAATCAAATGGCATAGACACTTTCACAATATTCAAGAACAATACTAAGTTCAACATGAATAATAGCTTTAATGAAATAAGAGTTCAAGTATGCTAATTCAATTCAACCGATTAAATAGGAAACTAGTTCGCAATACACAAGATAGGATACTTGCATAGTAAAAGAGTATAAGTTAGGAAACTTTCACAATCATAGCTTTCCTTGCATAAAGTAAATGCGTCGGTTAGGATACTTGCACTTTAAGAGAGTGTAAGTAAGAGAACTTGCATTTAGCGTAGTTTATCCACGAAAAGCAATCAACACTTTCGAATTCCTATCGTAATACAGTTACGTATATATATGATATTCATTACTCATATAATTTAACTTCACATTTTCTCTTTGAATATACGATCAACACATAAGGTAAGTTTTACCTAGCTACACAGTTATATAGAATATAATTTCTATCCTTAACGTTCCTTCTTTAGAGTTTAAACGCATTCTCATATTATATAAGATTTCAACAATTAGCAAACATGCTTGCATATTATTAATATCACATAAGACCACAATCAATACTAAATATATTTCATTTTAGCAAGTTACGGCATCTCCTTAAGTTAACCGTCAAAATCGGGTTCAAGTAACATCATATAATATCACGTAGCATGTATTCATATTTAAAGGATACTTTACATGCTTGTATAACTTTTCCAAATCCAATCGTACATGGTATAGGTTCTTAAGTTAATACTTAAATCCATTCAAGGACACGAACTCATATGGTCTAACATGGTCGTTTTTAAACACATAAGATATTCATATAACTTGTATTAGTCATGCTCATGAGTACTCGTATTGCATATATGTAGCTAGCATTGTTATTATCTTGAAAACATGCTTTGTTTATGCTAAACTTTAATCACGGCAACCAATCATGGTATATATATATGCATGACACATGAATGAGTCTAAGAGTACTATCACATGTGTCCATAAATATCAGAATTTAAATCTTCACGTATCGTGTTAATGCTCATGTGCAAGGCTTGTATTTCTATTAGTGAATCTTACTAATAGAGCCTAACATGTTCATGCTTCCTTACGAACTATATAAACACAAGTTAAGGCTTCATTCATATATTTCAAAGTTATCTAAACATGCTCATAACATCAAAATGACTATATAGCATTTACATGATCATATCCACCTTCAAACTTATATTTTTGTTAGGAATGAGCACTAGTTAGGTTCACATGTTCATATTTTATTACGGAACCAATATAGATAAGCTAACAATGCACTTCATGTGTCTCTAGGTGGTACTAACGTGCTTGCAAGGTCAGTATGTAAACATGCTTTATAATGTTAATGAGTGTTTATGAAATTTTAAGTTCGTTTCCAAGCTTCATGTCGTTTTGTTAACCATGCATGCTAATACACTAAAACATGCTTACATTGCCTCATTAGGTTTATATATATGTATTAATCATGCTTCCATGCTTGTTTAAACAAAAATCAACCAATTAGTACATAACAGTTTTGTTGCAGAATGCAGAAAACTGCACACAGAGGCCGGCGCTGCGGCGCGGCAACAGCAGCATACTCTGGCGCTGCGGCGCGGGTGGCGCTGCGGCGCGGGCTGCGGCGTGGGTGGCGCTGCGGCGCGGGCTGCGGCGCTGGCTGCGGCGCTGCGGCGTGGGGACAGTTCCTGCAGTTCAGACTGCAGCGAAACCGACCCAAAACCTCCCATTTTATCGATCTCGACATACCCATAAGCTATTAGACTAACCTTTTTAACTTACTAACACATATATATGCTTATATAACAGTCAATCGCCCAAACGATTCCCAATTTGATGAACTCCAACTAATTTCACGAATTCGATGCTTTACAGAAATTACAGAGCAACAATGGAAATGAAAGTCAAGAAAGCTATATAGTGGTTCCATCACGTATGTATGTTCATATAACAACAATATAAGGGTTCTACAAACCAATCATGAACCAATTTGGCATAATCAAAAATTTGAAGGAAACTTCGGAAACAGAAAACGAAAATGAAGAACAAAGGAAGAGGGATTATACCTCTACTAGGATTCCAATATAGTTTGCTGCTAATCCAACTTCTCCTACTGATATATGTATATTGCTTTCACTCACCACTTATGCAAACTCTCAGCAAATTGAAAACGAAGAAACATTGCTGTTATTTATAGAAGAATTTCATAACCAGGCAATGCAATTACATCCAAAATCAAACTAACAGATTATAGGAATGTTTGCTAGATAAGAGGGAGTTGGTAATTAGTTGGTGATCTCCACTATTCCACCCACTCCCTTCGTGATCATGATGGCTAGAATGCTGAGTTTGAGAGAAGAGAGTAGGCTAGCTTCATGATGCATTTCATGTGTACAAGGTTTGTGTTTAATAATATGGGACAAGGCCATATACTCAGCATTTTATTAGTACACAACACTTAAATTATTACACACACATAACATACTTCCTACTCTTATGTTATATTATATATACTTATTGTCCCTACATAGGTTATAACTTAATGTCACAATATCAATTTGCATAACGAATACTTCAATATAGTGAAGGTGACTTGCACGCATATAATCCATGTACCTTCTGTTAATACCGGATATAATTTAATCAGATGTTAACATATTACACTGTCTCCTTTATTAAAACTAATTGTTTACAATATGTTCATGATATATTATACAATGTATACCCACATATTTATTGTCACACAAGTTATTAATCAAGTAGCTCACATGGTTTAATAAGCCTTACCATATAATAGTGTCATATTACACTTCACATAATACATAATCAGCTAATATATGCTACACATTTAATTCGCATGCTTGCACATATAATTTCTCATCTTATAAATTGAATATTAATTAATAATATACACATATCCTACATCAATCAATATAATTGTTAACCTCCATAACAATTTAATTAACCCTTATATGATTAATTATCACTTTGATATAAATCTTATTATATTTATAAACACGTTGCTCATTATTATTATGTTTCTTGCAATAATAATAATCACATATTATTAATCAATCTTCATTAGTATTTTATAACAGTTAATTAATATTCTTCGATTAACAATTAATATAGATTAATTGTTTGCTTAAATTAATATAATCATTCTTATATTACGTCACTGTGCCACACAAGGCAATCAACGAGTTTATGGCAAACTCCACCAATTTCTCAATTATTATAATTATTCAATTATATATAATTGAATTAATTCATCTCATAACACAAAATCATTTATATTCAAATAAATTCTCATTTTCATTAATATAATTATTTAATAATATATGAAAATTCTCGGGTATTACATCCTCCCCCCCCCCCTTATAAAAATTCCGTCCCGGAATTGCTACAAAGTTACACAAATAGATGGGGATAGTCCCTCATCATCCTATCTTCTAACTCCCACGTTGCCTCCTCGACATCGTGGTTACGCCAAAGTACTTTTACAGATGAAATAACTTTATTTCTCAAAGTTTGTTCTTTCCTATCTAATATCTGGACAGGAATTTCTTCATACGCCAAGTTCTTCTCCACTTGAATGGGCTCGTAAGAAATCACGTGCTTGTAGTCGGCCTTGTACGGTCGCAACACGAAAATGTGGAACACGTTGTGGATATGCTCCAACTCGGGTGGTAACGCAACTTTGTATGCCACTTCGCCCAATCGCTTCAGTATCTCGAACGGTCCTATGAATCTTGGACTCAATTTTCCTTTCTTGCCGAAACGGATTTTTCCCTTCCATGGAGATACCTTCAAGAATACGAAACTGCCGACTTTAAAGTCTCGGTCCTGCCGATGCAAATCTGCGTATTTCTTCTGGCGATCTTGAGCTGCTACAAGTCTGGCTCTTATCATTGTCACCACGTCTGCGGTTTGTTGAACTAACTCTGGTCCGAGTATTCGTCGTTCTCCGACTTCGTCCCAACATAACGGCGTTCTGCACTTTCTCCCGTAAAGAGCTTCGTACGGTGGCATGCCGATACTTGCATGGTAGCTATTATTATATGCGAATTCTACTAAGGGTAGGTGGTCGTCCCAATTTCCCTTAAAATCCATCACGCAAGTCCTAAGCATGTCTTCTAGCGTTTGTATTGTTCGCTCACTTTGTCCGTCTGTTTGAGGACGATAAGCTGTACTCAACCTCAACTGCGTTCCCATTCTTTTTTGCAAACTCTTCCAAAAATTGGACGTGAAGCGCGGATCTCGATCAGAGACAATTGACATCGGCACTCCATGTCGTGAAATAATTTCTTTTACATATAGGCTTGCTAATTGGTTCAAACTGTAGCGGATCTTGATTGGTAGAAAGTGTGCGGTCTTCGTTAGTTGATCCATGATAACCCAAATAGCATCATAACCTTTCTGTGTAACTGGAAGTCCTACCACGAAGTCCATGGTAATATGCTCCCATTTCCACTCTGGTATTTCTAACGGTTGTAGTAAACCACTCGGCCGCTGATGCTCTGCTTTAACGCGTTGGCAAGTCAAGCATCTACTGACGTACTCCGCGACTTCCCGTTTCAAATTGGGCCACCAAAAATGTTGCCTTAAATCTTGGTACATCTTTGTGCCTCCCGGATGAACGGAATATGTCGTATTGTGTGCCTCGTGCAAAATCTCTTCCCTCAACTCGGTTACCGCTGGTACCCACACTCTCCCTTCAAATCTCAAAATACCGTCTTTATCCATTCGAAATTTTCTTCCTCATTTTCTGTGATCCTCTTTCGGATTTTCTCACACTCTTCATCCTTTTCCTGAGCTTCCTTTACTCTATCCAACAACGTCGGACAAGCTTCCATTACAATTAACTTCTCACCAGACTTTTCTGGTCCTTTCACTTCTATCTCCAATTTCTCCATCTCTCTTATCAACTCTTCCTGAGTCGTCAAATTAAACAACTTCTCCCTTCCTTTCCTGCTCAGAGCGTCGGCAACCACATTTGCCTTTCCCGGGTGATAAAGAATATCGCAGTCAGTCTTTGATTAATTCTAACCACCTTCTCTGCCGCATGTTTAACTCCTTCTGTGTGAAGATATATTTCAGACTTTTGTGGTCCGTGTATATCTCACATTTTTCTCCGTATAGATAATGTCTCCATATCTTTAACGCAAAAACTACTGCCGCTAACTCTAAGTCGTGAGTGGGGTATCATTTTTCGTAATCCTTCAATTGTTGTGACGCATATGCAATAACCTTGCCATGTTGCATGAGCACACAGCCAAGCCCCTTGTGCGATGCATCACTATACACCACAAAATTTCCCGCATCATCTGGTAATGATAACATAGGTGCTTCGCTCAATCTCCTTTTCAGTTCTTGAAAACTTTCTTCGCATTTGTCGGTCCATACAAATTTCATCGTCTTTCTAGTCAAATTGGTCAACGGGGTTGCTATCTTAGAAAAATCTTGGATGAATCTTCGATAGTACCCAACTAACCCTAGAAAGCTTCTCACCTCCGTCGGTGTTCTCGGTTGTTCCCAATTACTTACTGCTTCGACCTTTGCAGGGTCTACTGAGATTCCATTCTTATCCACCACGTGGCCTAAGAATTGAACCTTCTCTATCCAAAATTCGCACTTAGAAAATTTTGCATACATCTTCTCCTTCCTTAGTGCCTCCAAAACAATCTTCAGATGTTCGGCGTGTTCTTCCTCTGTCTTTGAGTAGATCAAAATGTCGTCGATAAAAACCACTACAAATTTATCCAAGTATGGCTTGAAAACTCGGTTCATCAAGTCCATAAATGCTGCCGGAGCATTAGTCAATCCGAATGACATTACCAAAAACTCGTAGTGTCCATAACGGGTTCGAAACGCAGTCTTTGGTATGTCCTCGTCCCTCACTTTCAGTTGATGATATCCTGTTCGTAGGTCGATCTTTGAGAAACACTTTGCTCCCTTCAGTTGATCAAATAAGTCGTCTATCCTCGATAGCGGATACCGGTTCTTGATCGTTACTCTGTTCAATTCTCGATAATCGATACAGAGCCTCATCGATCCGTCCTTCTTCTTAATGAATAGTACTGGTGCTCCCCAAGGAGAAACACTCGGTCGAATGTAACCCTTATCCAACAATTCTTGTAATTGTATCATCAATTCCTTCATTTCTACTGGCGCCATACGATATGGAGCTTTTGAAATCGGTGCCGTTCCCGGTGCTAAGTCTATTACGAATTCGATTTCACTGTCTGGCGGAAGACCAGGCAGATCGTCCGGAAACACATCTTGGAATTCATTAACTACGTATATATCCTTCATTTCTACTCCCTTTTTCCGAGTATCAACGATGTAAGCTAAATATCCTACACATCCTTTCCTTAACAATTTCTTGGCCTGCATCATCGTAACGCAACACGATTGCTTAAGCGATGAGCTACCATAAAACACTACCTTAGACTTACTCGGAGTCTGAAGGTTCACACATTTGTTCTGACAGTCAATTATCGCAGCATGGTTATACAACCAATCCATTCCCAGTATTACGTCAAATTCTCCCAGTCTAATAGGAATCAAGTCTACGCTCAGTTCATGTTTACTAATACTTGCGCGATAATTTTGATAAACGTATTCTACAGGGATCACTTCCTTATTAGCAACTTCTATGATCAAAGGATTTTCTAAAAGTTCTCGGGGTGTACTAAGTCTACTAGCAAATTCTTCAAATACAAAAGAACAGGTGGCACCCGAATCAAATAATACATAAGCATTTATATCATTGATTGGGATTATACCTGACACCACATCCTTCGCAGCCACTGCGTCTTGGACGGTCATGTTAAAGGTTCTGGCGGTTGGGCGGTTGGATTGTGCCGGTCCACCGATCATCAGCTTGTTGCCTCCTTGCTGATTACTACCCCCGCCACTTCCCTTCTTTGGGCAGTCCTTAATTCGGTGCTCCGTCGAGCCACACGCAAAGCATCCTTGTATCTTTTTCGGTTTCAAACAGTTGGGCGAGATGTGCCCTTCCTGTCCGCAGTTGTAGCAAGTGCCACGTCCCTTCCAGCACTCGCCCTGGTGATTCTTCCCACACTTCGGGCATCCTTCAGCCCTCTTCTTGAAACCTCCACGAAAATTCCCTGATTGATTATTATTGTTGTTTTTATTGTTGTTGTTGTTGTTCTCCCACTTTCTCTTTCCCAAGTTGCTTCCTCCGCTACTGCTTCCTCCCGTACGATTCTCTCCTTTCTTCTCTTTGTTATACAGACTTAAGGCCTCACTGCCGCCTTCCGCAATGATTGCCTTCTCCAGTAATGTTGCAAAGGAATCAATTTGAAGAACTGATACCTTATTGAACAGCCATGGCTTCAACCCTTGTTCAAAGCGTCTAGCCTTCCTCTCTTCATCACCAACTTGGTGCTCCGCAAATCGCGCTAGTTCGTTAAACCTAGCCGCGTATTGCGCCACCGTCATCTCACCTTGTTTTAACTCTAGGAATTTCACCTCCATCCTATTCTTCATACTCTTTGGAAAGTAATTCTCGAAGAACAGTGTCTTAAACTTATCCCAAGCTATTATCCCTTCTCCAGCTCTTTGTTGATTAGCCTCCCACCAGTAGTTCGCTTCTCCCCTCATCATGTACGTGGCAAACACCGTCTTCTGATCTTCGCCTACGCTAGCTATAGTGAAAGCTTTTTCGATCTCTTTGATCCACGTTTGTGCGACGATTGGGTCGGTAGTTCCCTCGAACTCCGGGGGTCCTACACTCTTAAAGTATTTAAAGGTTGTTACTGGCACAGTTTGAGGGTTCGGGCGAACGGGTTCATTGTTCCTTCCCCTTAAGGCTTCTCCTAACAAGTTTACCAGTTTCTGGATCGGGTCTACTTGTTCTCTCTCATTGTTAACGGATTATTTGGGTGCAGTCAATCTACGTCTGGGCGGCATTATCTGCATCACAATTTTTCATTTTATTATTATTCAAGTATATCACTTAAGTATTTCTTTTAATACTAAAAGAATAAATTTATAACACGTTTCTAAAATCAACTCCATTTATATTCATATGCCATTTCATTTCATTACATGATTTTCCTAGCATACTGCTATAAATGTTATCACATATATCCCCTAATATCACAAAAGACGGGGAATATACCAACCTACTACCATACTACCCCTCTAACAAAAGCTAACTCGGGGTTTACATCATCATCCTACATCTTACACAAAAGATCGGGATTACAACATAGTATATACAATACATAAAGACACAACTAGTACTACCACTAGACTGACTAAGGAAATCTCATCCCATCATCCCGCGCTCCACTGCGCTCTTGTACTCCAACTGTGCTATATACGCAACCAGCTCTCGGCTCAAGGTATGTAGAGTCTGTCCCTGTTCTGCCGGGTAGTGGTACACACCATCAATCACCCTTTCAAAAGCTGAACGGAACACATACCCCATCTTGTTCATCTTTCTCTTCTTGCACCTGACCTCGTCCTCAAGGTCGTCAGCTCTCTCATTAGACGCTTCCCATTTCTCCTCGAAGTGTAACCTATCCATCACCTCCAACTCTAGCTGAGTACGGAGTGCCTCTTTCTCAGTTTTCTCACTCAGCTCCCTCTGCTCAACCTCTTCTAGCTTCTCTGCCAAATCTACATTCCTAGTCGCTGACCTGTGAAATAGAGTCCCCATCTGGATCGCTGCCTCCCTACGGTAGGCAATCTCCACCTCTAACTCTTGCATAGCCAGCTTCCTCTGGTGGTCCTCGTCCCTCAGCTTCTGGAACTCAGACTCTCTCTCGTGGGCCTCTGCCTCCAGCTTCTGGACTCTGCAGTCTAACTCTAGAATACGCTCCTCGTACTCGCCTAACATCTGTTCCTCTATAGTAGCCTCGTCAGAGTCCTCTACTGGCTCATCCTCCATCGGCTCCTCCTCTGGATCAGACTCTATCTCAATCTCGTCCTCGTCGTCGGACTCGAACGGTGCAACAGCCTGCACTGGTGTAGCCTCTAGAGGTGCCTCGTACACTCTACTAGGTACCCCTGGGCTCCTCCTTGGCCACTCTACTAGGTACCCCTGTGTCTGTCATCCTACACTCATAAACACAAGACAAGAAATAGCAACTCCATTAGAATGTTAAATAAAACATAAGTTCATTGTATAGAATGAAGTTACATTTCATAACAGACTAAGCCTCTCAAGGAAAACTCTACATGAGTTTTATCTCCTTCCTAACTTCTAAATTCTCCTAAGTTATAGTCTAAGGACACTCGTTCCTAAGGTTTATAACTACAGCTTTGATACCAACCTGGGACGCCCCCAAATTCCAGGACCGCCACTTGGTCTCTCGAATTCGGTTCATCACGTGCTCATGGTAATACATCGCAATAATGATAACTAAATACCACACAACCACAGCGGAAAATCTATTCTAGAATAATTTACAATGATTTATTATAATTATTCCCCCAAGTCTCGCAACCTACAGTACTTAATAGATTACATAGCAATATCAATTAACGACTTGTTATATAATCTAACTTAAGCTTAAACATAAACAAATCCAGTCTTACTACATCGTCTTCACACAATATTAATATATTTGAAACATAACAGACATAAGCTAGTTGGTAGCCTTGCCCTTGCCCTTATCAATGCCCGAAGGTTCGCCATGCTCTGCCTTAACTGAAATGTTTTAGGGAAAGCAAGAATGAGCACAAATTTCTCAGCAAGTAATATATAATAAGGGTGAATAATAAGATTCTCAATTCTCGAAAGGGTATAGCAAGATTTGATAGTTCAAGAATAACAAGAATATCAACAGTTCTCAATAACAGTCGCTAAGGACAGGATAATATCAATATGATTCAATAATAAGTCAATTCAAGATTTCAAATAATTGAATACTGAGCAGTCACTAAGGACTATGAACTTCTACTAGAATTGACAGTAATAAACTGAAAATCCAAAAAAAAAATAGGTACAACAGGTGATCAGCCTAAAGTACCATCGTTATGCATAACAATCAATCATACTCAAGTGTGCACGTCGGTTCTCCGATAATTATATATTCCCTTCAAAGAAGGTTGTTCTTCTCAGTCAAATACAAGATCCCGCACCAATCAATTAGTTTGGGTCGCTTTTCAATAATATAAGTCTAGCCGAATCAAATGGCATAGACACTTTCACAATATTCAAGAACAATACTAAGTTCAACATGAATAATAGCTTTAATGAAATAAGAGTTCAAGTATGCTAATTCAATTCAACCTTTTAAATAGGAAACTAGTTCGCAATACACAAGATAGGATACTTGCATAGTAAAAGAGTATAAGTTAGGAAACTTTCACAATCATAGCTTTCCTTGCATAAAGTAAATGCGTCGGTTAGGATACTTGCACTTTAAGAGAGTGTAAGTAAGAGAACTTGCCTTTAGCGTAGTTTATCCACGAAAAGCAATCAACACTTTCGAATTCCTATCGTAATACAGTTACGTATATATATGATATTCATTAGTCATATAATTTAACTTCATATTTTCTCTTTGAATATACGATCAACACATAAGGTAAGTTTTACCTAGCTACACAGTTATATAGAATATAATTTCTATCCTTAACGTTCCTTCTTTAGAGTTTAAACGCATTCTCATATTATATAAGATCTCAACAATTAGCAAACATGCTTGCATATTATTAATATCACATAAGACCACAATCAATACTAAATATATTTCATTTTAGCAAGTTACGGCATCTCCTTAAGTTAACCGTCAAAATCGGGTTCAAGTAACATCATATAATATCACGTAGCATGTATTCATATTTAAAGGATACTTTACATGCTTGTATAACTTTTCCAAATCCAATCGTACATGGTATAGGTTCTTAAGTTAATACTTAAATCCATTCAAGGACACGAACTCATATGGTCTAACATGGTCGTTTTTAAACACATAAGATATTCATATAACTTGTATTAGTCATGCTCATGAGTACTCGTATTGCATATATGTAGCTAGCATTGTTATTATCTTGAAAACATGCTTTGTTTATGCTAAACTTTAATCACGGCAACCAATCATGGTATATATATATGCATGACACATGAATGAGTCTAAGAGTACTATCACATGTGTCCATAAATATCAGAATTTAAATCTTCACGTATCGTGTTAATGCTCATGTGCAAGGCTTGTATTTCTATTAGTGAATCTTACTAATAGAGCCTAACATGTTCATGCTTCCTTACGAACTATATAAACACAAGTTAAGGCTTCATTCATATATTTCAAAGTTATCTAAACATGCTCATAACATCAAAATGACTATATAGCATTTACATGATCATATCCACCTTCAAACTTATATTTTTGTTAGGAATGAGCACTAGTTAGGTTCACATGTTCATATTTTATTACGGAACCAATATAGATAAGCTAACAAGCACTTCATGTGTCTCTAGGTGGTACTAACGTGCTTGCAAGGTCAGTATGTAAACATGCTTTATAATGTTAATGAGTGTTTATGAAATTTTAAGTTCGTTTCCAAGCTTCATGTCGTTTTGTTAACCATGCATGCTAATACACTAAAACATGCTTACATTGCCTCATTAGGTTTATATATATGTATTAATCATGCTTCCATGCTTGTTTAAACAAAAATCAACCAATTAGTACATAACAGTTTTGTTGCAGAATGCAGAAAACTGCACACAGAGGCCGGCGCTGCGGCGCGGCAACAGCAGCATACTCTGGCGCTGCGGCGCGGGTGGCGCTGCGGCGCGGGTGGCGCTGCGGCGCGGGTGGCGCTGCGGCGGGCTGCGGCGTGGTGGGCTGCGGCGCGGGCTGCGGCGCTGGCTGCGGCGCTACGGCGTGGGGACAGTTCCTGCAGTTCAGACTGCAGCGAAACCGACCCAAAACCTCCCATTTTATCGATCTCGACATACCCATAAGCTATTAGATTAACCTTTTTAACTTACTAACACATATATATGCTTATATAACAGTCAATCGCCCAAACGATTCCCAATTTGATGAACTCCAACTAATTTCACGAATTCGATGCTTTACAGAAATTACAGAGCAACAATGGAAATGAAAGTCAAGAAAGCTATATAGTGGTTCCATCACGTATGTATGTTCATATAACAACAATATAAGGGATCTACAAACCAATCATGAACCAATTTGGCATAATCAAAAATTTGAAGGAAACTTCGAAAACAGAAAACAAAAATGAAGAACAAAGGAAGAGGGATTATACCTCTGCTAGGATTCCAATATAGTTTGCTGCTAATCCAACTTCTCCTACTGATATATGTATATTGCTTTCACTCACCACTTATGCAAACTCTCAGCAAATTGAAAACGAAGAAACATGGCTGCTATTTATAGAAGAATTTCATAACCAGGCAATGCAATTACATCCAAAATCAAACTAACAGATTATAGGAATGTTTGCTAGATAAGAGGGAGTTGGTAATTAGTTGGTGATCTCCACTATTCCACCCACTCCCTTCATGATCATGATGGCTAGAATGCTGAGTTTGAGAGAAGAGAGTAGGCTAGCTTCATGATGCATTTCACGTG
Organism: Panax stipuleanatus; assembly: GCA_020205555.1. Taxonomy (NCBI): domain Eukaryota; kingdom Viridiplantae; phylum Streptophyta; class Magnoliopsida; order Apiales; family Araliaceae; genus Panax; species Panax stipuleanatus. The sequence continues at coordinate 83,052,465 of CM035121.1, forward strand.
TACAAGGTTTGTGTTTAATAATATGGGACAAGGCCATATACTCAGCATTTTATTAGTACACAACACTTAAATTATTACACACACATAACATACTTCCTACTCTTATGTTATATTATATATACTTATTGTCTCTACATAGGTTATAACTTAATGTCACAATATCAATTTGCATAACGAATACTTCAATATAGTGAAGGTGACTTGCACGTATATAATCCATGTACCTTCTATTAATACCGGATATAATTTAATCAGATGTTAACACATTACACTGTCTCCTTTATTAAAACTAATTGTTTACAATATGTTCATGATATATTATACAATGTATACCCACATATTTATTGTCACACAAGTTATTAATCAAGTAGCTCACATGGTTTAATAAGCCTTACCATATAATAGTGTCATATTACACTTCACATAATACATAGTCAGCTAATATATGCTACACATTTAATTCGCATGCTTGCACATATAATTTCTCATCTTATAAATTGAATATTAATTAATAATATACACATATCCTACATCAATCAATATAATTGTTAACCTCCATAACAATTTAATTAACCCTTATATGATTAATTATCACTTTGATATAAATCTTATTATATTTATAAACACGTTGCTCATTATTATTATGTTTCTTGCAATAATAATAATCACATATTATTAATCAATCCTCATTAGTATTTTATAACAGTTAATTAATATTCTTCGATTAACAATTAATATAGATTAATTGTTCGCTTAAATTATTATAATCATTCTTATATTACGTCATTGTGCCACACAAGGCAATCAACGAGTTTATCACAAACCCCACCAATTTCTCAATTATTATAATTATTCAATTATATATAATTGAATTAATTCATCTCATAACACAAAATCATTTATATTCAAATAAATTCTCATTTTCATTAATATAATTATTTAATAATATATGGAAATTCTCGGGTATTACAATACCATAGTGGGCTGACGATCGTACGATCACATCCAACACTAGGTTTAACTACATTGATAACTTCCTCGATTATTGTTTGTACATCATATCAAATGATGCATAAAACACATAAAATACATTTTGAAAATTTGAAATTATTTTTGTCTAGCTGAAGCAATTAGCATAGACATGTGAATAATAGCACGTATTTTAAAAACTCATTGGTTCCATCGTTCGATCCAATGTTTTTCAAGAAAACAGAAGTGCAACATCAGCACGAAGTCAATAAATTTCGAAAACTAGCAAAGCTAGGAGATTTAGAATATAAAACTTTCTCCATCAATTAAATCATTACTCCATCATTACTTCATCATTCTATCTATCTTAACAACATCAATGCTTTCTATACCATAACCTTTCTATACCCAGTATAGTTCATCAAACTTACCATACTTTGGAAGTTCAGGAACTTGCCACAATAATATGAGTTTAAGAACTTGTCCTAGCAATACGTAGTCAAAGAACTGATCAGAGACTGTCCACATGCTTAGGGGTTCAAAAACATACATACGACTATGAGTCACTAACTTACCATAAGTATGGGTTTTAAGAACTCGCCTAACCTTCAGATCATCTAATGTAATCTTAATATCATCTAATCTATCCTCTATTAACTCTAACTATCAAATATAATATGAGAAAAGAATCACCTTCTCGTCATATAGATATCGATAGTGCGACACCAACCTTCCAATGATTATCAATATGATAAGCCAAGTGTAAGCACAAAACACTGCCCATACAAGATTTGTACAACTCAGCCACCACATGAGTCCTCAGTTGAAAACCCACTTAACTCTATCTTACTTATAACTTCTTGCTCTATACTCGATATAAACTTATGTATCTCATCATTTATAACTCCTCGTGAGTTAATCTCGTACTATCTCATAGTACATTCTCGTTATAGTCTCAAACTATAACCATTCAATCATTACAGACCATCTATCTTTTACAACTCTAAAAGATATCACGTCGTGATCTTATTCTATAATCATCTCCCTTATGATTCTTCCTTATCTCATTATCGTTTTGTTTTAAAACTTCTTATCTCTACCTTACATCATATTATATCATGAATTCATTATGCTTTTAATCTCATAGACTTCGTCTATTCATCGTTATTCGTCATCTAGATCATTAGAGTTAGGCAACTCCTGGTTTTTATCTCTACATCTCTTCAAGATTCTTCTTTGAATCTTCTTGTTTATTAATCAATTCTCGTTCTTTAAGAATTTCTAATTCCATTCCTGTTGCTCAATATTTCGAGTTTTATCCCTCACCATTCTAATCTTCTTCTTATAACATTTCTAGGACTTAACTCATCCTATACTTCTACGTATAATTCTCATTCTCTAAAGTCATAGCCTAAGGTATTCTTACCTAAGGTGTATAACTTACAGCTTTGATACCAACTGTAACGACCCCAAAATTCATACAATAATATTCTCCTTCTCGATCGTTAATAATACAACTTTAATCTCTCATTACATCATTATTCGATATTAAAAATCACTAAAAATGCAGAATATTTAAAACTTTTATAAACTTTCTTTCTATATTGCCCTGAATCGCAACCTTTACATTACATCTCTTTGATTCAAATCTATATCATGAATCATTACAACAGAATGACTATACAAAGTCTTACATAATAAAACAATATCCATCTATATTGGATAACTCTACTTATAACTCAGCGACATATTTCATTCAAAACATTAACTACAATTTGAAATTGAACATAACTAATATTCTTGAACATTGATCTCTATAAATCACTTAACATGTATCATTACCTTGCGTCCTTAACCTGCAAAAATGGTTATTTGCAAGAGTGAGCTCGACAACTCAGCAAGTTCTAACAGTTTTCATGCATCACGTATCACATAATAAACATGCTCAACATAAATCTCATAATAATTAAAGTAACATGGCATACATGCTTTAATTCACATAACAAATATAAAGATTGAGTTCCATACTCAATCTACATTATTTAACCAAACAGTGTAGTCATAAATTGACTTTGACATTTCATGATTACAACATGTATAACATATCATGCTCGCTTGCAATTTAAAACAGTTCATCAAATTCACGTAGACAAGTAGAAACCGAAAGACTTGCCTGGTTCGTGGATTACCAATTACCGAAAAACTGCTTAATATAATCTGCTTCATGATCCTACATAACGTATCACCATATGCATCAATTATTAGTCACTTAGCAACGCTTATCAAACATCTAAGTAAATTCTAATTTACAATTTCTAATTTACACTTCGTAACTCTCTTCCATTCACTCGTTTGACACTCGCTGTCAAATCATATGTATAATTATTACATATCTAATCTTCATTGTTAGTTAACCAATTAAGATTAACTCATTCTTCATTAACTAATAAGTTAATAATTAATCACCACGTAATTTAATCACCTCACATAATCATATTATATTTCACATAATTAACCAATTATAATTACATCTTACGTCAATCAAATTACATTTCAAGTTAAACATAATTATATTTTTACTAACATTCATGTTTTATAACTTATAACAACATCTAATATCGTCGACAGCACTATACTTGTGTATGCGCATGACCGACGCCCTCCGATTGCCTCAGAATACGTATCAGTCCCAAAAATAACCATTTTGACCCTAGATAACGACCTCAAATCAAAAAGTCAAAAACACAAAAGTTGTAGGTCTACTCGTGCTCGTTCCGAATCATCTTGAATCACCTCAATTGGAGTTCGTATGAAAACGTTATGGCCATTTTAGTAACAGAGGTCAAAACAGTTTTGCATTACGACAACTAAACTACCCCGGGAAGCAAGTATACCCGCTGGGGTGGGTCCCCCAAGGCATAAACACCCGCTGGGGCGGGTCCAGGGGCTGGTGGAGGTGCTGGGTCGCGAACTGGTGGAGAAATAAGCCAATTTGGCTTATTCCGTCACACCGAATTCGAATTTTCCCAACATGATAAACATGAAATATGTGACAAACAATATTTTAAGCTTACTAACATGCTCATAACATAAAAATTTCATATAAACACATAATCACAACCAAGATTTCATGGAATTCGAAGAAAAACACAACTTTAAGCGTTCTTGACGTAAATTGCTACTACGAACTCGTTTTTCAATCAATTCAAGTGATTCCAACTGTAATCACTTCTATTCTTAACATACTAACAGAATACTTAATCAATTTTAACAATAACTCATAATCAACATCAATTTTGATAGTTTCAAAAGTTATTTTTCAAAAATTACTTCACCAAGAATCACTATGAACACACTTCCTATTGTTTATCAAAAATTCATGGATTGAATTGCTAGAACAACCATATAACTCATATATAATCATGTTATATCACATATTACACATAATTCATGCTCACATCAAGGATTTAAAAATTTTCAACATAATTCCGTAATCTAACACTATGAACATGAATTTCATGGTGTTCATCATATACTTGTGAATTGAAATTCTTAAACAACTATGAAACTCTCATGTAAATATATATATATATATGTATATGTACATACATATCCCATTCTCATAACAAAATTATGAAGTTTCACAAAGAGACTTCCACATAGAATTCTAAAACCATGAAAACATAGAAGGATATGCTTTGAAAACATGTTTTTACAACAATTGATTTTGAAAACCCTTTCATGGCATACAATTACATATGAAAACATATGAACACCATATATACATATAATTTTATGATTGTAAAAACCTAATTTGATAAAGAAGAAAACACAACACATATGAATTAATTCTAGGGTTAAAATTATAACTTACTAGTTTTGACTTAAGAGAGAGATGATAAAGATGATGATCCTCTCTTGCCTTCTCAAGCTTTTCTTCCTCTTCTCTCTTCTTCTTCTCTGACAATTCTCTCTAACCCTCTTCTTCTTCTTTCTTTGTTTTGTTTAGACTTAGGCTTTTAGAAAACTAACGTATCTTTTAACTTAGCATATATTATCCAATATACAATATACATATACAATATATGTAACTTATATTATTAATATAGCTAATAAATAATATACTAATTGCTATACTAACTACCACTTATTACATAGGTTACAAAATTTGAAAAGCCCAAGGCCATGTTTGGCAAAACCACATTATTTTTAAAAACTAACTTCTTGAGCTTAAGGCATTGTTTGGAAGAAATAAGATTAAACAAGTACAAAGGCCTTGTTTGGTAAAACTCATCATTTTAAAAACATGTTTTAATAGTTAAGGCCCCGTTTGGCAAAACGAATTTAAAAACGGTGCTAGGGCCTTGTTTGGGAAAATAGTTTTGAAAACTCTTTTCATAAATCATTTTAACACATACTTTTTAATGTTATCCTTTAACTAATTAAAACTCAACATTAATTTAATTAATTAAAAGTTTAACATCAATTAATCACATAAAATTATCACATAATTATAATTACTCACTAATTATAATTTCATATTACTCTCACCACATAACTCATCTAATTTAATTATCCCAATTAAATTAGAACTATAACATAAAATCATTATGTCAATTAAATTAAATACCAAATATTCATTTAATTAACATATAACACTTAATTAAATTACTCTATAATAATCACATAATTATTTATTTAACTCAATAAATAATTCAATTAATATATTTATTTAATTCAATAAATATATAAATTCTCTTCACACCAAATCACATATTTTACAATATATAACACATACACACATACTCGTACTTAAACATCTTAAAATAAAAATTTTATTTATTAAATTCTCATTTATTAATTCTTAAAAATCCGGGATGTCACATCCTTCCCTCCTTATAAGGATTCCGTCCTCGGAATCAACGAAACCTCACTTACTCAGTTTTCGCAAAATCTCTTCATAATTATCGTTGAATAACTTCAACACGTTAACTTAGCAAAAAGTTTTACATATATATATACTTCATTCATTTCTTCAACAACTATTAGGTTTTATTACACAATCTTCAATCAAACATAATCACATATCAAATATTATATATCTTTAACTCGTTCATTCCTTTCTAAGGATCATTACCGTATACTCTACTCGTCAAATTAATGTACTACGTAATTCGATCTATAATTATTCGGGTTATCACAAGGGAACTGCTGCAGGCTGCTGGCGCAGCTGCGCAGCCGCCCAGTGTAAAACTGGCGTAGCTGCGCTGGCTCCCAGCCAGCGGTAGACTAATTCCAGAAAACGGCGAAAAACCTAGCCCAACACAGAAATTACACTACGAATTTGATTGTAATCACACCACATTGCTTACGAACATGCTCATTAGTTCATGTAACACTTAAACAATCATTATATAACCCAATTACACTTTAATTCCACATAATTAAGAATTTGAAATTCAAGAATAGAAATTTTTTGACAGAAACCAAGAATGAAGAATATAGAAATGGGAGTATACCTCTGTTAATGGAATTTGAATTCTCAACTACTCAGAATACTAACACTGATTCTCTCACACAACTCTTAAACAAAATTCTCAGCAAATGAATTTGTGAAGGGAGGTCTCAATTTATAGAATTTCTTATACACAGACAATGTTAATGTTCTCCAAATTAAACCAACGTATGCAAGGATTGTATGAAGGTTATGGAGTGGTAGGTAATTAGTTGGTGATATCCACTGTTCTGCCCACTCCCTTCATGATCATGATGGCTAGAATGCTGAGTTTGAGAGAAAAGGCCATAGGCTTAGGCTAATTGAGTGCACACGTGAAGAGGAAATGTGTCTCTCATTATGGGACAAGCAAAGCAAATCTTAGCATTTTTACAAATGGACTACATGCTACACTTGTATATATACACCATATACTTATGTTATATATTATATGTACTCTTAGGTTATAATTTAAATCACAATGTACTTCATATAATGTAATAAGTGTAATTTACACACATAAAATCCATGTACATTTGTTTTACCGGATATAATTCAAATCAAATATTACCACATTATTAAATTCTACAATCAACAATTAATTACAATATATTCATATTATGTTAATGTATACTTGCATACATATTGTCACACAAGCATAAACATGTAGCTTATATATTTCAATCAATCCTAATACATGGTCTCTATATGTAATATATTCACATTGCATTATATAACATAGTTTATGTATACATGCATGGTCACACTTAAGTGTCTCTCTACACTATAATATAGTTGTATTTCATATACTTTATATATTCAAGTATTGCACATATCAATTAATATAATCTTATTATATTAGTACTTACTTATTTGTCAAATAAATAAATTATTTATCTCGTTGATTAATTAATGATAATATTAATTAATCCATTCCTCATTGATTATTAATTTCCATAATAATCAATTAACACTTATATGATTAATTATCACATTAACAACTATAAATCTAAGCGCAGTTATAAACAAGTGATTTATTATTATTTTATTTCTTGCAATAATAATAATAATCACATATTATTAATTAATCACAGTTAATATTCCATAACCATTAATTAATATTCTACAATAGCAATTAACAATTAATATAGATTAACTATTTACTTAATAATTTATTCGTTAATTAATATAATCATTAATAATCCTCATCACTGTGCCACACAAGGCTATCAACGAGTTTATCGCAAACTCCATAAATTTCTCAATTATTATAATTATTCAATTTTTATATAATTGAATTAATTCATCTCATAACATAAAATCATTTATATATGAATTAAATATTCACTTCCATTATAATATATTCATTTATTAATATATGGAATTTCTCGGGTATTACAGTTAGAAGATAGGATGATGAGGGATTATCCCCATTTATTTGTGTAACATTGTTGCAATTCCGGGATGAAATTTTTATAAGGGGGGAGGATGTAATACCCGAGAATTTTCATATATTATTAAATGAATATATTAATGGGAATGAGAATTTATTTAATATAAATGATTTTGTGTTATGAGAAAGATTAATTCAATTATATAAAATTGAATAATTATAATAATAATTGAGAAACTTATGGAGTTTGCGATAAACTCGTTGATAGCCTTGTGTGACACAGTGACATAATATAAGAATGATTATATTAATTTAAGTGAACAATTAATCTATATTAATTGTTAATTGTAGAATATTAATTAATTGTTATCGTAGAAGATTAATTAATTGTTGTGGAATATTAACTGTGATTGATTAATAATATGTAATTATTATTATTGCAAGAAATATAATAATAATAATGAGCAAGGTGTCTATAATATAATAAGATTTATATTTATATACCGTGCGTGATAAATGAGCAATGGTTGTGAAAATTAATAATTTTATTAATTAACGAAGAATGGATTAATTAATATTATTAGTAATTAATTGATTAGATGAATAATTTATTTATTTGACATTATGAATAATAAAGCAAATAAGTAAGTTATTAATATAATATGATCATATTGTACAAGCATGCAATAATTAATAATATAAAGTATATGAAATACAACTATATTATAGTGTGGTGCAACATTTACGTGACTATACTATATTTATGGACCATGTATTAAGATTGATTGAAATATATAAGCTACATGATAATGCCAATGTGACAATGTGAGTGAGTATACAATAAAAATATCATGGATATATTGTAAACAATTGTTGATTAATAGAATTTAAATTAAATAATACAAGATATAATGTAATGTGGTAGTATCCGATTGAATTATATTGGTAAGATAAAATGTACATGGACTATATATGTACAAATTACATTTGCTACATTGCAATGTTACCTATTCATTGAGTTATAATGGGACATTTCATGATGACTTAAAATACATAAAATATAAGTATATGATATGTGTATTGTAATACAAGTGTAACATGTAGTTTCATTTGCAAATGCTGAGCTTAGTGTGCTTTGTCCCATATTGATAGACACAAACCTTGTACACATGAATAGCATTATGAAGTCTGAGGCCTATATCCCACAAACTCAGCAAACATTTCGTAGCTTTCATAGCAAATGATGAACTTGGATGTGGGGATCATGATTGATTACAACAACTAATTACCAACTCCCTCTTATTTAGCATGCAATCCATTCATCTGTTAGTTTAGATTGGAAGTTAATAGCATTGTCTGGATTTCAATTCTTCTATAAATATACGCTCATCTCTTCTCTCTTTTCAATTGCTGAGAATTGCTTGAATAGTGAGTTAAGAGTTATATATATATATATATATATATATATATATATATATCAGTGTTAAGCCTTATTAAGATAGCAGCAAGTTCAATTACATTTGTAGAGGTATACGTCTATTCCAAGTTCTTCATTTTCCATTTTTCTATTTCTGCAATTATTCTTGAATTTCAATTTCTGACTATGCCAAATTGGAATGTAATTGGATTGAAGGAAGTTTGTTTAGTTGCTATAGACTTATAAACATGTTTAAACCATACTGTGACTGCTTGGAACTATTTTTGTGAAGTAATTTTTGTGTTTGGGCTGGGAACTGCCAAAGCAGGGAGCTCACTGGTGCTGGCCGAAGCACGGCGCAGCTGCGCCGGTTTACTACTGAGGCGCAGCGCAGCTGCGCCGGCCCCTCAACCCAGTTCCTACTTTCTGCTTGCTTTTTGGTATGTGATAGTTTCTTGCATTGATTTAAACGAACATGTTAACATGCGTAGTATGTATATATGGGTACATAAACTTAACATAAGTATGTTTAAACCAAGATGGTATACCTTTTGACAAAATAACTTATGTTCTTCAAAGTGAACTTAGAGTTTTCAAAAAGGGACTTTGATATATAGGCGCCATGGTTATGTTCTGACTTGTGAGACATATTGGTATGACCTAGACACACACGAAATGCATATTGACTTAAGTAAATATGTATCGTGATATAATATGAACATGTGAACCTAACTAGTGCACTTTCCTAACGAAAATCAATGTTTTGAAAACAAACTTTGACATGTGTGTAACACATTGATGTTCTGATTTTCGAGGCATGTTAGTATGATATAGAGACACATGATTTGAATGTTAACATGCATATCTAAACTTCATAATATGACTTGAACAAGTGAACCTCAATAATGAACCTTTCTAATGAAAACACAAGCTTTGAACATGGACTCTAACATGTTATACTGAGACTCTTTGTTCTGATTTTTCGAGCATGTAATATAACCTTGAAATACGTGTCAGACATGTTAACATACGAATCGAGATAGCATGAACATGATAGGCCCTATTAGTGAGATTTACTAATGAAAATATGAGCTTTGATTGTGAACCTTAACATGTTATTGTAAGTTTCGTATTCTGATATTTATGGACACATGTGATAGTACTCTTAGACTCATTCATGTGTCATGCATGTATATATACCATGATTAGTTGTCGTGATTCAAGTTTAGCGTAAACGAAGCATGTTTTCAAACTAATAACAATGATAGTAGCATGTATGCGATATGAATACTCATGAACATACTTAAAATAAGTATATGAACACCTTATGTGTTTACAAGGTGAGCATGCTAGATTTTGTAACGTCACGACCTTGAATGGTTTTAAATTATCGAAAGTGTTAACTTAGAAGCTATATCACATATGTTTGGAACGGGGGAAGGTTATACAAACATAAAAGTATTCTTTAAAATGTATACATGCTACGTGATATTATATGATGTTACTTGAACCCGATTTTGACGGTTAACTTATAGTAATACTATAACTTGCTAAAATAGAATATGTTTGCTATTTGTGATAGTCTCATATGATAGTAATGAGGTATGAAGATGATTAACTTGAGAAAAGAGGAAAGTTAAGGATAGAAGTTATATTAATATAATACTATATAACTGTGTCGCTAGGTCAAGACTTAGCTTATGTGATAATCGTATATACGAAATGAGATATAATGTTAAACTATATGACTAATGAATATCATATATACGTAACTATATTACGATAGGATTCGAAAAGTGTTGATTAAATTACGGGGATAAACTACGCTTAAGGCAAGTATCCTAACCGACGCATTTACTTTATGCAAGTATTCTATCCTTGTATATTGCGAGCTAGTTTCTTTACTTACTCGTTTGAATTGAATTAGCATACTTGAACTCTTATTTCATTAAAGCTATTATTCATGATAAACTTAGTATTATTCTTGAATATTGTGAAAGTGTCTATGCCATTTGATTCGGCTAGACTTATATTATTGAAAAGCAACCCAAACCAATTGATTGGTGCGTGATCTCGTATTTGACTGAGAAGAACAACCTTCTTTGAAGGGAAAATATAATTATCGAAGAACCGACGTGCGCACTTGAGTATGATTGATTGTTATGCATAACGTATGGTACTTTAGGCTGATCACCTGTTGTACCTGTTTTTGGATTTGGGTTATCAGTTTAATATTGTTAATTCTAGTAGAAGTTCATTGTCCTTAGTGACTGCTCAGTATTCAGTTATCTTGAAATCTTGAATTGATTTATTGTTGAATCACGTTGATATTATTCTGTCCTTAGCGACTGTTATTGAAAATTGTTGATATTCTTGTTATCCTTGAACTATCAAACCTTGCTATACCCTTTCGAGAATTGAGAATTTTATTACTCACCCTTATTGTATATTACTTGCTGGGCAATTGTGCTCATTCTTGCTTTCCCTAAAAACATTTCATTTAAGGCCTAGTAGTGCGGACCTTCGGGCACAGATAAGGGCAAGGGAAAGGCTACTGAGTAACTTAAATTATGTAGGACTTATGATTGTAATAAAGAACTTATGCTATTATGTACTAGTTAAGGTTATTTATGCTTAAGATATGTCTAAGCTATGTAATCACTATTTAAGTTACGAGACCTTGGGACGTGAATAATTATATTATTTAAATGTATTTTATTCGGTATTAGTTGTGTATTATTCCGCTGTACGATGCGACATCTAGTCGTATTATAATTGTGATGTATTAGCATGGGCACGTGACGAACCGAATTCGAGAGACCCCGTGACGGTCCTGGAATTTGGGGGCGTCAGAATTGGGCCAATAGAACCCAAAGCCAACAATGGACATCGATTCATCTTCACCATGATCGATTATTTCCCCAAGTGAGTTGAAGCTGCCTCTTTTCCCAAAGTCACCAAGGCGGTAATCATTGGTTTCATTAGAACAATGTCGTATGTCGATATAGACAACCGGAGGTGATCGTTTCAGACAACGCCAAGAACCTAAATAATCAGATGATGAGAGATTTATGTAGCAAGTTTCATATCAAGCATCTTAATTCTGTCATCTACTGACCCAAGATGAATGGTGCTGTCGAAACAGCCAATAAGAACATCAAGAAGATCCTGCAAAAAATGTTTGCCAATCACAAAGGATGGTCTGACCTGTTGCCTCTGACTCTGTTAGCATACCGGACGTTAATGCGTACCTCTATTGGGGCTACCCCCTATTCATTGGTCTATGTCATGGAAGCAGTACTGCCTATAGAAGTAGAAATGGAGTCCTTGGGAATCTTAATAGACGCTCAGATGGAGGAAGACCAGTGGTTGCAAGAACAGTAGCACCAACTGTCCCAGATAGATGAGAAGAGGGCTATAGCCATTTTCCATGGGCAGTTATATCAGCAAAGGATTGCTCGATCATACAACAAGAAAGTCTGAATCCGATAATTCAAAGAAAATGACTTGGTATTAAAGAAAGTTCTGGCCAATCAAGATGAAGCCAAAGGAAAGTTCGCCTCAAATTGGGAAGGTCCTTTCATTGTCAAAGAAGTGTTGACAAAAGGATCTATCAGATTATAAGAAATGGATTGGAACGAATTTCCCCAACTCATCAACTCAGACACCATGAAAAGGTACTATGTCTAAAACATATGCCAGCCATCATCCTGGTTCTGTGAATCAATCAAGTCAGTTTGAGTTTTCACTAGGAAGATTGAACTACGAATGACCTGATCTCCCTCCGCCCGGGAGTACGTAAGCAGCCATTCCTGGTGCAGTCAAACCAAAAAAAAACCCCATCAAACCAAACTCAAAAGTGACACTTCTCAAACCTCTCACACAAAACTTGAACTACAAAGGACCTGATCTCCCTCTGCCTAGGAGTACGTATGTAGCCATTTATGGTGCGGCGTGACCATCAAAGAAAGAACAAAAAACCCAATAAGAACCAGTCCAAAGACACCGAAACCCTATCAAACCCAAATTCTATCAAGTCTCCTTGGTCAACAAGCCCTGCTGAGATATTCTCTGACATCTCACTATCCATCTATCAAGGAGAAGCTCGTGATATATCAACAACAGCCAGTCATAAAAGAAGTGGTAATCACTCAGCAATGACAATACATATCCAACAGGGAAGTGAATTAAAAAATATTTCTCTGATATATAATACTGTTTAATATATACATGGTGTCCTGTACATAACAAAAATGGGCTGATCTAGTATGTACAGGAAAAACAAAGCTAGTCTATGAACCCGTGGCCAAGCAGGATAGCAGTGCCAACATGGCATCCCTCTCTGAAGACGAAGGAGCAGCTACAAGCTCAATATCCTCAGTCTCCATACGAGCAAGAACATCCACAGCCATCTACATAGTGCTACTGTGACCATCTATGAAAGTGCTCATATCTGCAACCAGGCTGTGGGTATATGATCTAAGTGTCGTACTATCCGCCATATATATATCCTGGGTAGCTATGGCCTCATCCCTTTCTACATAAGCGGCATCCTGGGCAACTAAGACCTCCTTATTCTCCTCAAAAGCTCCATCTCGGGTAGAACGAGCCTCGTCTCTCTCAACCAATGCCGCATCCCGAGTAACTCGAGCATCGTCTCTAGCAGTAAAGGATGTATCCCTGCTAGAAAGGGTTGTCAACATCAACGCCCTTGCCTGATCTCTCTCGAAGGTCATCCGAGCTAGTGAATCAACCATAACTGGATTAGTCCCGGTAGGAATGCTTAGAGGGTCACTAACTAAAGCCGCTGTCAAGCCGATAAACAAATCATCCTGTAACGACCCCAAAATTCATACAATATAACTCTCGACATCGGTCGTTAACAATGCATCCTTATTCAAACTTTACATCATTAATCAATGATACAATCACTAAAAATACAGAATATTTAAAAATTTTATATTAGTCCTTCTTTATTTTCCTAAATCTCAACCTTTATCATTACATAACTTTGATTCAACTTATTTCATGAATCGCTTCGTCAGAGTTATTATAAACTAAAACTTACAACCACATTCAATAACCCTTATACATCGGGTAAAATTTAAACTTTACAACTCAACATCAGTTAACCATCATACATTATCAAATACATTATCTGAAACCTTAAACAGGGTCCAACATAACAACAATTCGGCCAAAGTATATAAATTTTTATGCATTACATCTGATTCATTTCTTTCAAGTAGCACATAGCGTTATCTTGAATCCTTAACCTGCAAAAGTGATTATTTGCAAGATTGAGCTCGACAGCTCAGCAAGATCTAACAGCTTTCATGCATCACATAGCACATAAATACATGCTCAACATACATCTCATAATAATTAAAGTAACATGGCATACATGCTTTACTTCACATAACAAATATAAAGATTGAGTTCCTTACTCAATCAACATTCTTTAATCAATCAATGTAGTCATAAATTGACTTTAACATTTCGTGCTTACGACACATATACAACATATCATACTATTTGAAATTTTTTTTAAAACAGTTCATCATCAAGTTCACGTAGAAAATAGGAACTAAAAGACTTGCCTTGATCGTTGTTTACCAATAACAGTTTAACAGCTTACAGATATCGGCACTTCACGTGCCCTACACAATTATATAATCATGCACATCAACTATTAGTCACATAGCAAAGTATATTAGTTGTAATATAAATTTTTCTCTACATCTCATAACCTTTTCTATTATCAATACACAATGTTCAATTTGATTGTGTTAACTATCGACTTATATTTCACTATATTTCTTTTTCGTAATATTCAAAATTCATTCAAGTGTTTAAGTCTTGCTAGGACTACTTATTGGTTTTATACTAACCCCATTTCATATCTTATAATGTTCATTTCATTTAACTTACAACACTTTTTACATTCATTAACACTTGTCACGGCATTTTGACGTTCATTCGTCACACGCCCGAATCGTCTCTCTTGTGTATGCTTAGTGTGCTTATATAACTTATCTAATACATCATTTATTAATGTTAAGCATCCTTATATTTACTAACATTCATGTTTTATAACTTAGGACAACATCTTTTAGCGTCCGAAGCACTATCCTTGCATACGTGCATGCCCGACGCCCTCCGATTGCCTCCGAATACACATCAGTGCCAAAAATGACCATTTTGACCCCTACTACTGACCTCAAATTGAAAAACTTAAAGAACAAAATTTGTAGGTCTACTCGCGCTCGTTCCGAATCATCTTGAATCGCCTCAATCAGAGTTCATATGAAAACGTTATGGCTGTTTTACCACAGCAGGTCAAAATAGTGTTTGTTTGTTTGTTTTTTCTGACCATGACCGGCGTAGCTGCGCCCCAAATGGCCTTGGGGGCTGCGCAGCTATGCCACAAGGGGCGGAGGGAGGTTCTAGGCTTGGTTCTTAGCAAATTTCTGACCCTTTCCTCCTTCTAATCTTCATAAATCAAGCTACGCACATCCGATTGAGTCCGTTTTCGACTCTATGTATTCGTAATTCATAGAACTACACATCTACATGATAATTATAACACTTCAAAAACATTAACAATTCATTATAAGGGTTTCAATTTAGTATTTATGCTACTTTTCATGTTTTACACAGATTTAGCGAATTTATTCACCGCAGATTCAATTCCTAACCAAATCAATTCATTTAAACTTCGTTGTTTTTGTTTTTCAACACACTAACAACACCTCTTATCAATTTCATAGTCTATCCATGAACTAACCCTCAATTTTTGACTCTAACTAAGCCATAACATATATATTTTATCAATAACTCAATTTCCTCTTCTTCATCATATTTTTCATGATTTTGATAACCCAAAACCAATTATAGATTACATATAACGGATTATTCATACCCATAAACAAATCAAGAAATTCATCATCAAAACTCAATTATAGTAAAGTAATTTTTAAAAAAACACAACTAGAGTTTAAAACTAGATTATTACCTTTGATTAGATAGAAAACTCAAATAATCTTCTTATTTTTTTCTTTGATTCTCCATCCTTCACATACAATCTCTTATTCTCTTCCTCTTCCTCTCTTCCTATCTTCCTCTCTTCTCCTTTGTTTTCTAACTCTTAGCCTTAGAAATATAGCGTAAACATATCTGAAGCTTAACTCAGACGTGGCATGGCCAGTTACCAATACAAAGAGTCACGACAGTTGCAAATACAAAAGGCCTCTAGACCATGTTTGGCTAGAACCCAAACAACCTCTTACTAATTTATTTTGATAATCCCCCTTATCATATGGTTCACAAATGTCACACTCCGTTTAATTAAATTCTAATATTTTAAATTGAATTAAATTAAACTTAAATCCTTAATAAAAATATTGATCTTATCAGTCAAATTATAATTTCTATTCAACTATTATAATTATAACTTTATTTAACAAATTCTCACTTCTCTAATTTAATTATTTAATTAAATTAGAGTATTTTTATTCCATTAGCGTAATAAAATACGCACTGATTACAAAATTATTTCACATTATTTTATTCTATATTCTCATACTTGAATAAATTATTCCATAATAATTTTCATCGAATATTTATCTCATTCCATAAGTATTCCAACTAAAATATTTATTTAATTCATCTAACACCAATATTTATTTATAATTATATTGGTTCTTCTCATTCTTATACTCATTTACATACACTTGGCTAAATATAATATATTAAGTCACTACATAAACGTATTACTTTTACATGTAATATATTACCTTCATATTTTATTAAAATAATTATTTTCACATTACTTCATTATTTTTCATTAAGTGAATTACTCACATTATTTATGAAATTTAATTAATAACCATTATAGTGCCAACAAGGCATAATAATCAAATTATATTATTTCATAATATAATCTGTAACTTAATTAAATTAACTAATAGTATTTAGTTAATTTCCTTTTTGTAATAACATCATTTTCCTTCTTTAATAGTTAAAATAAATTAACTACTAAACGATATATGTGTATATATATATATATATATATATATATATATATCTTCTATATTCCCACCACATCATATACTTCACCACATATAACACATATATACACCTATCCAAACTCAAAACATCTCGTAATAAGAATTTTATTTATTAAATTCTTATTATAATAATTTTTGAAAATCCGGGTTGTCACATCATTCCCTCCTTATAAGGATTCCGTCCTCAGAATCATCGAAACCCTACCTTACTCAGGTTTTCATCAAATCTCTTTAAAAATATTTATCGTTGAATAACTTCAACACATTACCTTAGTACAGGTTTTATATTTCCTACTACATTCATTTCTTCAACAAATTCTATGTTTATTTCATAACTTTCACTTAAACACAATTATATTTCAAATATTATATATTCTCTAACACGTTCATTTCCTTTCTAAGGATCATTACCATATACTTTACTCGTTGAAGACATATGCTTCATAATTCACTATCTTATAAGTATTCGGGTTATCACACATCCTCTGTGGGAGAATCAGGATCCTCCATAGGCTCCTCCTCATTTGAATCAATACTCTGAGCTGACTGAATAGTAGCAGCCTATGCAATATCGGACTCCAACCATACCGAATACTCTGGAGAACGATCTAGATGGGTAGTAGGGAAATCAGCCCTCTCCCTATGAGTCCAACACTCATAAATAAGGATCAGGTAGGCTGACGATAAAGATGAAGCTGATATCCGCTGATCTATAGCCCCCTCAAAATGGTGGAGGCTATGAAACTGATCCAACTGACCCATAACTGCCAATGGATAGTAAGTGGACACCCCTCTCAATCCCGCTTAGGGAAAATAATCCATGCCGATTACATAAGTGATGAAGCTGTAAGGGGAGACAAGCCCTGAGCATGGTAAGATCAAAAAGGGATGATCAATATCTGATAAAAGGCTGACCATGTCGCTACATCTAAACACTCCGCTGGCTAGAAGGAGTAGGACATGGTTATCTCATAGGTAAAGCAGTACCCATGGTGTCTGAAGATGCCGATCGAACTCAAATGCGTCATGAGCCATACATACAGCAGAACAGAGCTACCTCTAAAAAAACCCTCTAGATAGGTACTGCAAAAGGTAGCCGACCTCATGGTCTCGGCCAATATCATCGGCAGAATAGTACAACCCTTCCTGAGGACACGAACCACAACCATCAAGCCAATATCCAAATGGTCCAAATATAGTGGCATGTATACATAAGCCGTGACACACATCAGCAAAATGTCTACACGGGCAAACTGCCACTCATCGGAAGGAATAATGAAATCTCCATAATATCACTCGTAGCTGTCTAGCCGACCGAAGCTATCGATCAAAAAGTCTATGGATATCACATGCCCTGCAATGATCTCCTCGGTGACGACTCTGCATCTCAGACCCGATAAAGTCATAAATGGTCTGCTCATGTCACTGATGGCTGTCCAGGCGCAAGGCAGATCCAGTGCCAAACCTGTAAGGCGCTCATACTCCTCTAAGGTAGGAGTCAACTCATGAAGGCCAAAACAAAAAACCTACCGCTCAGGTATCCAGTATGATAGAACACCATCCACAAATCCGTGCAGAACCTGGAAAGCTACAAGGGCTAGAGAATACCCTAGCATCTGGTCTACTGTCCCTCTGGCTATGAGAGGCAGACTGTAATACCATGACTGCAATGAAGATGCCACCGAAGACGGCGACGAATGCTCAGTACGGCTGATTGTGAATGATGACATTTGTATGTTTGTATCATAAGACCTTCCAGGGGTCAAGTCTAAACTCACCTGTCTAAATGCATATCCATAACATGATACATGCTTATTGACAATGATAAAAATGATGCAATAGATAGGAAATATCGTGCATATCTAGAATAAACTATCTACTGCAAGCATCATCTCTGTTTGCTCATAAAATATAAAATAAAAAAAATATAGGGAAATGGGGCACAGCTGCCCAATAGCTAAATAAAGGTCTATCAAAAGATATAGTGAGAAAAGCTATCCGAAGAGGTCTAGAATATCTGTCTCCAGTCTATTAACCTGCTCTAGCTCCTCATGAGTCACAAAGTCTTAGTTAGTGGGAACGTTCGGTCGATATAAGGGAGGATTAACACCTGCAAAGCTACTAGAAAATGGACCTGTGGAGGGCCCTCTCCAGCTATTGGGTCAGTCCTGTAATCTGGTCCAGATGAGTAGGATATCGGAGGCAAGCTATCCAGTCTGTCATCATCATAGACCCTGGCACCAAGTCTGTCATAAACTGGGTAGCACGAGTCTGAGCTCAATGGTACGAGGACTCCACCAGCTGTGAAATGCCTCCTGGCTATAAAGACCCTCTGACAGGGTGAAGCCATCTACGCCCACCAGTGGAATGTTTGTGAGTGGCTGAGCTAATAGCCAATGATGACAAGTAGAAGGAACAAAGGGAATGCAGATATCTCCCGTGGTGTTCCGAATATCACACTCTCCTAAATAAAGCTCCCAACATCCCTCTGTCAAAAATGGAACTCGGTGAGTGGACAATACAAACTCCCAGCCAGTGGGAAAGTCATCGCCAAAACTCGACTGCCAAAAAGTCTGAGGTATACAGGACCCACGAGATCGACTCGGTCTTCAATAGCTCTAGCTGTAGGCGGGAATAGGTGAATCCCTCAGCTACAGGGACCTCCGTTAATGTGGAGTGATGCCAGCGCCGTCCCCTAGGATAGGTCTCTAGGCCTAGAGTAGTGGCAGGACTGTAGGCAAGGGAGCCTCTCATATGCCCAAAATAATAACAACACGGATCAAATCCTGAGTCTGGAACAAATCTTGGGTCAAATCCCAAGCCCAAATCGAATCAAATCCATCCAAAATAAGGCCTTAAACCACTGGCCCAATAGTATCTTCTTGGGTCATCTTAGCCCGCCACAGGCTCACCCAAAAGTCATGACTGAAAGTACTATTGGTAGTAACTTATTTCCTTAAGTATGGACAAATATTTCCCCTATCTTTCGATGTGGGATTGGGGTGTTACAAACTCCCCCACTTAAATTTCCTCTCTAGCCATTGTGGGATAATACCGGCTGGCTTTGTGTCCCCACCTCCGAAACTCTCCATTGTGGGATAATACCACCAGCCTTCGTGTCCCCACTTCCGGCAAACCGATAGGATGACCCGACCAGGTTGGTATCAAAGCAGTAGGTTATGAACCTTAGGTGAGGGAAAACCTTAGGTAGTAGCCTTATAGTAAGATTGAAAAGATAGATGTGATAGGTAAAGATAATAAACTACCTTATGTGCTGTGTGTTTACGTTTTAGTGTCCGAAGAGTGAAGACTCGATATCACGTAATAATGAACTTTAAAATTCTTTTGTCAGGATGACGAACGTTGGAGAACCTAGTCAGGCTAGAGAGGATATACCTCAGGTGCCTAGAGAGGAGGAGCCCCAAGACATCCATGTTGTCTGGGAGCATCTGGTTAGGAGAGAGCCAACTCTAGTGATCACCATAGCTGGTCGAGAGCGTGAGCTGACACCTATTCCAGAGGAAGAGGACGAGGACGAGTCTGAAGAGGAGGAAGAGGAGGAAGAAGATCCAGAAGAGGAATTCCCACCTCACTCTACTAGTGCTCGGATGTACGAGGCAGTCTACAACAGTAACGTGAAGCTTCATGGTCGAGTCGGAGAGCTCGAGGAAACTATCCAGTAGCGAGACGAGACTATTGAGGATATGACTAGTGACCTAGGAGAAGCACAGTGGAACCTAATACACGTGGAGAATGATAGAGATGCGGCTCAAGCTGAGATAGTAAAGCTGAAGCAAGACATCCAAGAGGAGTCGATGAAGCGTGCCAGAGCTAAAGAGACAAGCTTGAGGGCTCCTCAACGAGCTGATCGAGCAGAAGATGAAGCCGAAGCCAAGAGGGCCAAGCTGAGGGAGACCGAGTATGCTTTCCACACAGCGATAGAAAGAGTCCAGGATCGTGTTTTCTATTACCCAGCTCAGTTTCAAGGTTTACCATGGTACGTGGTGGATCGAAGAAAGGCGTTTTGGGTGATGGAATAGGAGGGCAGAGAGGCTGTACGACGTCTTAATTTGCCTAGGCAGTAGAGCTTTTATTTATATGTTGCTTTTTGTAGTAAATAATGTAAATTCTTTAATTTGAGATAAGAATGGGATGAGTTAATAATGTAATCCTGCAACTTTTTCAGTTCAAGGATTATGTAAATAGCAGAAATGCTATCTAATTAATGTTTTTATACTACGAGTAATGAATAAAAGAAGTTTATTGACGTGCTATGTGTTCTATGTGAACTGAGTTATTCAAACCTTTAAGTATGAACTTGAATATTTAAAAATTGAATAAAGAATCTAATAATATTTTCTTAATAAAAAATACCTTCAAGAAGAATACCAACACGTCAAAACCCCGAGGGTTCGACGAACAACAACAACAACAATAACGACGGGACGAATCCCAACTCGGTTCAGCAGTTGGTGAACCTACTTACGAGAGCACTTGCAAATCAGCCGCAACTGCAGGGTACTACTTTTAAGGAATTTAAGGCAGTAGGACTGCCTGAATTCAAGGGATCAACAAACCCTATCGAGGCCCAGACATGGGTGATGGAAATGGAGAAGTTCTTCGACGTAGCTAGAGTAGGTGAAGACCAGAAGACAACGTTCGCGACTTTCATGTTGAAGTCAGATGCTAGCTTCTCGTGGCAGGCTAATAAGACCAGAGAAGGTGAAGGAGTTATAACGTGGGAACGTTTCAAGGAAATATTTTATGAAATGTACTTCCAAGTGAGTTCGCAGGACCAGATAGAGGTCCAATTCCTAGAGCTTAAGTAGGGAGGGATGACGGTATTCGAATATACCGCGAAGTTCAATGAACTGGCCAGGTTTGCTACTTACCAGGTCAGCACTGACGCTAGGAAGGCGAGGAGGTTTGAGCGGGGACTGAAGCCCTGGCTCTACAGTAAGGTTTCCATGTTCCAGCTGAACACATTTGCAGCTGTGCTGGAAAAAGCTATACTTACGGAGGGAGGAAGCGACGCGATGACAAAGTTCAACCAAGATAAGAAAAAGAAGAATGAGATAGAAACCAAGGCTGGTGGTAGCAGCGCTATGAACCAGAAGAGGAAATGGAATGACAACACCTCTGCTGGGAGTCAGCAAAGAAGCCAGCAGAAGAGGAAGTTCGAAGCATGTGCTACATGCGGTAAGAATCACACTGGCGTGTGCATAAAAGGGAAGTGGGTGTGCTTCAACTGTGGCCAGGAAGGCCACATTGCGCCTAATTGCCCAAACCCGAAGAAGGGAGCTTGCTACACATGTGGATCTAAGGATCACATTGTTCGCAATTATCCTAAGAAGCTGACAGCAGGGTCAACAAGGAGCGGAGGGAATGGGAGCTGCAGTAACGTGACTATCACTGCACCATTGCAGGCTGTTCGACCCACTGCCCGGAGATTCAACATGATGGTGCAGGATATTGTGCAATCAAAAGACTTGGTGTCAGGTATTATTCCGATCAATAGTATAAATGCATATGTATTATTTGATTCGGGTGCTACTTGTTCATTCATATCTGATGATTTTGCTAAAACCCTAGACTTACCTATAGAGGAGTTAGTTTACCCATTGAACATAGATATTGCGAATAGGGAGGTTATTCCTGTTAGGTTTGTTTATAAGAACTGTAGATTGGACATTAAGGGTAAGGAGCTGAGAGTAGATTTGATTCCGATAAAACTTGGGAAATTCGATGTCATACTGGGTATGGATTGGTTGTTCAACCATGGGGCGATAATCGACTATCAGAAGAAATCGATAAACCTTATAACTCCATCAAAGTTAGTGTTCTATGGTAGAAAATTGCCTAGACAAGCAAGTTATCTGACGGTTATGCAAGCCAAGAAACTTTTGACGCAAGGTTATGTAGGATATCTAGCCTACATAGTAGATACGTGTAAGGAAAGCCTGACGGTGGAGGAGATATTAGTGGTTAAGGAGTTTGTGGATGTGTTTTTGAGTGACTTGCTAGGACTTCTGCCAGATAGGGAGATAGAGTTCATGATCGACTTAGCGCCGGGAACTGCTCCTATTTCGAAGGCTCCGTACTGAATTGCTCCAGTCGAGATGAAGGAACTGATGGTTTAACTACAGGAATTGCTGGATAAGAAGTATATTCAACCGAGCGTTTTGCCATGGGGAGCGCCAGTTTTGTTTGTTAAGAAGAAGGATAGATCGATGCGTCTTTGCATTGTTTATAGGCAATTGAACAAAGTTAAGATCAAGAATAGGTATCCTTTACCTAGGATCGATGACTTGTTTGATCAACTGAAGGGTGCTAGATACTTCTCAAAAATTGACTTGAGAAGCGGGTATCATCAGTTGAAGGTAAGAAGAGAAGATATACCGAAGACGGCTTTTAGGACTCGGTATGGTCATTACGAGTTCTTGGTGATGTCATTTGGTCTCACAAATGCCCCAATTGCATTTATGGACTTAATGAATTGAGTGTTTAAACCATTCCTCGATAAGTTTATAGTAATGTTCATAGATGACATCCTGGTTTATTCCAAGACCGAGGAGGGACACGCTGAACACTTAAGGCTAACCTTAGAATCGCTGAGACGAGAGAAGCTTTACGCTAAATTCTCGAAATGCGAATTCTGGTTAGAACGTGTGCAATTTCTTGGCCACGTGATCGACAAGGATGGTATTTCGGTAGATCCGTCAAAAGTTAAAGCTGTAATGAATTAGGATCAGTCGAAGACGCCGCCTGAAGTAAGGAGTTTCTTGGGATTGACAGGATATTACCAAAGATTTATTCAAGACTTTTCCAAGATTGCAACTCCATTGACGAATTTGACTCGTAAAACAGTTAAGTTTGTTTGGACAGAAAAGTGTGAGGAAAGTTTTAAGGAGCTGAAGAAGAGGTTGAGTACTGCGCCTGTATTGTCTTTACCAGATAGTACGGAGAATTTCGTAGTATATAGTGATGCCTCACATAAAGGAATAGGCTGTGTGTTGATGCAAAGCGGCAAAGTCATCGCCTATGCGTTACGTCAGCTGAAGGATTACAAGAAAGGATATCGGACTCACGACTTAGAATTGGCGGCGGTAGTGTTTGCTCTGATGATTTGGAGACACTACTTATATGGAGAGAAGTGTGAGATATACACAGATCACAAGAGTCTGAAAATATTTTCACCCAGAAGGAATTGAACATGCGCCAGAGAAGATGGTTAGAACTGATCAAGGACTACGACTGCGAGATACTTTACTATCCGGGTAAAGATAATGTCGTCGCCAACGCATTGAGCAGAAAGGGTCGGGAGAAACTAAGCATGTTAACTGATCAGGATCAGTTGATAGAACAGATGGCTAAATTGGATTTGGAGGTGAAGTTTTCGAAGGAATCGGATGAGATATTATTTTAAGTAACTACTAGTTCTACTCTAGTAGACAAAGTGAAAGAAGCACAACTTCACAATGAAGAATGCGAGAAGATTCAGAAAAGAATAGCAGATGGCAAAGAGTTCAAGTTCAAGATCGATAAAGAGGGACTGCTACGATTTAAGGGAGAATCTGGGTACCGCCACTACCAAAGATCAAAGAGGAGATTCTGAGTGAATCTCATAGTTCTAGATATTCTATTCACCCTGGGAGTACGAAGATGTACCAGGATCTCAGGCAACATTTTTGGTGGCCGAATATGAAGAGGGACGTTGCTGAATGCGTTGCAAAATGTCTAACATGCCAGAAAGTTAAGGTAGAACATCAGAGACCAAGTGGTTTGCTGCAACCATTAGAAATTCTAGAGTGGAAGTGGGAGCACATCACGATGGATTTCGTGGTGGGTCTTCCAGCGACTCAGAAGGGATTTGATGCGATATAAGTTATAGTGGATCGACTGACGAAGTCAGCCCACTTTCTGCCTATCCGGGTTAAGTATAACTTAGATCAGCTAGCGAAATTGTGCGTCAAGGAAATTGTTTCTTGACACGGGGTTTCGGTGTCGATTGTGTCTGACAGAGACCCACGTTTTACGTCGAATTTCTGGAAACGTTTGCAAGAGTGTCTGGGAACGTAGTTACGAATGAGTACGGCGTATCATCCTTAGACTGATGGCCAAAGCGAGAGAACAATACAGACGCTTAAGGATATGCTGAGAGCTTGTGTGATGGACTTCAAGGGAAGCTGGGATGATCATCTACCGTTGGTGGAGTTCGCCTACAACAATAGTTATCACGCGAGTATCGGCATACCGCCTTATGAAGCGCTATACGGTAGAAAATGCAGAACTCCCATGTACTGGGATGAAGTCGGAGAACGTCAATTGTTGGGACCGGAACTGGTACAACAAACTGCCTAAAATTGTGAAACTGATCAGAACAAGATTAATTGTTGCTCAAGACAGACAAAAGATATATGCCGATCAACATCGACAGAACCGAGAATTCTTACTAGGGAGCTTTATTTTCCTGAAAGTATCTCCCTGGAAGGGGATGTTTCGATTTGGTAAGAAGGGAAAGCTGAGTCCCCGATTTATTGGACCTTTCAAGGTACTACGAAAGGTGGGCGAGGTAGATTACAAGGTTGCGTTACCTCCAGAGCTCGAGAATATACATAATGTTTATCATATTTCTATGTTAAGACCTTACAAGCACGATTACAAACATGTAATAGAATATGAGCCTTTACAGTTTGATAAAGACCTAATATATAAAGAAGTGTCTGTTCAAATAGTTGATAGAAAGGAACAAGTACTAAGAAATAAAGTGATACCTTCTGTTAAGGAAATCTGGAGGAACCCCACAGCGCTGAAGAAGCTACATGGGAACTCGAAGATGTTATGATGAAATCTTATCTGCAATTATTTGCTTAGTTTTGTGAAACCCCTTATGTACCGATTCTGGGGACAGAATCCTTTTAAGGGGGAACAATGTAATAGACAGAATTTTTTTATATATGTGTGATTCTAGGGACAGAATCCTTTTAGGGAGGGAAGATTGTAACGATTAAGATTTTATATAATAATTTTGAATATTTATTGAAGTTAAATAAATATTTTATGTGATTTATTTATTGAGTTAAATAAATTATGTGATTTTGTGGAGTGAATTAATTAGGTGTGCTATATTAATTAAATGAATGTTTAATATTTAATCTGATTGATGTATATTAATTTTATATTATAGTTCTAATTTAATTGAGATAATTAAGTTAGATGAATTATGTGATGAAGTGTAACATGAATAATAATTAGAGAGTAATTATAATTATGTGACAATTTTTACGTGATTTGATGTTAGATTTTAATTGATTAAATAAGAATGTTAAATATTTAATTAATTAAAAGTGTGACATTAAAATATGTGTTAAAATGAATTATTAAAATAAAGAAAAGAATTTTAATTTAGTTTTTTCCAAAGAAGGCCCTTGCATTTGTTTTAAACCTATTTTACCAAACAACGCCTTAGTGCTAAAATCTATTTTTATAAACTGGTTGCCAAACAAGCTTTAAGGCTTTTCAAATTCAAATAATTGTAACCTATATAATAATATATTCTTATTGTATATCTTAATTGATTAACAATTACATATGTATTATAAGTATACATATATTATATTATATCAGTTATAATATAGCCATTACGTTAGTTCTAAGTCTAAAACAAAGAAAAGAGAATGAGAGAAAGAGTAGAGAAGAGAGAAAAGAATTTCAGAGAAAAAAGGAAGAAGGATAATTGCTAGAACGCGAGCCCCAAGCCATTCTCCTTTCGCGGCGTGGAGAAGAAGAGCAGCTAGGGCATAGGAGAAGCTAGGTTTTGATACATTATAAATAGGGAATTAATAAAGTTAGAGAGGGGATATATTGCTTGTACTCATTCAATAAAATATTTCTCTCTATAATTCTTGGTGTTTCTATGGCTATGGATAGCTAAACTCATGTTCTTGGATTAAAGAGACGGAAACCTTGGATTATTATACTGTGAGATCTATTTAATTATAATTGTTCAATTAATATTGTGAGTATTGATTATTCTTCTGTGCTTGAATTACATGATTGATGTGTTTAATTACTAGGTTGCATACTAGTTTATTATTTATTGAAATCTACTGCTAAATTAGATATCGAATCTGTAATTGTTTGGTCACTCTAACTTGCGAAGAACCTAAGATTAATAATTGACTGCAGATCACGAGGTTATTATATCTTAGGAAGAATTTTCAACTAAATTAAATACAACCGCTTGTGCTTGTGTTGTTTAGCTTCATCGGTTTTTCTAATTCTTAAAGTTTCTGCTAGATTAAACTTTTAGCGCTTGTCTGAAGTTGTTTAGTAGTTAGGGTTATTTAGATTGCTTGTTTCTATCTAACTAAAAATAAGGAAAGACACGGAATAATTATGATTGGTGAATTAATTCTAACGATGAATATTCAAGATATTAATTGTGTATGCTTGAGTCAATGATTAGTGTATATTTCTAAGGTGGAAGTTGACTTAAACCAAGGTTTGTTCTCCTAGTTTAATTCGTTACATTATTTTACACATTAGTTTTTTTTAATTAAATAATATTCAAAACCCCCCTTTTTTGGAATGCAAAGTATATAAAAATAGCTTAATCAGTCTCTGTGGGATCGACTCTTACTTGCACTACTACATAATTATCGTTCGCAGTAAGGTTTTATTTTTGATTGTCTGTGACAGCACACCAAATTTTGGTTCCGTTCCCGGGGACTGATTTTAGTTTATTTTTATATTTTTGTGATCCTCCTTTTATTTTATTTTTGTTTTTATTAGTAATTTGAATTTCCTTGATTGTTTATGCCCGAAACTCGATTTACTAATCAAGGTGATTTAAAGTGTTATCTAGAGATAGAGGGAACTAGTCGCAGATTAAGGAAGGAAGCTCAGAAAATTCGTGAAGAAAAGGGAGCCATGGCAGCAAATCTAACGCTGAAAGAGCTTTCGGCTCCTGATTTGAACCAAAAACCCTTATGCATAACTTTCCCTATTCTTGATACTAATACTCACTTTAAATTGAAATCTGGATTAATACATCTTCTACCTTCTTTTCATGGTTTGGCAGGTGAAGATCCACACAAACACTTAAAGGAATTCCATGTGGTATGCACGAGTATGAAACCTACCGGTGTAACCGAAGAGCAGATCAAACTAAGGGCCTTTCCATTTTCTCTGAAGGATTCAGCTGAGGATTGGCTTTACTACCTACACTCCAGAAGCATCACCACATGGGAAGAGATTAAAAGACTATTCTTAGAGAAATATTTTCCAGCTTCAAGGGCGGCCAACATTAGGAAGTTAATTTGTGGTGTAAGGCAGAACAACGGAGAATCCCTACATGAGTATTGGGAACGTTTCAAGCGACTGTGTGCTAGTTGCCCTTATCACTAAATCAGTGATCAGCTGCTCATCCAATATTTCTATGAAGGTCTCAGTTGTACAGACAGAAGCATGATGGACGCTGCTAGTGGCGGAGCTCTGGTGGATAAGACTCCTGTTGCCGCAAGAAACTTAATTACAAATATAGCAGCCAACTCTCAACAATTTGGCACTAGGCTTGATTCTGTACCTAGGAATACTAACGAGGTACAAATTTCTGCTATTGAACAACAACTTGCAAGTTTAACTTCTCTTGTTCGTCAAATGGGTGCAGGTAACACACAACAGGTGAAAGCTTGCGGAATTTGTATAGTAGTAGGACATCCGACAGATGCATGCCCAACTCTTCAAGAGGAATCCGTTGAACAGGCGAATTCAGCAAGTGGATTTCCTGGGCAACCACAAAGGAAGTATGATCCCTATTCGATTACATATAATTCTGGATAGAGGGATCATCCTAACTTTAGCTATGGGAATCCACAAGCAACTCAACCAGCAACTCAGACTTTTCCAAATCAGCAGCAGTACAAACCATCGTATCCAAATAGACAACAACAGGGCCAATCTTCTCACCCTAGTATGTCTTTAGAAGATATTGTTAAAACACTTTCCACTAACACTTTAAATTTTCAACAGGAAACAAGGGCAAGTATTCAGAATTTGGGTACGCAAGTGGGACAAATGGCAACTGCGATCAGTCGATTGGAAGCGCAAAGTTCTGAAAAATTACCCTCTCAAACAGTGGTGAACCTAAAAGAAAATGTAAGTGCAATCATTTTGAGGAATGGTAAAGGGATAACAGTTCTAGAAAAGACAGTGCCTACACTACCGAATGAGGATAAAGCAGATGAGAAAAGTAAAGAAGCAGACAACAGTGTTCTGAATAACAAGGATGAGCCTAAGCGTAAATTCCCACCTCTCTCTGAATATAAACCGATGCCTCCTTTCCTTCTTGCTTTAACAGAAAATAGAAAGTACGAGAAAAATTCAGATTTGTATAAAACTTTTCGTAAATGCGAGGTAAATATTCCATTGTTAGATGCTATTAAACAAGTACCTCATTATGCTAAATTTTTGAAAGAATTGTGTACACATAAGAGGAAATAGGAAATGAAAAAATATGAAAAAGTGAGGGTAGGGGAGAATGTCTCCGCAGTTATTGAAAGAAAACTACCTACTAAGTGCCAAGATCAGGGTATGTTTACTATTCCGTGCACGATAGATAGCACCAAAATTAAAAAAGCCATCTTAGATTTAGGAGCCTCGATAAATGTCATGCCATATTCTATATATGCTAATCTATCACTTGAATCTTTGAATACAACTGGTATTGTAATACAGCTGGCTTACAGATCTAATGTTTATCCCAGAGGTGTAGTTGAGGATGTCCTTGTGCAAGTCAATAACTTGATCTTTCTTACTGATTTTTATGTGCTTGATATGGATAACAATGACCAAAATGCTCCTATTTTGTTAGGAAGACCATTTTTAAAGACATCAAAGACTAAAATAGATGTTCATAGTGGTACACTTTCAATGGAATTTGATGTCAAAATTGTTAAATTTAATATTTATGAGGCCATGCAATACCCTACTGATGATAAATCTGTTTATTCAATTGATGTGATTGACTCTTTAGTACAGGAAATTGGTGAACTTGATGTTAAGGATAAATTGGAAATTGCACTTAGTACGAACATTGATGAAGAAAGTGCATATTTGACCTTGAGCACCGAGTTGCAAGAAACTAGAACAGCTTTGCCTGACGATCCAAAATCAGGTAACATCTTTTATGATGCATTACCGATTCCTAACAAGAAGTTTTTACCCTCTGTTTTGCAGGAACCAATTCCGGATTTGAAGCCTCTTCCTAGTCGACTGCATATCTCTATGAGGGTTTCCGCGAGAAAAAGATGGAGAATGTGGACCTTGAAGGATCCGGTCTACACGAATTCACTCAAATGAGATGTTGGGTCGAGCCAACGACCATAAACAAAGGCGCTGCATGGGAGGCAACCCATAGGGGAGTATCTCTCTACTTTTCTGTGCATTTTAGTTTACATTGGGGACAATGTAAGTTTTAAGTGTGGGGGGAAGAATTTAGATATTTTCAAATTTTTTATTTATTTTTTATTATTTATTTTTGAATTTTGTGGGCATATTTACTGCAAACCCTCACGAGACAAAACTCGTCCACTTGGGGTAACCTTGGGGTTTAAAGGCTTGTTGCACATGATAAGTGCAATCGTGTTTCCTATGAAAATGGAGTAGTTTTAGGATGTCTCGCTTGAGCAATAAGTTAAATTTAATTTCGATTTTTGACCCATGAATTTTTTTTAATTTCTTTGTGATAACTTCTAGGAGGACTGATAGACATTGGGTAATCTACATTTGATTTTCTTTGTTGATCACTACTTTATTTGAGATCCTTCACTATTAAACACGTAACCATTCGACTCAGTTTTGACTTTGAAGAAATTTATCTGATTAGAGGTCTAGGGAAGAAACTTTGAACTCTATCATTTGTTTGATCATTACTTATAGTTGATATGAGATATTATTTAAGAAAAAGGAAATGATTTAGGCAAAGATTGAAGGAAAAGAAAAAAAAATTAAAGAGAAAAGAAATGATTCATGTGGTGGGATGAGATGGAGTGTAAAACGCACTCACTCATAAACACGTGACATGTGAGATGGAACGTAAAACGCAGTCGCTGGTAAGATGGAGCATAAAATGCACTTACCAAAGAAGATAAAAGAAAAAAAATAAGACAAAAAGAAAAGTCTTTTGATCCTTTAATGTTATCTGCTGATGTTAACTGAGATCGGTGTGAAAAACAAGTGGATGAGTTTATCTTTCACCTTTAAGGCTTCGATTTCATAAGTTTTTTTTGTAGTCTAATTGGTTTGATACAGGTGGATTCACACACGCACAAAGGGTTGAGAATAAAGTTAGGTTGATAGGTAAATTTGGGTATCAGATGATACATTGTTTTGAAGTTTCCCAAGAGTTATTGTTTTGAATCTTTGAGATCAAGGTTGAAGTTTGTATTGACTCATGGCTCGAGTTTGTAAAAATTTGTTTAGTTGAATTTTTGGTGTTATAGTTTATCTTTATTTTGCCTGAGGACGAGCAAAAGATAAATGTGGGGAAATTTGATAAGAATGAAATATGTTGTATTTTATTCCCTGAATACTTAATCTTTTATATTTATTTTGTACCTAAATATATTCATTGTTCTTATATTTTTATTTTAGGTACAATTGAACCAAGAAAGTAAAATGAATGCAAAAGGGGCAAGAAAAGATGTATTTTCATACATTCCGAATGGGAGAATCTCACGGATCATGTAGCCCACAAGTTCAAGTTCAAGTAGATTATGAAGTGAAGCCTTGCATGCAATTTAAATTAGCATCTCACATGGATACACAAATTCAAGCAGCTTCTAAAGTGGACCACACGAAATAAGCAATTAAATGGCTTGGGCCCACGGTTGCTAAGCAGCTTGGGAAGGAGTAGCTCACGTGCATGCATTCCTTATTGATAAAATGCTTATGGTTCAAGCAGCTGGCAAGTCAAAGTATCATGGGCCACGAATTGTAGCAGCTTGCAAGGAGGATTTGTTATATCCAAGCAGCTCACAGATTGGGATTACATGTGGGGGCCAAGGTTGCTAGCAGCTTGGATTGGAAATTGGAGAGAGCAGCCACACGAATTATAGCAAGCTTGGCAAATAAAGGATTTCACATGGGAGGCCACGTTTTCATTGAGCAGTTTGCAAAAAAGAGAAGCAAGAGGCGAAAGCAAGGCTGGATAATAGCATCTCCCGCCACAGCGGGGAGTTTGTGAAGGATCTCCCGCCCCAGCGGGGAGGCACTAGCGCCAAGCCATTCTCCTTTCACGACGTGGACATGAAGTGCAGCTAAGGCATAGGAGAAGCTAGGTTTTGATACATTATAAATAGGGACTTAATAAAGTTAGAGAGGGGATATATAGTTTGTACTCATTCAATAAAATATATCTCTCTATAGTTCTTGGTGCTTGTATGGCTATGGATAGCTAAACTCATGTTCTTAGATTAAGGAGACGGAAACCATGAATTATTACACTATGAGACCTATTTAATTATAATTGTTCAATTAATATTGTGAGTATTGATTATTCTTCTGTGCTTGAATTACATGATTGATGTGTTTAATTACTAGGATGCATACTAGTTTATTATTCATTAAAATCTACTGCTAAATTAGATATCGAATCTGTAATTGTTTGGTCACTCTAATTTGCGAAGTAACTAAGATTAATAATTGATTGCAGATCACGAGATTATTATATCTTAGGGAGAATATTCAACTAAATTAAATACAACCGCTTTTGCTTGTGTTGTTTAGCTTCATCGATTTTTCTAATTCTTAAAGTTTTTGCTAGATTAAACTTTTAGCGCTTATCTGAAGTTGTTTAGTAGTTAGGGTTATTTAGATTACTTGTTTCTATCTAACTAAAAATAAGGAAAGACACGGAATAATTCTGATTGGTGAATTAATTATAACGATGAATATTCAAGATATTAATTATGTATGCTTGAGTTAATGATCAGTGTATGTTTCTAAGATGGAAGTTGACTTAACCCAAGGTTTGTTCTTCTGATTTAATTCGTTACATTATTTTACACATTAGTTTATTTTAATTAAACAATATTCAAAAATCCCCTCTTTTGGAATACAAAGTATATAAAAATAGATTAAACAGTCTCTGTGGGATCGACTCTTACTTGCACTACTACATAATTATCGTTCGCAGTAAGGTTTTATTTTTGGTTGTCTGCGACAGCACACCACCTACCAAGTGGCTAAAAGTCGTGTAGCAGTCCATTGTAAGTATTTTTAAGATCAAAACTCGTTTTTTACTTCATTACGTATTTATACACGTGCACGTAAAGTTTCATCTTTTGATTTTGCCCGGAACTCAGTTCCGTGGCAGTTTTTGCTTACTTTTTAGTACATTATAGTACATATATACGTTTTTTTGCATTTGCACAGCCTGGATCGTCGATCCGTGACTTTTACTCGCTTTTATGTACATATATATATATATATATATATATACGTATTAACTTGTTCAGCCTGGATCACTAATTCGTGACCCTTTTAGCTTTATTATATATATATATATATATATATATATATAATTGACTATATATATACTAATTTTCAATTCTGTTGTCGACGTCAGAAAAAATCCGCGGGTCGGGTCACAACCAGGATCTTTCTCTCTTCCTAAGTTATCTCTACCCTTACTCTTTTTATTTGTGAAGAAGGTTTTGAAGGATTGTTTTTGGAAAAGGCCAACATGTCTCATGTCGACGATTTGAACGTTTTACAGAGTTGTCAGTTGGTAGATTTGAAATGGTTGTACCAACTCAACCGAGTTTTGTTTGAAAGAGGCCCAACTGCTGGATACTATCGAAACTTGATCTTTGAAATCGAAGTTTTGAGCTCGGGGGCTTGGTTAAGTGTGGGAAAGGTGTTAGGCACCCCACAACTTCCGTGTAAACACAGTACCGTATCTTTTCAATATTTCCCTTCAAATTTGAAATGTGTGTGTGAATGCTGTTTGAAAATTGGGCCTATGTTTGATTGGAAAGCATGTCTATGCATCGTTGAATCTATATATGAAGGGTTTGATTTGATTTGCAAAAGTCTTTGATTTGATTTGTAAAAGCGTTTGATTTGCTTTGCAAAAGCTTATCTTTTCGATAAGATTATTTCAAATGATGTTTTGAAAGCTGATTTTCAAAACCTTACGCTAATATAGGAATTGAAGCATATTGATACTTTAATTTTATCCTTTCAGCCTTATAGCTCAATTTGAATGGTGATTGTCAGGCTGCGAAGCATCCTCAACCACAAAGTATATACAAGTGTCTGTCTCCTCATGGGCATGATAGCCATCGAAGGGACTCTGACACGACAAATCATATTTTTTTTCACTATGTTGAGACCTTAAATCCGAATAACTGTTTTAAGGTCTTTTGCCTTTACATTTTTACAGAAAAACTGGCAATCAGATTCTGATCTGTTTGATCATGAATCCCATGATTCCTAGGCTCACATATGAGTAGCCAATAAACATGCAAAGTTCAAATTTGTACAGAAACAGATATATATCCCAAATGTTGCCAGAATCGAGAATTCATTCAGTAAATCCTGGTCGCACCTGGCCGAAGCATCTCGTTCCCACTAGATAGCGATCTAAGGGCCGCGAGGTTGCTTTTATAACTGAAACTAGAAAAATTGCTAGATTTAAATAAATCTCAGCCATTCTAGCTTCCCGGTTCCGTCTGTACCGATTTTGAACCGTTTAAAAGCTAGAATTGGCGAGATTTAAATAAATCTAGTTCGCGCACAGATATGTCATGACGATTCATATAAAATGAATATTTAAAGCAAACAATTTAATAAAAGCGAGTAAAGCAATATATATACACACACATATATATACACACACACACACACACACACACACATATATATATATATATATATATATATATACAAAAGCTATAAAGAGCGGTGAGTTTTCACACCGGTGCCCGAACTAGAATTAAAAAATATATATATTTATAAAAGCTGTATAAAAGCCACGAAATGATCCAGGCTGGACAAAATTAAAAAATATATATATAGAAAAACAGTAGAGAAGGGCGATGGGTTTTTATGCCTGTGCCCGGACTGAAATTGAAATGTACATAAACGTAGTCAACCAAGATTGGAAAGATAACCTAGTGTGGTGAATGCTGCTTATATATGCATAAATATATATAAAAGCAATAAAAAGGCCAAAGAATAATCCAGGCCGAACTGAAACATATAAATATATATATAAAGACAGAAACGTTGTCAACCAAGACTAGAAAAATAACCCAGTGGTGGTGAAAGCTGCTTATATATGCATAATTATATATAAAAGAAGTAAACTACCGCGGATTTGACATTCGAGCTTGACAGAATTGAAAAGTTAGTATATATGCAGTTAAATATATACAAAAACAAGCCAAACCCAGACTGGGAAGATAACCCAGTCCGACGAAGTTGCTAATAACAAAGATGCAAGAATATAAAAGCTGCCAAAAGCAACAGATCGTAAATCCGAGTTGTAGAAAAGCTAAAAAATGCATTTATGTACAAAAGTGTACCAAAAGTTGACGAAAACGACCACGAAACTGAGTTTCGGGCATATTTAGAAAACAAAACTTAACGTGCAAGTGTATAAAAGTGTGAAGTAGAAGTATTAACTTGCTGATCGTAAAAATATTCACAATGGACTGCTACACGGGCTTTTTTCCAACTCATAGGCCTTTAACGTCCTAATCTACGGATTATTTTTTGATATGTGGTAGTATGTTGGTGTATCTACGTGTTAGAGTGAAAATATTTGGGTTTAGAAGACAAGAAATTTGACAGAAAACCAAACGGGATGAAGTTCAAAGAGTTTTTTCTTTTTTTCAAATGAGGGGGGTGCCCTCATATATATAGACCAGGGAGCCTCCACCCTACCAGTTGCTGCTGCATTTAGAGGTGCGGCTCCCCTGGTGGGGCCCACGTGCCACGTTCAAACACTCAAAGTACGTGCATTTCGAGCAACGCGAGGTCGAAGTCGAAACTTTCTAACTTTTGATGGGAGCGTCTGCTTGAGGCGTGATACACCTTTTCGGAAAGCCCTCGCCGAGAATGTCACAATGACATGGGATAAAACATTTTTTGGGTCCAAGAAGATGGGTCCGTAACCAGGTCTTCGATTCCCCGCAGTTTATCCGTTGAGCTGTCTGGCGCTGTTTGCACTCGGGATCATCGTTATGGTTCATTCTGACCTTGGTGGCATCAATTCGTCTTGAATTTGACCGAATCAGCTTAGAGTTGGTAAAATAACCATTTTGCCCCTCCCGGGGTTGCCCTTAGTGTCGGCACGACCTTCGGTTGACTTCCTGGGGTTGTTTCCAAGACTTGGATCCCATTCGAGCCTGTTTGTCCTCAATATTGTCTCTGAGGTTGACTTGGTCGCTCCAGGTTTTCCTCTGGAGAAGTTGTGAGTCGTCAGGTTTGTTCTCGAAGTTAACCTGACCTCCCAGTTTGAGACCGGGGCTGACCTGTCCCCCCCCCTCCGGTTGAGACCGGGGTTGATTTATACCTCCCGGGTTAAGACCGGGGCTGATCTGTAACTCCCAGGTTGAGACAGGGGCTGACCTATACCTCCTGGATTCAGACCAGGCTGATCTGTACCTCTCGGGTTGAGATCGGGGCTGATCTGTACCTCCCAGGTTGAGACCGGGGCTGACCTGTACCTCCTAGGTTGAGACCGGGGTTGATCTGTACCCCCCAGGTTAAGACTGGGGCTAACCTGTACCTCCCGAGTTGAGATCGGGGTTGACCTGTACCTCCCAGATTGAGACCGGGGCTGATCTGTACCTTTCGGGTTTAAACCAGGGCTGACCTGTACCTCCCGGGTTGAGACCGGGGCTGATTTGATGGCCTG
This sequence comes from Panax stipuleanatus, assembly GCA_020205555.1. Lineage (NCBI taxonomy): Eukaryota > Viridiplantae > Streptophyta > Magnoliopsida > Apiales > Araliaceae > Panax > Panax stipuleanatus. Next base: position 83,089,737 of record CM035121.1, read on the forward strand.
ATATTGAGATCAGGGTTGAACTGAAGGCCTGATATTAAGATCGGGGTTGATTTAATGGCCCGATTTGAGATCGGGGTTGAACTGACGGCCCGATATTGAGATCGGGGTTGATTTGACGGCCCAATTTGATAATAGGATTGATTTGACGGCCTGACATTGAGATCAGGGTTGATTTGATGGCCCGATATTGAGATCGGGGTTAATTTGACGGCCCGATATTGAGATCGGGGTTGATCTGATGGCCCGATATTAAGATCGGGGTTTATTTGATTGCTCAGTATTGAGATCGGGGTTGATTTAATGGCCCGATTTGAGATCGGAGTTGATTTAACTGTCCAATATTGAGATCGAGGTTGATTTGACCCTCTATTTTGAGATCGGGGTTGATTTGATTTCCCGTTGTTGAGACTCGGGTTGATTTGATGGCCCGATTTGAGATCGAGGTTGATTTGACTGCCCGATATTGAGATCGGGGTTGATTCGATGGCCCGATTTGAGATCGGGGTTGAACTAACAGCTCGATATTGAGATCGATGTTGATTTGATGGCCCGATTTGAGATCGGGGTTGATTTGATTGCCCGATATTGAGATCGGGGTTGATTTGAAGGCCCGATTTGAGATCGGGGTTGATTTGACGACCCGATATTGAGATCGAGGTTGATCTGAAAACCCGATTTTGAGATCGGGGTTTATTTGATTGTCTGGTATTGAGACCGGGGTTGAATTGACGGCCCGACATTAAGACCGGGGTTGATTTGATTGACAGTCTTGCCCTCCTACAGTGTTAGTAACAGGGAAAGAAAATTTCGAGTGTCTACAGATTCCTCTCTTTATCATGTTCATGCAATGCAGTGAAATGGACAGGATAAAGATTAGTAGACACTGGAAATGCAAAGGCAAAGGGGATGCATTGCATGATATGGTATGCATTGCATGATATGGTATGCTAGGAAGGTCAGATACCTTCGAGGAGGTTGGGTCATCATTGACTGATTATGTCAGTTTTTGCTGGGGATGATGTTAATAGGCTATCACGAACGTTTATTTGTCATTTTCTGCTGGGGATGACGTCATTTATGATAGCCTAGGAATGACCTTGCTGCCACCGAGTTAGGCAAATGCACTCACGATGCCTATCTTGACAATAATTTACACCGGTAGTTGGCAACAGGGGGATTGAATCACCCATCCTTCTTGGAGCTCCTTTTGAGGATGTGTATAACAGATTCCATCATTGGTGATGAATTACTATATTGCTTTCGCCACCAGATCCCTTCCGACGCTTTGCGGGGTTATACTAATAGCTGAGATGTCGCTGGGGTTGGGCCAACGGCTGATACTATCAACGGTCTATACCCGATGATTGGCTGGGGTGATGCCAACGCCTGAATTGTCATTAGTCAGTACCCGACACTTCGCTGGTGTGATGCCAACGGCTGAACTATCATCGGTCAGTACCCGACGCTTCGCTGGTGTGATGCCAACGGTTGAACTATCTCGGTCTGTACCCGATGCTTCGTTGGGGTTGTGCCAATGACTGAATTATTTCGTTCTGTACCCGATGCTTCGCTGGGGTTGTGACAATGGCTGAACTGTCACCGGTCTGTATCTGATGCGTCGAATGTGGCAGTTTTCGGTAGTTTTGCGCAGTATTTCAGCAATTTTTTAGCAGTTTGCATAATTGATCCCCGAATATGTCTCCGGGGTGAATACCAATGGTTTTTAGAGTGTTCCTCTTTTTGTCAGGAATACGCTGCTTAAACGCAGGATTTCAGGACAAACCGCTCAATCGCGTAGCTATTTTTCTTTAGATTTGACTTGGCAGCTAATATAAACTCAATTTCAACTCAAACCGAACCGAGCCCGGGTGAGTGGGACCCACCCTGGGGAGTAACAGGTGGAGATGCGGCTGCCGTAGGTGGGCCTGCTTCCACCTATGGTTTTATATTAGGCAGCGAGGAGTTCATAATTTCAAGTTTTCATTTCGAGTTTCAAACGGAATCCGATCTTCTTTTTCAGATGTACGGAGCTTGGGCAGCCTTTTTCTGATTCTGTCAGTTTCTACGCGTTTAGCGCATCTCAGGCAACGTTTTACGTCCTTTTTTTTGCAAGTTTTGACCGTGAAAAGCATGTGAACCACGTAAGGGGCTTTTAGACGCAATGTATGAAAAATGTATGCTTATATGACCTGCTAAATTTTTTTTGATTACATATGTATGCATATCTTACTGTAATGCACGTTTGGATATAAGAAAATTTAGATTCTGAGACAGTCATATTTTGTCCTTTTTGATCAGTTTACTCATCTTTTTTGAGGCTTAGTGAGCCTAGATTTTCAACTAAAAATGTTCATGGTAATTTGGCTACCATATGAAGTTTAGTTTTGATTTTATTTCATAAATATGAACTGTTCCTATTTTTGGGAAGGTGTGCTACTGAATGGCCACCTGGACATGCTTATATGCATGCGGACAGTCCATTTTACAAAGGAGACTCTGGCGAATTTTTTTCAAAACCTGAGTATTTAATAAACATGAAATTTTTACTCTACTGGGGATTTTTGACTGACCCATGTATGTTTTTAAGATTTATCTTTTGAAAAATATGAAGTTTTAACTTTAGTGGGTATTTTTGACTGACCCATGCATGTTTTACGACTTAGAGATGCATAGAGTACTGATTTAAATTAATAAGCCACATATTTTAGGTTTACCACACCCTTTTTGATGTGATTTGGATACTTTGTCTAGGTGATGGATAGAGATAGACCCGGCAATGCCAGCAGAGTCGTTTCAGGCGTTAGCCGTAGGAGGGCTTCTGATGTTCCTCAGCCACGTCCAGCTCGACCGCCTCGTAGATTGGCAGAGTCGGTGATTTGTCTAGCAGAGGACGAGTAGCCGATCAATATTGATGACGAGCAGGCTCAGTTTGCTACTCCTGCCCTTTCTCAGGCTCCACGTGCGGAGGTTCTGGGCATTGTTGTGCCGACCCAGGAGCTGGTGGGCGACTTGAGTCACCATCCATCAATATTTCTTCACGCCAACGAGGTGACTTGAAGTTTTCTTCTTTTTGTATTCTCTTTCTTTCTTTTGGCCATTCTCGGGGCACATATTTTTAACATGTGTTGATTTTTGATGCAGGTTCCCGACTTTACGCAGCCTCGAGGGAACTGGTTCAACGTACATTCCCTGTATCATACTTTGCACCAATACTACAAGGATATCGTTGATGGCTGGGGGTTTCAGGCGTTCTTTTCTATCCTTCCCCGTCGTTGCCCCTGGGGGTATATGAGGACTTTTTTTGAGCACTGGTTACACCAGACTCAGTCCCTTTATCTGCTGGACTATGAGGTGATGAAGTCCCCTTTGGACAGGAGGTTCATCACCGGCATTGAGTTTGAGGGTGAGTCAGTGCCTGTCGTGGCTGTCATCACGCCTACTGTCCTTTGGTCCCTGCTGCGAGTTCCTGCTATGGCGATCAAGGGTCGGACGGTTCGATCAGGTCCCCTGAGTATAGATGCCCAGAGCGGGGCTTTACTTGAGCCTCTGCCTGATGATCAGAGGGTTAGGGATCGCATCTTGAGGCAATTATTCCTGGTGATCATCAGCGTTTGTTTTATGGCGGATAACTCATCGACTGTGTCCTTCGCCTTGGTTAGCGCTACCCGATATGTAGAGGGCCTCAGTGATTTTGATTGGGGTTCCTAAACCTTTGCCTATTTTCTCTATGGCATGCATTAGGATTCTACCTGTTTCTGCTGGTGAGTACATCTTTCTTGTACCTTTTTGATTTCTGCATTTATATTTGTCAGTCTTGGTCACTGAGGACTTTTGATATTTATATGTCTAGTTCTGGGCATTGGAGAGGCTTTCTTGCCTACGACCCACCACTGCTTTAGGTCTGGAGACCTATCCTCGAGGATGGCGTTGGCATCACTCCACTCTGATAGAGGTCCCTATTGCTATGGGATTCACCCATGGCCGCCTACAGTTGGAGCTTTTGACGGCTGGATCGATCTCCTGGATGTTGTATACCTCTGAGTTTTTGACCGTTATATTTGAGGGAGGCTTCCCCACTGGTCGGGAGTTTGCATTGTCGACCCACAGAGTCCCATTTTTGATAGAGGGAGGTTGGGAGCTTTATTTAGGAGAGCGTGCTATAAGGAGCATCACGGGGTAGATCCGCATTTCCATTGTTCCTTCTGCATGGCATCATTAGCCATTGCTCTTACCATTGATAGATATCCCTATGGAGGGCATAGATGCCTTTACCTTTCTCAGAGGGCCCTTATAGCTAGCTGAAATTCAGTAGATAGCGGAGTCCTCGCACTATTGGAGCTCAGACTTGGGCTACCCAGTTTATGGAAGATATGGTGCCAGGGTCTGTGATGATAAAAGACTGGATAGCTTGCCTCAGGGAGCCCACTCATTTAGATTAGATAGCAGAGCTGACCCGGGAGTTGGAGAGAGCTCACTTTTTTATCAGGCATCTTGGCCGAGATCCGTCAGAGGCATCTTTTTTTGACCTGTCCAGCTCAGGAGCGGGCTCCTCTTTAGGTCCATTTTCTAGCAGCTTTGCAGGGGTAGATCCTCCCTTGTACCGCCCAGATATGCCTGACGAAAGCAGTTTTGTGTCCACGAAGGACATGGAGCAGGTTAACCACCTGAGCGTAGATATCTTGGATCTATTTGGATAGCTATTGTAGCTATATCTTTTGGTCGGCCACTTTTTTGGCTTTTGGGCGGATTTGCCCTATTTTGATAGACCACTATTAGTAGTTGGGTGGTGGTGCCCCATATCCCTATACATTTCATTTTGCTTTATATTATCAAAAGGGATGATGCTTGTAGTAGATAGTCTGTTGTAGATATACATGATGTTTCCTATCTATCGCATCATATTTATATTTGTCATTATGCATATATTATGTCTTGTGTATACATTTAGACAGATGAGTTCAGATTTGAGCCCTGGATAGTCTTGTGATCCAATAATACATATGACATCTTTGACCGTTAGTCAGATTGAGCATTTGCCACCGTCTGAGGTGGCCACGTCATTAAGATCGTGGTATAGCAGTCTGTCCTTCTCAGCTAGAGGGACAGTTGATCAGATGTTGGGGCATTCATTGACCCTTGCAGATTTTTGGGTTTTGTATGGGTTCGTGGATGGTCTTTTACCCTTCTAGATACCCAAGAGACAAGTCTTCCGTTTTGGACAGCATGAGCTGACGACGACTCTTGAGGAGTATCGATGATTTACTGGTTTAGCCTTAGATTTGCCCTGCCCTCCGACAGCTATCAGCGATATGAGGAGACCGTTCACACGGATGTCAGGTCTTCGCCAGAGCATGGTGAGGGATGACATCATCTCTGAACGGGTGATCTCTATTGACTTATTGATTGATCGCTTTTGTGACGTCCCCAAATTCCAGGACCGCCACTTGGTCTCTCGAATTCGGTTCATCACGTGCTCATGGTAATACATCGCAATAATGATAACTAAATATCACACAACCACAGCGGAAAATCTATTCTAGAATAATTTACAATGATTTATTATAATTATTCCCCCAAGTCTCGCAACCTACAGTACTTAATAGATTACATAGCAATATCAATTAACGACTTGTTATATAATCTAACTTAAGCTTAAACATAAACAAATCCAGTCTTACTACATCATCTTCACACAATATTAATATATTTGAAACATAACAGACATAAGCTAGTTGGTAGCCTTGCCTTTGCCCTTATCAATGCCCGAAGGTTCGCCATGCTCTGCCTTAACTGAAATGTTTTAGGGAAAGCAAGAATGAGCACAAATTGCCCAGCAAGTAATATACAATAAGGGTGAATAATAAGATTCTCAATTCTCGAAAGGGTATAGCAAGATTTGATAGCTCAAGAATAACAAGAATATCAACAGTTCTCAATAACAGTCGCTAAGGACAGGATAATATCAATATGATTCAATAATAAGTCAATTCAAGATTTCAAATAATTGAATACTGAGAAGTCACTAAGGACTATGAACTTCTACTAGAATTAACAGTAATAAACTGAAAATCCAACAAAAAACAGGTACAACAGGTGATCAGCCTAAAGTACCATCGTTATGCATAACAATCAATCATACTCAAGTGTGCACGTCGGTTCTCCGACAATTTATATATTCCCTTCAAAGAAGGTTGTTCTTCTCAGTCAAATACAAGATCCCGCACCAATCAATTAGTTTGGGTCGCTTTTCAATAATATAAGTCTAGCCGAATCAAATGGCATAGACACTTTCACAATATTCAAGAACAATACTAAGTTCAACATGAATAATAACTTTAATGAAATAAGAGTTCAAGTATGCTAATTCAATTCAACCGATTAAATAGGAAACTAGTTGGCAATACACAAGATAGGATACTTGCATAGTAAAAGAGTATAAGTTAGGAAACTTTCACAATCATAGCTTTCCTTGCATAAAGTAAATGCGTCGGTTAGGATACTTGCACTTTAAGAGAGTGTAACTAAGAGAACTTGCCTTTAGCGTAGTTTATCCACGAAAAGCAATCAACACTTTCGAATTCCTATCGTAATACAGTTACGTATATATATGATATTCATTAGTCATATAATTTAACTTCACATTTTCTCTTTGAATATACGATCAACACATAAGGTAAGTTTTACCTAGCTACACAATTATATAGAATATAATTTCTATCCTTAACGTTCCTTCTTTAGAGTTTAAACGCATTCTCATATTATATAAGATCTCAACAATTAGCAAACATGCTTGCATATTATTAATATCACATAAGACCACAATCAATACTAAATATATTTCATTTTAGCAAGTTACGGCATCTCCTTAAGTTAACCGTCAAAATCGGGTTCAAGTAACATCATATAATATCACGTAGCATGTATTCATATTTAAAGGATACTTTACATGCTTGTATAACTTTTCCAAATCCAATCGTACATGGTATAGGTTCTTAAGTTAATACTTAAATCCATTCAAGGACACGAACTCATATGGTCTAACATGGTCGTTTTTAAACACATAAGATATTCATATAACTTGTATTAGTCATGCTCATGAGTACTCGTATTGCATATATGTAGCTAGCATTGTTATTATCTTGAAAACATGCTTTGTTTATGCTAAACTTTAATCACGGCAACCAATCATGGTATATATATATGCATGACACATGAATGAGTCTAAGAGTACTATCACATGTGTCCATAAATATCAGAATTTAAATCTTCACGTATCGTGTTAATGCTCATGTGCAAGGCTTGTATTTCTGTTAGTGAATCTTACTAATAGAGCCTAACATGTTCATGCTTCCTTACGAACTATATAAACACAAGTTAAGGCTTCATTCATATATTTCAAAGTTATCTAAACATGCTCATAACATCAAAATGACTATATAGCATTTACATGACCATATCCACCTTCAAACTTATATTTTTGTTAGGAATGAGCACTAGTTAGGTTCACATGTTCATATTTTATTACGGAACCAATATAGATAAGCTAACAAGCACTTCATGTGTCTCTAGGTGGTACTAACGTGCTTGCAAGGTCAGTATGTAAACATGCTTTATAATGTTAATGAGTGTTTATGAAATTTTAAGTTCGTTTCCAAGCTTCATGTCGTTTTGTTAACCATGCATGCTAATACACTAAAACATGCTTACATTGCCTCATTAGGTTTATATATATGTATTAATCATGCTTCCATGCTTGTTTAAACAAAAATCAACCAATTAGTACATAACAGTTTTGTTGCAGAATGCAGAAAACTGCACACAGAGGCCGGCGCTGCGGCGCGGCAACAGCAGCATACTCTGGCGCTGCGGCGCGGGTGGCGCTGCGGCGCGGGCTGCGGCGTGGGTGGGGCTGCGGCTCGGGCTGCGGCGCTGGCTGCGGCGCGGGCTGCGGCGCTGCGGCGTGGGGACAGTTCCTGCAGTTCAGACTGCAGCGAAACCGACCCAAAACCTCCCATTTTATCGATCTCGACATACCCATAAGCTATTAGATTAACCTTTTTAACTTACTAACACATATATATGCTTATATAACAGTCAATCGCCCAAACGATTCCCAATTTGATGAACTCCAACTAATTTCACGAATTCGATGCTTTACAGAAATTACAGAGCAACAATGGAAATGAAAGTCAAGAAAGCTATATAGTGGTTCCATCACGTATGTATGTTCATATAACAACAATATAAGGGATCTACAAACCAATCATGAACCAATTTGGCATAATCAAAAATTTGAAGGAAACTTCGAAAACAGAAAACAAAAATGAAGAACAAAGGAAGAGGGATTATACCTCTGCTAGGATTCCAATATAGTTTGCTGCTAATCCAACTTCTCCTACTGATATATGTATATTGCTTTCACTCACCACTTATGCAAACTCTCAGCAAATTGAAAACGAAGAAACATGGCTGCTATTTATAGAAGAATTTCATAACCAGGCAATGCAATTACATCCAAAATCAAACTAACAGATTATAGGAATGTTTGCTAGATAAGAGGGAGTTGGTAATTAGTTGGTGATCTCCACTATTCCACCCACTCCCTTCATGATCATGATGGCTAGAATGCTGAGTTTGAGAGAAGAGAGTAGGCTAGCTTCATGATGCATTTCACGTGTACAAGGTTTGTGTTTAATAATATGGGACAAGGCCATATACTCAGCATTTTATTAGTACACAACACTTAAATTATTACACACACATAACATACTTCCTACTCTTATGTTATATTATATATACTTATTGTCCCTACATAGGTTATAACTTAATGTCACAATATAAATTTGCATAAGGAATACTTCAATATAGTGAAGGTGACTTGTACGCATATAATCCATGTACCTTCTGTTAATACCGGATATAACTTAATCAGATGTTAACATATTACACTGTCTCCTTTATTAAAACTAATTGTTTACAATATGTTCATGATATATTATACAATGTATACCAATATATTTATTGTCACACAAGTTATTAATCAAGTAGCTCACATGGTTTAATAAGCCTTACCATATAATAGTGTCATATTACACTTCACATAATACATAGTCACATAATATATGCTACACATTTAATTCGCATGCTTGCACATATAATTTCTCATCTTATAAATTGAATATAAATTAATAATATACACATATCCTACATCAATCAATATAATTGTTAACCTCCATAACAATTTAATTAACCCTTATATGATTAATTATCACTTTGATATAAATCTTATTATATTTATAAACACGTTGCTCATTATTATTATGTTTCTTGCAATAATAATAATCACATATTATTAATCAATCCTCATTAGTATTTTATAATAGTTAATTAATATTATTCGATTAACAATTAATATAGATTAATTGTTCGCTTAAATTAATATAATCATTCTTATATTACGTCACTGTGCCACACAAGGCAATTAACGAGTTTATCACAAACTCCACCAATTTCTCAATTATTATAATTATTCAATTATATATAATTGAATTAATTCATCTCATAACACAAAATCATTTATATTCAAATAAATTCTCATTTTCATTAATATAATTATTTAATAATATATGGAAATTCTCGGGTATTACAGCTTTGGTGAGCTCGACACCTATGATCGACATGCCGCGGAATTTATTATTTCAGCAGAGACATGGCATTCAGCTAGGGTAGACATGTTGTTGTGCATCGTGTCCTATGTTTACATGCCGCTGCGCTTGGACCATTTGGATGTGGTGTTGATAGTTATGGTTAGGGCCCTTAGACATGGTAGCACTTTCATACCGATGATATTGGCTGAGATGCTGCGGTCAGCCACTCACTGTATTACCCACCCGGAGGGGTTTTTTAAAGGCAGTTCGATCTTGCTGTATGTATGGCTTATGTCCCATATCCGATCAATTGGATTTTTTAGACCTCATGGGTATTGCTTCACCGGCGAGGTAGCCACATCTTACTCCTTTCAGCCTGCGGAGTGTAATAATGCAGATACATAGTCGGCATTTTTGTCGAATATTGAGCATCCGTTCTTGATTTTGCCATGCTCAGGGCTAGCGTCCCCATATAGCTTTATTACCCATGCATCTGGCATGGATTATTTGCCCTTATCGGGATTGAGAGGAGTGACTACTTATCATCCTCTAGCTGTTATGTGCCAGTTCGATCAGTATCAGAGCCTGCACCAGTTTGAGGGGGCTACTGATCAGAGGATGTCGGCTTCGTCTATGTCATCTGCCAACTTGATTCGAGTGTATGAGTGTTGGAATCATAGGGAGAGGGTTGTTTTCTCTACTAGCCATCCAGACCATTCTCTAGAGTACTTGGCGTGGTTCGAGACAAATATCGCATCAGTTGCATTCATCCAGTCAGCTCCTATTGTAGCTTTAGACGAAGAGGAGCCTATGTAGGATCCTGAGTCTCCTACCGAGGATGAGTTGTTCATGGGTTTGACAGCAGCACTAGTTAGTGATCTGTCGATCATTCCTGCAGGGAAAGATCCTACTTTGGCGGAAGCACTGGCTAGGATGACCTTTGAGAGGGATCAGGCTAGAGCACTGATGTTGACCGCCTTGTCTGGCAGAGATATAGCTTTGGCTGAGAGAGATACAGCTCGAGCTGCTCATGATGTAGGATTGATTGAGCGAGAGGAGGTCTGATCTACCAGAGACGCAGCTTTTGTTGAGATCGAGGAGACGTTGATTGCTAGGGATGCAAATTTTGTGTTTAGGGATGAGGCTATGGCCTCCCTAGATTTCCACATTGCCGATAGTACCGCTCTTTAATCTTATACACATGGTCTAGTTATCTAGATGAGTGCATATATTGATGACCATAGTGCTACACTGCGGATGACTGTGGATATTTTGAGTCATATGGAGGCTGAGGGTATTGCACTTGCAACTGCTCCTCCATCTTTATAGAGAGATCCCATGGTGGCATTATTGGCCCGTTTATCCTTGGGTCCATAGACTAGCTTTATTTTTCCTACACATACTATATCAGCCATTTTTGTCATGTACAGGACACTATGTATATATCAAATAGTGTCATGTATCAGAGAAATATATTTTCATTCACTTCCCTGTTTGGATATGTATTGTCATTACTGAGTGATTACCACTTATTTCATGACTCGTTGTTGTTGATGTATCTTGAGCTTCTCCTTAATGGACTGACAATTGAGATGTCAGGGAGTATCTCAGATGGACCTATTGATCAGGGTAGCTTAATAAGATTTAGCTTTTATATGGTTTTGGTGTCTTAGGACTGGTTTTTATTAGTTTTTGTTTTCTACTTACTCCCGGGATGAGGGAGATTAGGTCATTCGTAGTTCAATTTTTTTTGTGTGAGAGAGGTTTGAAATGTATTTATCTTGGGTTTTGAGTTTGGTTTGATGAGTTTTTGAATTTTTTTTTGTTTGACCGCACCAGAAATAGCTGCCTATGTACTCCTGGGTGGGGGGAGATAAAGTCATTCGTAGTTCCTGCTTTTTAGTGAAAAATCGAACATGATTTGATTTGTAAGACTCGGATGCGGGTATGCATGTGTTTCAGACATAGTATCTTTCCACGGTGTCTGAATTGATGAGTTGGGGAAATTTGTTCCCATCCATCTCTTGTAGTCTAATAGCTCCCCCTGTCAACACTTCCTTGACAATGAAAGGGCCTTCCCAATTAGGGGCGAACTTTCCTTTAGCTTCATCTTGATTGGCCAAAACTTTCTTTAGCACCAAGTCGTTTTCTCTGAATTACCGTATTCAGATTTTCTTGTTGTAGGATCGAGCCATCCTTTGCTGATATAACTGCCCGTGGAAAATGGTTGTAGCCCTCTTTTCATCTATCAGGGACAGTTGGTGGTATCGGTCTTGCAACTACTGCTCTTCGTTCATCTGAGCGTCGATTAATACTCGCAAAGACTCCATCTCTACTTCTATGGGGAGGACTACTTCCATGCCATAAACCAATGAATTGGGGGTAGCCCCAGTAGAGGTGCGCATTGACGTCCTAGTATGCTAACAAGGTTAGAGGCAGCAGGTCAGGCCATTCTTTGTGATTGGCGGACAGTTTCTGCATGATCTTTTTGATGTTTTTGTTGGCTGCTTCGACAGCACCATTCATCTTGGGTCGATAGATGACAGAGTTGAGATGCTTGATGTGGAACTTACTGCACAGTTCTCTCATCATTTGATTGTTCAGGTTCTTGGCATTGTCTGATATGATCAACTCCGGTTGTCCATATCGACAGACGACATTGTTTCTGATGAACGCAATGATTACCTCTTTTGTGACTTTAGAAAAAAAGAGGTTGCTTCAACCCATTTGGTGAAATAATCTATCATGGTGAAGATAAATCGATGACCATTACTGGCTTTTGGTTCTACTAGACCGATCACAACCATTCCCCACATGGAGAAAGACCATGGTGAACTCATGTTGTGTAGCTCATTTGGAGGAGCATGTATGGCATTTCCATGTACTTGACATTGAAAGCATATCTTGACGTGATCATCACAGTCAGCTTTGAGTAAGATCCAGTAATGTCTTACTCTTAATATCTTCTTAGCCAGCAGGTGGCTCATATGTGGACCACAGACTCCACCATGGATTTCATCCATAAGTCTCTGGGCTTGCTCTTTATCAAGGCATCTTAACAAGCCTATTCCAGCATCTCTTTTGTACAGTGCATCTCTGCTAATATAGAACTCATGGCCATCTTGTGAATCCGCTTTAGCTCGGATTGGCTTGCGCCAGTGGGTGTAGATCCATCTCGGAGATATTCCTTGATGTCTTGATACCAAGGCTGATTGACAGGAGGTATTTCATCTGATACCTCTCCAATGTAATTCCCGTATGTCGGAGATTTCTGAATTATGAATTTGATGCAGGGAATCCCACTCCTATCGGATATGTGGATTAAGGATGCTAACGTTGCCAATGCATCAACGAAGTCATTCCTACCCCGAGGAATATGGATGAAAGTTATGTCTTCAAATTCAAATGATATTTTGACGACCTGCCGATGATAGGGCAGCAAATGCAGTTCTTTGTCTGATGACCAACTCAGAGTCTCCAAAGACCAGTAGGTGTTTGATACCCATGGATTGGGCTAGTTTCAACCCCATTATACAGCCTTCATACTCGGCTGTTTTGTTGGTGTTGCTAGATTGATGTTTGGCAGCCACAGCATATTGTTCTCCTGTACCAGAGATAAGGACTGCCCCAACTCCAGCACCTTCCATGTTTACTGCTCCGTCAAAATAGATTTTCCATGGCTGGACTGTATTCTCTTGTTAGAGTTGTTGAATTATCATGATCCCATCATCCGGGAAATAAGTTTCCAAGGGCTCGAACCCTCCTGAAGGTGCTTCAGCAAATTGATCTGCAATGCCTTGACTCTTGATTGACTTCTGAGTTATGTAGATAATGTTGAACTATTGTAGGATCAACTGCCATTTGGACAGTCGACAATTTAACATTAGCTTGTTGAATACGTACTTGAGTGGATCCACACGGGATATGAGGTAGGTTGTGTGCACATGCAAATAGTGTTGCAACCTCATAGCGGCCCATGCTAATGCACAACATGTCTTCTCGATCAGAGTGTATTTATGTTCACCACTGCTGAATCTTTTACTGATTAAGTAGATGGCTCTTTCCATGCTACTATCATCCTTCTGTCCTAACATGCAGCGCATTGCATTGGCATTGACGGATAGGTATATGAACAACAAAACTCCATCCCTCGGAGGTACCAAAATAGGTGCTTTGACCAGCTGTTTCTTGATGACAAGGAAGGCTTGTTGACAATCCTCATTCCATTTAGTGGAGGAATTCTTCCTTAGTAGCTTGAATATGGGTTCACATGTTGCTATGAGCTAGGAAATGAATCGGTTTATGAAGTTGATTCTTCCCAGAAACCTACGTATCTCCTTCTCTATTTGAGGTACTGGCATCTCAGTGATAGCTTTGATCTTGGCAGGGTTTAGCTCGATGCCTCGATTACTTACCAAAAATCCTAACAATTTTCCTGATTTGATGCCAAAAGCACATTTGATTGGATTTAGCTTGAGGTTGTACTTGCGCAACCTGTTGAACAGCTTCTTGAGATGTTCGATGTGATCATCCCCCCTCCAGGATTTGATGATGATGTCGTCCACATAATCCTCTATCTTTTTGTGCATCATGTCGGGAAACAGGGCCATCATTGCTCGCTAATACGTAGCTCCGGCATTAATGAGGCCGAAGGATAGTCGCCTATAGCAAAAGGTTCCCAAGGAGTGATGAAAGCTGTTTTCTCCCGGTCCTCTTCAGCAACCATGATTTGATGGTAACCAACAAAGCAATCTACAAAGGAATATATGTCGTACTACGCCGTATTGTCTATCAAGATATGGATAAAAGGTACCGAGAAATTGTCCTTGAGGCAGGCTTTGTTCAAATCCCGGTATTCTACGCAAACTCGTACTTTCCCTCCGGGTTTAGGTACGGGAATTATATCTGACAGCCACTCCATGTATGTTGATACCATGATGATTCCGGCTTTGAATTGTTTAACATCTTCTTCTTTAACATTCAGACTCCATTCAGGTTTCAATCGCCTGAGCTTTTTCTTTACTGGCTTAAATCTATCTTTGATGGGCATTCGATGGATGACAATGTTAGTGGACAGGCCAATCATATCTTCATGTGACCATGCAAACACATCCTGGAACTGTGTTAGGAGTTCGATCAGGTCATCTTTTTGATCTTGGGTGTGGTCTATGCCTATCTGGATTTCTTTAATGTTTTCGGAGGTTCCTATGTTGATAGTGGTGGTTTGGTCGAGGTTTGATTTGGGTTTGTCTTCGACCCATTCTTTGATCTCCTCGGGCACCTCATAGTCATATTCCTCCTCTTGATCAATATCCATCAAGTCGAAGTTCAGTTCTACATCAAAGTTGTAGTCATTTTGACAGGTTGGCATCTCATCAGCAGAGACAAACATATCCAACGCTTGAGTCCTGAAAACAAAAAAATGCTTTCATTTTAATATATACAACTACTTAAATATACAAAGCATTTGGTAAAGCATGACAAAAGTTACTGCAACCACAGCACTTAGCGCAGCGGTAAGGATCGCCCTGGGATGAGCCGTACACCCGGACATACTGGGATCGAACCCCGCTAGCAACAAGTGTGAGAATTTATATTCGTGTGGCCACGGACTGCTAGCGCAAGCTGGTGCACAAGCCAAAATGGTTGTGTCTGGCCCGGGTGACTAGTCCGACCAGTGAGTTGGGAAACTCCATGTTAGCAAAAAAAAAGTTAATACTATAGCTGTGCAATCAAAAGTAAGCAGTAAATGAAAGTATGTTTAAAGGGCAGACATACTATCTGCCCCTTTACCCTTTTTGACTGAGGCAAGGGACACTGCTCCAGTTATCTAAGGTTAGCTCATCGTGAACAGGGAGAATCAAAGATTTGTAATCATCCGCTTCGTCTCGGATGATGACTAAGACATCCTTCAAAATAAGGCTAGGGCTTTTCTTTGAACTGCCCCCTTTTTCCTTCTTGATGCGAGGGATTTAAATCTGATCCTCATTTTTGCTGTCTGGGATCTCGTCATTCATACCCTCGTAGTTTATGATAACCAGCATGTTAGCAAATGGGTCTCGTCCTTCGTACATGATCTTTTCTTTTCCCTTTTTGTGATCCATCTCGGATCTGGGAGTTGTTCTCTCACTTGTTGGTATAATTGGAGGAAACAACATGGTTGATACCACAACTGGGATTTTCCTCATGGGTTTCACCCATCCGACATCCGTAAGGTTTGGCAGCAAAATTGTGGAAGCATGAGCCTTAGGATGCTTGTGTGGGTTCCTGCGGCTTGATCCGAATGAATATCCCAATCCGGCTCTCCCAGTCTAGCTTGAGATTTGTACTTGACTCTTGATACCTTGCTGATTCTTTCCTAACCCTTTTCCAGGTTGGAAACCCAAAGATATCATCTCTTGGCCCACTGTCATTACTTCAGGGGAGACTTTAGGCTTCAACACTGGTGCTCCGATATGTAGATACTGAGTATCACTCACCTCCAGAGCTTGAAAACTTGAAGGTTCAACCCATGCATCCAGGCTAATCACTAGCATGTCTCCCTGTATGCAGACATGGTATTCTGGTTCGACATTGACCGTGATGAGGTTGTCGTTGATAATATTTATGAGTTGTTGATGGAGGGTGGATGGCACTGCCCCTGCCATATGGATCCATGGCCTGCCCAGCAACAAGTTGTATCCAGTGGTGATGTTGAGCACCTGAAAGGATACATAGAAAGTGTGCGGACCAATCTCTAATGGAAGCTCTATCTCTCCCATAGCTTATCGACGAGATCCATCAAAAGCCCGGATTACCACATGACTAGTTTTGATTCGGTTTGGGTTGATCTTCATTCTCTCCAAGGTGTCGTAGGGACAGATGTTGAGGGATGATCTTCCATCTATGAGCACACCTCCGATCACATATCCAGAAGACATTATAGCTGTGTGCAGGGACTTACGATGACCCGCTCCTTCTACAGGGATATCATCGTCAGTGAAAGAAATCACATTGCTGTTGAAAATGTGTTCCACCACATGATGGAATTTTTTGGCATCCACGGTATGTGGCAGATGAGTTTCTTCCAGTACTTTCACTAGAATGTTGCGATGATCCCCCAAGGACAAGACCAAGTCTAGGATGGACATTTTCTTGGAAGCGTCTTTCAAGCTTTACACCACTTTGATTTTATGGTGTCTCATTTTATTGAGGAATTTTTTGATTCTCTCATCAGCCACCTTTTCTTTGGCTTTGATGGCTGGTTTGATCATCCTCTAAGGCAGGTACAATGGATTATCCTTTTGTACGATGGCAATGTTATTTTAAATGGAACCTTCGTCATTCCCATAGTTCCATGGGACCCTCTTCAGACTAATAATTGGATATTAAGGTCTGGAGGGCAAGATCAAAGGCTCGGGTGTGGCCACCTTCATAGGATTTGATATTTCTTTGACCCCTTTCCCTGACAATACTAAGGGTGTGAGGGATGGCTCCTAGTTACAAGATACAATAGGCACAGTATCCTGGTTCCATGCAGTGGGGATCCAGAGATTATCTTCATCTGGGAGGTCGAGAACTTGACTTCCCCTTATCAATTCACCGCTTTCAATCATGTCCTGAATCAAGTTACGAAGTGCCCAACAATCTTTAGTGTCATGGCCGGGTGAATTGGAGTGGTACTGACATATCTGGTTAGGCTTGAATTTTTTGGATCGTGGGTTCAATGGAGCTAATAAGTATGCAACTATTCCCTCGTTGATTAGCATTTAGAGGATTTCCTGCATTGACTGGTTCAGGTTGGTGCAATTCCTTTGAAATAAGAATTTCCTACCAGTGTGGACATTCTCATCTTTAACCATTTTGTCGGTCCAAGGCTCATGCTAATGAGACTGGTTATGATCCTTCCTAGGATTGATCTCCGGTGTGGGAGGACGATCGACGTCAGATTGATTGGTCTATTTTATCATTTGCCTGGTGATCTGATGCTGGTAGACGACCAGTTCTGCCAATTGTTTGATTTGTTCCTTAATAGACTTTATCTCTTGCTCTATCAGGAACCGCCTTTCTGAGATTTCCTAACTGTTTAGGCTATTGTTGCTGGATGAAGTTGACTCTCCCATATAACGAAGGTACTTGGATCCTTCTCCACTTGTGGTGCTGATTATATTGACATTCTCCTCTTTGTGCTGAGGGAGAGGATTGTCTTGGACATGTGGTTGTTCTTGTTTGGTTACCACAATCTCCCCATTGTCAATCAAGTCTTAGATTTTTTGCTTGAGAGACCAACAGTCTTGAGTGTCATGGCCCGGGGAGCCGGAATGGTAAGCACACTTCTTGCTTGGGTCAAAATTTCGTCCACCAGTGGTGGTTGGTGGAAGGAGTTGGACAATCTTCTTCTATGTCGTTAAAAGCTTTAGCACATTCTCGAGTGAATCCACTAGCGGGGTGAAAGTTCTTCGACGCCTGACCTCCATATTCTTCTGAAATGTGGGATTTGAAGGCTGTGCTGGAGCTTGAAAAAGGGTATAGTTCCTTCTTTGAATAGGCATACTGTTTGACTCGCCTATCTGATTTTGTCCTTGCAATACTAAAAACACTTCTTCATCTTTCTTTTTGTGTACTCTCCGGGGATTACTCCAGTAATTTCTGGACTGGATATGTTCGGCAACAGCTTCGAGGGCTGTCAGATTCTTTATCTTCTCAGTCTTCAGCCCCATTTTGGCCATTTCGTCGTGTTTGATCATTTCAGAGAATAGTTTTCCTATGCCTGCTAGGACCCTCTCATAATATGGAGCTTCTTGGATATCGATTAAGGTCATGACTATCTCAGACTTAGTCATGGCTGGGGTGACTTGTGCTGCAACCCTTCTCCATTATTGAGCGTATTTTCTGAATGACTCAAAACTTTGTTTCTTGATTTTGGTTATCTGGTATCTGTCTAGAGCCAGCTGAGACTGGAAACTATATTGACTAAGGAAAGCATGGGCCAACTCTTCCCAACTATGAATTTTGGAGTTGTCTAGACGGGCGTACCAGGCTCTAGCCTCTTCGGTTAGACTCTTCTAAAATAAATGCATTCGGAGTTTCTCGTCCTCTGTATAGGATCCGAGCTCTCTAATGAATACTTTCAGGTGGATATAGGGATCTCCCAATCCATCGTATTTCACAAAATCGGGAGTTCTAAATTTTTTAGGATTACGAGCCTTGGGGAAAATACAGAGATCAGAGTAATTGACACTGCCGAAGGCCCCAACCCCTATGATAGACCGGAGAGTTTCTTCCATTTGCTGTATTTTCTTCACAATGTCACCAGCTTCCTTTTCTGTGTTGAGGGGGGTGATTTCAGGGATTTTGTTGGTTGTGTCCTGGTTTTATGGTCCAGAATATGAGTGTCAGCTTTTTCAGTCTCTGTACTGCCACCACTACCACCATGTATTCCCGGTTTTGTGTGAACTTGGGCTTGTTTCCCTTTAAGGGCCTTATTTTGTTCTCTCAAAAAATTGACCAATTCGGCTATCTGATTCTTCAGTCCTTCGAACTCTTCCCTAGATACAGGGGTGGATTCTGGTTGAGCACTAGAAGTCATGTTCGTGGATGGACTTAGTGCCTTTTTAGACTTAGATCTAGTGACAGGACCAATTTTTCACCTACAACAAAACGTAGGCGTGTCAATTTCCTGATGTAGGTAGGGATAGGATACATGCCGTGATGTGTTTTTTAAATCTTATCCTGCAAAACAGAGGTCAGTTGTTTTGATGACAGGATGACAAGATGTATATGACAGGAAATGTAAATCTTTTATTATTTACATTGTGCTCCTTTACATTTGGAATTGAAAACATGACATTGAATTGAAAGAGGAAGGCATGAAGAAGCTTCCCTTCAAATTTTGTTAATCAGAGGCTAACCTATATTAGGCTACTCTCGTTGCTTTTTGGCATGAAGGTCCCAAGACACCCCACAACTCCCGTGTAAACACGGTACCGCATCTTTTCAATATTTCCCTTAAAAACTAAAATGTGTGTCTGAATGCTGTTTGAAAATTGGGCCTATGTTTGATTGGAAAGCACGTCTATGCATCGTTGAACTTATATACGAAGGGTTTGATTTGATTTGCAAAAGTCTATGATTTGATTTGTAAAAGCATTTGATTTGCTTTGCAAAAGCTTATCTTTTCGATAAGATTATTTCAAATGATGTTTTGAAAGCTGGTTTTCAAACCTTTATGCTAACATAGGAATTGAAGCATATTGATACTTTAATTTTATCCTTTCTACCTTAAGGCTCAATTTGAATGATGATTGTCGGGCTGCGAAGCATCCTCGACCACAGAGTATACAAGTGTCGGTCTCCTCATGGGCATGATAGCCATCAGAGGGACTCTGACACGACAAACCATATTTTTTCACTATGTTGAGACCTTAAATTCGGATAACCGTTTTAAGGTTTTTTGTATGTACATTTTTACAGAAAAACTGGCAAGGTACATTCGTAAAGTGGAGTTTATCCATCGTGGGAATCAGATTCTGATATGTTTGATCATGAATCCCACGATTCCTAGGCTCACATATGAGTAGCCAATAAACTTGCACAGTTCAAATTTGTACAGAAACAAATATATATCCCAAATGTCGCCAGAACCGAGGATTCATTCAGCAAATCCTGGTTTGCACCTGGCCGAAGCGTCTCGTTCCCACTAGATAGCGATCTAAGGGCCGCGAGATTGCTTTTATAACTAAAACTAGAAAAATTGCCAAATTTAAATAAATCTCAGCCATTCTAGCTTCCCGGTTCCGTCTGTACCGATTTTGAACCGTTTGAAAGCTAGAATTGGAGAGATTTAAATAAATCTACTTCGCCGCAGATATGTCAGTGCCGATTCATATAAAATGAATATTTAAAGCAAATAATTTAATAAAAGCGAGTAAAGCAATATATATACAATTATATATATACAAAAACTGTAAAGGGCGGTGGGTTTTCTAACCGGTGCCTGGACTAGAATTGATATATATATATATATATATATATATATATATATATATATAAATATAGAAAAATAGTAGAGAAGGGCGATGGGTTGTCACGCCTGTGCCCAGACTAAAATTGAAATGTATAGAAACGTAGTCAACCAAGCCTGGGAAGATAACCCAGTGTGGTGAATGCTGCTTATATATGCATAAATATATATAAAAGCAATAATAAGGCCACAAAATAATCCAGGCCGAACATAAACATATAAATATATATAAAAAGACAGAAACGTAGTCAACCAAGACTGGGAAGATAACCCAGTGGTGGTGAAAGTTGCTTATAAAACCAGTAAACTACCGCGGATTTGACATCCGGGCTTGACAGAATTGATAAGTTAGTATATATAATGTTAAATATATACAACAACAAAAAAGCCAAACCCGGACTAGAAAGATAACCTAGTCTGACGAAGTTGCTAATAACGAAGATTCAAGTATATAAAAGCTGTCGAAAATGACGGATCGTCAATCCGAGTTATAGAAATGCCAGAAAATGCGTTTATGTACAAAAATATACCAAAAGTTGACGAAAACGGCTATGGAACTGAGTTCCGGGCATATTTAGAAAATGAAACTTAACGAGCAAGTGTATAAAAGTGCGAAGTAGTAGTATTGACTTGCTGAACGTAAAAATACTCATAATGAACAGCTACACGGGCTTTTTGCCAAATCATAGTCCTTCGTCCGAATCTACCGATTATTTTTTGATATGTTGTAGTATGTGGGTATATCTACGTGTTAGAGTAAAAATATTTGGGTTTGGAAGATAAGAAATTGGACAGAAAACCAAACGGGGGAGGTTCGAAGTGTTTTTTCTTTTTTTCAAATGAGGGGGGTGCCCTCATATATATAGGCCAGGGAGCCTCCACCCTACTTGTTGTTGTTGCAGGTAGAGGTGCAGCTCCCCTGGTGGGCCCACGTGCCGCGTTCAGTCATCTCGAAGTATGTGCACTTCGAGCAACACGAGGTCGAAGTCGAAACTTTCTAACTTTTGATCGGAGCGTCCGTTTGAGGCGTGCTGTACCTTTCCGAAAAGCCCTCCCCGAGAGAAGCAAGTAATACTTAGTATTTATTTTATTTTATTTATTTTAATTTTATTTAATTTTCAATTAATTTACTTTAATTGTAGAATACTAAACAAGTACTACTTAGTATTTTATTTTATTTTATTTATTTTTATATTATATTATAGTATAGTATAGTATATTAAAGTAAATTTAATTAATTTAATTTAAATTTTTTTTATTTTTTTTAGTTCTATTTAATTTAATTTAGTTCTATTTAATTCTATTTAATTTAACTCTATTTAATTTAACTCCATTTAATTTATTTAATTTGATTTGATTTGATTTAATTTAATTTGATTTAATTTATTTTAATTTTATTTAGTTCTATTTAATTTAATTTAGTTCTATTTAATTTAATTTAATTTAATTTAACTCTGTTTAATTTAATTTAATTCTATTATATTATCATATATTATATTATGTAAAACTAATTAAATGCTAATTAATTAATTTAGTTAAATATTGGAAAACTAAATAAAATACATAAATAAAATGAAATAGGGCCCACAAAAATTGCAATAGATCATTTCTGACAGAAATTCCGTCGAAAATTCCGTCGGAAATAGCAAATATATACAAATTTCAGCAAATATATACAATGCCAAATATATACCATGAAATAGGGCAATTCCAGCCAAAAATTTCAGCCAAAAAACTTTGCAGAAAACTTTGCACCCAAATTTAGCCAAATAACTTCGCAGAACTAAATTGGAACCCAATTTGTAGACTAATATATGAACAATTTGCAAATTTTCCAATTTGCAGAACATTATATATGAACAACATAACAATTTTGCAGAACAATATATGAACATAGCATATAATTTCTTAACATAACATATATTCTTAATTAACCCAAAACAAAACTGATGAGCAATACCAGCAGGGAGGAGCAGCGGTGTTACGGTGGAGGGAGGAGACTGAGACGGAGGCTGTGGAGGCCGGCGGTAGTGGCGGCCGATAATAGCGGCAGAACTGGCAGTGGAGGGGAGAGGCCGAAGGGGGAGAGGGGAGCTGCTGCCGGAGCCAGAGAGTAAGAGAGAGAGTGGCGGCAGTGCCAGAGCCGGAGAGAGAGAGAGTGTGGCGGCAGTGCAGTGGAGTAGAGGGGAGGGGGATCGGAGGGGGAGGGGGGCTATGCCGGGGGGAGGGGGGACCGGGAAGGAGGGGGGAGCAGTTGTCGGAGAGAGAGAGAGTGAGAAAGAGAGAGAGTGAGAGTGATGAGAGAGAGAAAGTGAATGAAAAAGAAAGGGAGAGGCACTGGAGAAGAAGACGCCTGAAGTTAGGTTTTATTGGTTATTTTCGACGGAATGTCCGTCGAGGTTCAGTCCCTCGGAGATATCTTATTTTCGACGAAAATTCCACCGGATATACTACTAATCCGTCAAAGTTAATTTTCGTGCTAGCAGGAAATTTGGCGCCGGGGGGTCTTCTAATGCCGACAGAATTCCATTTTAATTAGTATTATTTTCGTGGGAATTTTCTTCGACGGAGTATTCCGTCGTAATTAACTTAATTTCGAGGGATTATAGTCCGTCGAGGTTAAGTCCGTCGGACTTAGCCGATTTTCTTGTAGTGAGCTGAAGAAGGCCACAAATTAGCAATCCAGGCCTGACTGAATGAAATGTTAATATATACAGTTAGTATATATATATTAAAGCTGAAAAGGCCACGAATTAGTAATCCAGTCCAATCAAGGTAGTGCAAATTTATATATATACAGTTATATATATAAAAGCGGTAAAAAGCCACGGATTAGCAATTCAGGCTTGACTGAATTGAATGTTAGTATATATATAGTCAGTTATATATATAATAAAGCTGAAAAGGCCACGAATTAGCAATCCAGGCCAAATATATATATATATACGCTCATATGTATGTAATAAAGCAGTAGAAAGTTTCTGATCGAAAAAATGCTTACAAGATGTAGCGCCACTGGCTTTAAGCCACTCGGAGGGCTTCAAATCTATGTTTCCACCAGTTAAAACTTGATATGTTGCATTATATACGTATGCAAACGTATTGGAAGAATAAAATTGAGGTTTGGAGTACTAGATGTAAGGCTAAATGTCGAAATAGGCGGAGTTTCTCTACTTTTTTCTTTTTTTTTTTCTTTTTTTGCTAAGGTGAGGGGGTCTTATTTATAGACCAGATGGTCACAGGTCTACTCGCGATAGTCGCATGTAGAGGTGCGCCTCCCCGAGTGGCCTCTACTCTGGCGGGTCTCGTTATCTCGAAGTACATGCACTCCGACCAACGCGATGTCTGCTTCGAACCTTCATTACTTTCAATCCGGGAGTCCATTTGAGGCGTGCTATACTTTTTCGAAAAGCCTTTTCTGAGAGCTACACAATGACATGGGATTTGACCTTTTTTCGAATCCAAGAAGATGGGTCCATGACCAGATCTTAGTTTTTTTGCAGTCCGTCCGTTGAGCTGTCTTATGCTGTTTTCACTCGGGATTGATGTTATGGTTCTTTCTCACCCTCATTGCATTGATTTGGCTTGATTTTGACTTGATTTGATGTCAACTCGATAAAATGACAATTTTTCCCTTTCGGAGGTTGTCTCCAGGATTGACATGGTTTTCGATAGTTTTCTCGGGGTTGTTTTCGAGGTTTGATCTCAGCCGACTCTGTTCTTCCTCTGGGTTGTCTCCGTGGTTGACTTTGTCTCCCATGGTTGTCTCTAGGTTGACTTGGTCTCCCAGGGTTGTCTCTAGGATGACGGTACTTCCCGGGGTTATTGTCAGGGCTTGACTTGACATCCCGGTGTTGTCGCCGGGGTTACTGTATCTCCAGGGGTTGTCGTCGGGGTTTGCTTTGATCTCCCGGTGTTGTCGTCGGGGTGGACTTTGATATCCCGGTGTTGTTACCGGGGCTGAATTGATATCCAGGTGTTGTCGCCGGGGTTTAACTTGCTGATTTAGACTTCCAGGGTTGTCTCTGGAAGGCAAAAGACGGTTTTGCCCTCTTGTAGGGTTAATAACAGGAATGCAAAATTTCGAGTGTCTCCAAAAATAATAATAGTAATAATTATAATAAGACTCCTCTTATTAATTTATATTTAATATTTTCAAAATCTTAAATAATAAATATTAAGCTATTTAATTTATTCTATCACCGTAGATTAAATTAAATATACTTAACTTATTATTACGATTATGCCATTAGCTTCTTTAATAAATATTCTTCCTTTTATGGTGTGACCCTTTAGATTCTCCATATACAATCGGTTGTGAATAAATCAATTAGAACAATTCTAATCTTATTTAAATAAATAAATTAAAATAATATGTCATTTAAATAAATAACATTTATTCTACAATAAGGGTAAGCCCCCTTAGCAATTAACGACTTTTCAGATAATATAGATTTCAGCATTAATCATAAAAGAATCTTTGAGTAAATAGTTACCGTACAATTAAATCCTTCCACCATACAATGTCTCAATTAAATATAAAATATGAAATTATTGTCAAGTCTTATTTTATTTAATTATATGTATTTCGATTCCAAAATGCACAACTCCAAGTAATGCAAATTAGAAACTCCTTCCTAATTTCATTCCATCTTGGCCAAGGATTCCTGGGTTGTCATTTATCGAATTATATAAGACATATCTCTTCTTTTACTAGAAGCGGTAGATTCTTTATTGATCAGTCATTATCTCCATATATATCTTATTACACCCAAGCATACACTTTGATATACCCTAAGGGTCTTAAGGGACATGTCAAAGTATAACTTATCATACACAAAATACTATGATGATCTCAAGTCTAAGGATCATTTGTACTACTATCACTACAGGAATTTCTATTGACAGACAAGTAAAACTCCATTAGGTATTCTTTAGCGAGCCACATTCAGTGAACTTATTCTCCAATAAGCACCCACATACTTGCTTTAGTGTCTCCACACAAATGATTATGAGATTAATCATTCTTATCCAATGAGCGAGCAACGTATGTACCAATCTATCTGAATTCACTAATCTCCTTTTTAGTAATCCAACGATTGGGAACAATTTTAGTTTTTAAGCTATCTAAGAAGTTAGATCTCATTAGCATGATCATCATCATAATTCTAAAAGCATTGCTTAAAACTATGGGTCACATATTATAATAACATCATCATGTAGATAAATAAATATCTTTAAATAAACAAGTATTTTATTAATAAATGAAAAAGATTGTTACAAAGTATATGTTTTATCATCAAATATGATTGGCTTGTGTGCATACTACTTTCAACTAGAGCACCTAGCAGATGGTTTTGAGGAGGGTTTCCCGACAGGACTTGAGTATGCCTTGTCTACCTTCCCTTGCCGACTAAACGTGGTTGGGAGCTCTATTTGGGGAGCGATCTATCCGGTGTGTTAAATGGGTGATTCGAATCCCATTCCTTCCTCCTTCTCGGCGGTCTTGGCCTTTGACTATGTCGGTTACAGATATTCCCTTGATGGGTCATAATAGATTCATGTTGTTAGACGACCCTTGCACTCCGGTTACTTTTTCTTTATGGTGGATGGCACATACTTTTGGAGCTCATACCTGCGCTACCCAATTCCTGGGAGATATGGTGCCAGGGTCTATGATGATGACTAATTAGATGACATGTGTCAGAGAGTCGACTCATTTGATGTAGCGCCCCCAAATCTGGGTCCCCAGAACCTCGGACCTAGTACGTTACGATACATCATTTCTATAACTATTGCGGAAGATATAAATATAAATTATTTATACAATAACTTTTACACATAATCCCCAAGATTTGTAACCTTAACTTAATACCTGCATTTAATATACTACACGATATACAATGTCATTTGTATCCAATACCATTATAAGTTTAACCTGCATCCAAATCCAATTCTGTAATTTGTCTTTGTCTTTGCCTTTATCCGAAGTTTTGTCTTAATCTAAATTTTTTATCATGATATAGCAAGGGCGAGCAACAAATTTGTCCAGCAAGTTTTAAATACAAAGGAAGATATATCATGATTGAAAATGAATAATAAGTTGACAAACTTTCAACAATATAATAATTATGAAAGAACATGAATCAAAAATGATGAATAGCCAACAATGAACATGAATAAATTCAACTGAACAATATGGTAATGAAGGTGATCAGCCTTTCATACCTGATGAACATATACAATATGCACAACGTGCGAATCAATAAATCATAAATGTGATATAATCAACAATGATTAATCACGAACATGCTTTACAATAATAACTCGAGTTCGAGTTAGAAAACTTGTCTGTATCGTTGATTACTGCTACGCAATCTAATTTAATCGCTCTATTGTAAAGACCTATCAGTTATAAGATATATCTTTCAATTAGCATACCATACTTTATAAGTAAACTATCTAACATTTAAACACATAGTCAAATATTAGATTACTAACACTATACATACACAAGTCTAAACCTAGCACACATCGAGTCTTTAATAATTTTCAATATAGTATACTGAGTGGTTTCCTACAAACAACTAACAAATTAGTTTCCGTCTCGTCTACACTATTTTCACACTAAGTTAGATCGGTTACTAATTCGTAGATACCTTCCCTATCTGAAGGAGTTGTTTAGCCCAGCTACTATACATCAACCATTAAAGTGTACGACTGTACTACCTTAGACTTAACACTACTGTATCATATAATTTGTGAATTAATACTTAGTCTTTCATTTTATAAGTCCTTTATAATTTAGTAAATCGAATTCCTAATCCAGCAACCTGGATTCAGACTAAATTTCAATTTAGTAAATTATTTTTCAATCCAGCAGACTGGATTCAACCAACCTCCAATCCAGCAAGCCTGGATTCAACTGACATCCAATCCAGCATGCCTGGATTCAACTAACCTCAAATCCAGCAACCTGGATTTAACAAACCTCTAATCCAGTAACCTGGATTATCCAAACAGATCTTTCCAGCAACTTGATGGTTAATCCAGCAAACCAGATTGCAATCCAGCAACCTGATGGCTAATCCAAAAAGTTGAATTCCCCTTTTTTAATCAAATCATCTTATTATTTGTTTATCTTTTGTCCATACACAAATACATGTATTTCATACACAAAAATAATTTTTCAGGAATTTTTCAATTTCCTAAAGTATTTTTCAAAAATTCGTTTATAGTTAATTCCTTAAGAAATTTGCTACATCATGGTTAATTCTAGAAATTCCCAACTCTTGGAGGGATCTTACACATGTTATCGTGAGCATCCAGTTTAAATTTCGTGGCCATCGGACTTATACAACTCCGGTTATAGCGATTTTCGTCGAAAAAATACAAATATTGAAATGGTCATAACTTGCTCAATTTAAGTCAGAATTAGCTCATTTTTGGACACAAGATACTTTATAACATATATTTTCATGTCCCAGAAGATTAGAATTTATTACACAAGTTAAGTGGCCGAAACAGTCCTCACAAATTCTGGACAGCCTATTTGTTTGACATTTTTAGATTTTACGTCCTTTGCTAAAATCAGTCCACACAAAAATTTATAACTCTTTTTTCAGTGATTCCACTTGAAAACGTTAGAAGACTTATAGATCTAAGTCTAGAAATTTACCACACTCAAAAATTCAAAACACAATAAGAGATATTGTCATTTGAATTTTAGGTTACGTTTTCCCCAAAAATAGTTTTTCTAATCTTTGTGTTTTGTAAGAAATCTTCCTAGATCTCTTGATTAACCAAACATTAAACATCATAAACCATTATAATACATACTAATACACCTTAAGATCATGGATCTACCATGATCCATGATCTATTGCATCAAACTTACACCAAATCCAAGAAAAACATAATTTATGCTAAGAAAATTATAATTTTCTAACTTTTTAAAACATAGTTTTCTTTTTCTTTCTTTTGATCTATCTTTTGATCATAAAAAGTGATAGATCTACACATAATATACTTATATACATATAGATCTAGAATTTTTAAGTTTGAAGAACATAACTTGATTATTTCATTAAATCAAACAAAATAAAAGGAATAAACTAAACTATGATTTTATACTTAGATCATGTAGCTCTTCTCCATCCCTTTACACCATATAAGATGAAACTAGGAAAAATGAAAAGTTTCTCTTCTTCTTCTTCTATAGGCTACCGAAATCTCCTCCTCTCTTTTGTCCTATGTAGTTTTCTTTTTGGATAGCATGAGAGATATAGATGAAAGAGAAAGTAAAATGGATTTTTGTATAATTAAGAGATATACTTTGTATATCTAGCATACATCCCCCATCAACTCTCTTATCTCCTCCTTCAATCATGTTGTGATTACTTGCAAGTAAAAGATTATTTGTAACCTTGGTTAAAATAAGTGGACTTGACTTATGGGTTGACACATGGAAGAGTTGGTGAGAGTTAGTAAGGTTTGGTAAGAATTAATCATTACATACATTCCTTCCTCCTCCTCTCTTTATGGGTCGGCCATACACCCATTTTGCCCCACTTTTGGTTTATTTTCTAATACTTTATCCACTTAGCAAATATCGCACAAAAATCCGTTAACAAATGGGCTAAAGTCTTGGGCTTCCATTTAATTTCTTTTGGGCTTAATAATAAAATATTTGGGCTATGTAATTAACAAAGTCCATTAATTTTAACTATATCCTACCCTAATCATTTAATTAGGGTTTCTATTCACTAAATTTATAAATCAAATCATTACTCATGTACATCTAATTACTTAACCCAATTAGACTTGCTGTAATAAATTAATTAATTGAGATATATAAAATAAATCTCTTAGTGTTAATTAATATTTTAAATACTAATATCCTTTCCTGTTATAACCCTTAAGTTATTTAATTTTCATACCCAATATATATATTAGGTTACAAGACTTTATTCTTAATTCTCTTTATATGTTAAATAAATATATAAATAATACACAAAACCATATAAGTCCTTCACACATTTTTAAAAATCCATACTCTATTTTCAGTCTAGGTCTTATTATTTAACCTTTATTTAACCATTTAAGATTTTACAAATCTTATAAATTCTCGGGTTGTCACATTTGAATCAGATTGCGAGCTTGATACAGCGGTTTGCCGGATGTCCCTCTTTATACACCATTTTGGTAGGGATCCTGCTGAGGTCGATACTTTTGATCCTCTGCCGGTGGTCAGATGCTCTGCCAGTTTATAACTATAACCAGTTTGCGGAGGTCGGTTGTCTTGGGTGAGATTACCTCTAGACATGTTGTATCTATAAACTTTTTAATTGATCGCTTTGGGTTTGCTGATAACTTTTCATTGCATCAGGGAGACTTCGCTGTTTCGGAGGAGCTATGGAGGCATGCCCGGGTTAACACTTTGCTGATGTGTATTACATCATATTTGTATATGCCTCTTCATATGGACCATCTTGACATAGAATTGGTGACAGTGGTAAGGGTTTTGAGGGAGGATTACACTATGCTTCCCATGATCTTGGCAGAGACTTATATCTCGGCTTCACAACGCCAGGCTCATAGTGATGGATCTTTTCGAGGTAGCTCTATGCTATTGTATGTTTTGTTTATGATTCATCTGAGGCTGATATGTACTACTCGCAACCATAGATATTGCTTCGAGTATGGCATAACCATGTCCAATTCTTTTCGACCAACCATTTGTGTAAATGCAACATCTTGGTTTACTTTTCTCTCGGATATTGAGGAGTTGTTTTTTATTTTAGTCTATTTCGATTATTGTTCCCCTTTGAGCTTAATCACCCACGCTGCTGGCATGGATTTCCTTTTGATAACAAGTTTGTGGGGTGTGACCACATATCACCCGTTGGCTGTCATAGGTTAGTTTAACTAGTATCAGGACTTTCAGTCCTTCGAGGGTGCTTTGGATCACATGTCATCTTCTTTATCCTTGTCTGAGGATGATCTGGCTAGAGTGTATAAGTTCTGGGTCCATCAGGAGACAGCTAAATTTTGAGACAGCCGCCCAAGTTGTTCGGCTGATTACAGGGCCTGGTTGGAGGTAGATATGACGGTTGTTATTAATCATCGAGAGTCGAGTAAGGATTCAGATGATGAGGAGCCTATGGATGGTCCACTTTCTTTGATTAAGGATGAGATGTTTGCTAATTTGATCATTGCTTTAGTTAGCTTGACCCCTAGTTCTGCGTCCACTTCTGCCCCACTATCTAGAAAGGCTCTGGAGCAACGGGTAGACCATTTGACTTTTGAGAGGGACCAGGCTCGAACATTGATGGCCTTATCCAGCAGGGATTCAGTTTATCTTGAGAGGGATACAATCTGGGACGCCAGAGATGCTGCTATTGCTGAAAGTGCTGCTCTCAGGTCCTTCATTGATGAGATTATAGATCAGGCACGAGAGCTTGTGGATCATCAGGATAGTACTATTTAAACCGCGATGACGCGTATTGATGCGATGGTGCAGGAGCTTAGGGCGGCTTAGTTTTATTGCCTGCATAGACTGGATTATTTCCTTTTATTATGTACTAGATGTCGACGTCGGTAAAAAATTTGTGGGTCGGGTCACAACCCGGATCTTTCTCTCTTCCTAAGTTATGTCTACCCTCACTCTTTTTATTTGTGAAACAAGGTTTTGAAGGGTTTTTTAGGAAAAGGCCGACATGTATTATGTCGCCGATTTGAACGTTTTACAGAGTCGCCAGTTAGTAGATTTGAAATGGTTGTACCAACTCAACCGAGTTTTTATTTGAAAGAGGCCCAATTGCTGGACACTGTCGAAACTTGATCTTTGAAATCGAAGTTTTGAGCTCGGGGGCTTGGTTAAGTGTGGGGAAGGTGTTAGACACCCTACAACTCCCGTGTAAACACGGTACCGCATCTTTTCAATATTTCCCTTAAAATTTGCAATGTGTGTGTGAATGCTTTTTAAAATTGGGCCTATGTTTGTTTGAAAGTATGTCTAAGCATCGTTGAACCTATATATGAAGGGTTTGATTTGACTTGCAAAAAGTCTTTGATTTGATTTGCAAAAGTGTTTGATTTGATTTGCAAAAGCTTATTTTTTCGATGAGATTATTGAAATAATGATGTTTTGAAAGCAGGTTTTCAAATCCTTACGCTAACATAGGATTTGAAGCATATCGATACTTCAGTTTTATCTTTTTTAGCCTTAAGGCACAATTTAAATAGTGATTGTCGGGTTGCGAAGCATCCTCGAACACAACATATACACAAGTTTCGGTCTCCTCATGGGCATGACAGCTATCGGAGGGACTCTGACACGACAAACCATATTTTTATTATGTTGAGACCTTAAATCTGGATAACCGTTTTAAGGTCTTTTGTATGTACATTTTATAAAAAAACTGGCAGGGTACATTTGTAAAGTGGAGTTTGTCCATCGTGGGAATCAGATTTTGATCTGTTTGATCAAGAATCCCTGTGACGCCCCCAAATTCCAGGACCGCCACTTGGTCTCTCGAATTCGGTTCATCACGTGCTCATGGTAATACATCGCAATAATGATAACTAAATATCACATAACCACAGCGGAAAATTTATTCTAGAATAATTTACAATGATTTATTATAATTATTCCCCCAAGTCTCGCAACCTACAGTACTTAATAGATTACATAGCAATATCAATTAACGACTTGTTATATAATCTAACTTAAGCTTAAACATAAACAAATCCAGTCTTACTACATCATCTTCACACAATATTAATATATTTGAAACATAACAGACATAAGCTAGTTGGTAGCCTTGCCCTTGCCCTTATCAATGCCCGAAGGTTCGCCATGCTCTGCCTTAACTGAAATATTTTAGGGAAAGCAAGAATGAGCACAAATTGCCCAGCAAGTAATATACAATAAGGGTGAATAATAAGATTCTCAATTCTCGAAAGGGTATAGCAAGATTTGATAGCTCAAGAATAACAAGAATATCAACAGTTCTCAATAACAGTCGCTAAGGACAGGATAATATTAATATGATTCAATAATAAGTCAATTCAAGATTTCAAATAATTGAATACTGAGCAGTCACTAAGGACTATGAACTTCTACTAGAATTGACAGTAATAAACTGAAAATCCAACAAAAAACAGGTACAACAGGTGATCAGCCTAAAGTACCATCGTTATGCATAACAATCAATCATACTCAAGCTGTGCACGTCGGTTCTCCGACAATTTATATATTCACTTCAAAGAAGGTTGTTCTTCTCAGTCAAATACAAGATCCCGCACCAATCAATTAGTTTGGGTCGCTTTTCAATAATATAAGTCTAGCCGAATCGAATGGCATAGACACTTTCACAATATTCAAGAACAATACTAAGTTCAACATGAATAATAGCTTTAATGAAATAAGAGTTCAAGTATGCTAATTCAATTCAACCGATTAAATAGGAAACTAGTTGGCAATACACAAGATAGGATACTTGCATAGTAAAAGAGTATAAGTTAGGAAACTTTCACAATCATAGCTTTCCTTGCATAAAGTAAATGCGTCGGTTAGGATACTTGCACTTTAAGAGAGTGTAAGTAAGAGAACTTGCCTTTAGCGTAGTTTATCCACGAAAAGCAATCAAAACTTTCGAATTCCTATCGTAATATAGTTACGTATATATATGATATTCATTAGTCATATAATTTAACTTCACATTTTCTCTTTGAATATATGATCAACACATAAGGTAAGTTTTACCTAGCTACACAGTTATATAGAATATAATTTCTATCCTTAACGTTCCTTCTTTAGAGTTTAAACGCATTCTCATATTATATAAGATCTCAACAATTAGCAAACATGCTTGCATATTATTAATATCACATAAGACCACAATCAATACTAAATATATTTCATTTTAGCGAGTTACGGCATCTCCTTAAGTTAACCGTCAAAATCGGGTTCAAGTAACATCATATAATATCACGTAGCATGTATTCATATTTAAAGGATACTTTACATGCTTGTATAACTTTTCCAAATCCAATCGTACATGGTATAGGTTCTTAAGTTAATACTTAAAGCCATTCAAGGACACGAACTCATATGGTCTAACATGGTCGTTTTTAAACACATAAGATATTCATATAACTTGTATTAGTCATGCTCATGAGTACTCGTATTGCATATATGTAGCTAGCATTGTTATTATCTTGAAAACATGCTTTGTTTATGCTAAACTTAATCACGGCAACCAATCATGGTATATATATATGCATGACACATGAATGAGTCTAAGAGTACTATCACATGTGTCCATAAATATCAGAATTTAAATCTCCACGTATCGTGTTAATGCTCATGTGCAAGGCTTGTATTTCTATTAGTGAATCTTACTAATAGAGCCTAGCATGTTCATGCTTCCTTACGAACTATATAAACACAAGTTAAGGCTTCATTCATATATTTCAAAGTTATCTAAACATGCTCATAACATCAAAATGACTATATAGCATTTACATGATCATATCCACCTTCAAACTTATATTTTTGTTAGGAATGAGTACTAGTTAGGTTCACATGTTCATATTTTATTACGGAACCAATATAGATAAGCTAACATGCACTTCATGTGTCTTTAGGTGGTACTAATGTGCTTGCAAGGTCAGTATGTAAACATGCTTTATAATGTTAACGTTCGTTTATGAAACTTTAAGTTTGTTTTCAAACTATATGTCGTTTGGTTAACCATGCATGCTAATATACTAAAACATGCTTACATTGCCTCATTAGGTTTATATATATGTATTAATCATGCTTCCATGCTTGTTTAAACAAAAATCAACCAATTAGTACATAACAGTTTTGTTGCAGAATGCAGAAAACTGAACACAGAGGCCGGCGCTGCGGCGCGGGAACAGCAGCAAACTCTGGCGCTGCGGCGCGGGCTGCGGCGTGGGTGGGGCTGCGGCGCGGGCTGCGGCACTGCGGCGTGGGGACAATTCCTGCAGTTCAGACTGCAGCGAAACCGACCCAAAACCTCCCATTTTATCGATCTCGACATACCCATATGCTATTAGACTAACCTTTTTACCTTACTAACACATATATATTGTTATATAACAGTCAATCGCCCAAACGATTCCCAATTTGATGAACTCCAACTTATTTCACGAATTCGATGCTTTACAGAAATTACAGAGCAACAATGGAAATGAAAGTCAAGAAAGCTATATAGTGGTTCCATCACGTATGTATGTTCATATAACAACAATATAAGGGTTCTACAAACCAATCATGAACCAATTTGGCATAATCAAAAATTTGAAAGAAACTTCGGAAACAGAAAACGAAAATGAAGAACAAAGGAAACTGTATTATACCTTCTGTTAGATTCTGAACTTGCTGCTACTCAAGAACACTGATAAATATATATATAACTCTTAACTTACTTAGCCAAAATTCTCAGCAAATGAATTAGGAAGAGGATGGGTTATATTTATAGAAGAATTTCATAACCAGGCAATGCAATTACATCCAAAATCAAACTAACAGATTATAGGAATGTTTGCTAGATAAGAGGGAGTTGGTAATTAGTTGGTGATCTCCACTATTCCACCCACTCCCTTCATGATCATGATGGCTAGAATGCTGAGTTTGAGAGAAGAGAGTAGGCTAGCTTCATGAGTGTTTTACGTGTACAAGGTTTGTGTCTTATTAATATGGGACAAGGCATAAAAATCTCAGCATTTCCAATTTGTAAACAAACTAGTGTTAATACTTAGGTTATATACACACACATATTTAGACACTTAGGTCTTTAATTAAAATGTCACAATAATTCATATACTGTACTAAGTGTAAATTGACACGTATAATCCATGTACATTTTGTTAATACCGGATATAATCTAATCAGATGTTAACACATTACACTGTCTCCTTTATTAAAACTAATTGTTTACAATATGTTCATGATATATTATGCAATGTATACCCACATATTTATTGTCACACAAGTTATTAATCAAGTAGCTCACATGGTTTAATAAGCCTTACCATATAATAGTGTCATATTACACTTCACATAATACATAGTCAGCTAATATATGCTACACATTTAATTCGCATGCTTGCACATATAATTTCTCATCTTATAAATTGAATAT
Source organism: Panax stipuleanatus (assembly GCA_020205555.1). NCBI lineage: Eukaryota > Viridiplantae > Streptophyta > Magnoliopsida > Apiales > Araliaceae > Panax > Panax stipuleanatus. The sequence continues at coordinate 83,125,565 of CM035121.1, forward strand.
AAATTAATAATATACACATATCCTACATCAATCAATATAATTGTTAACCTCCATAACAATTTAATTAACCCTTATATGATTAATTATCACTTTGATATAAATCTTATTATATTTATAAACACGTTGCTCATTATTATTATGTTTCTTGCAATAATAATAATCACATATTATTAATCAATCCTCATTAGTATTTTATAACAGTTAATTAATATTCTTCGATTAACAATTAATATAGATTAATTGTTCGCTTAAATTAATATAATCATTCTTATATTACGTCACTGTGCCACACAAGGCAATCAACGAGTTTATCACAAACTCCACCAATTTCTCAATTATTATAATTATTCAATTATATATAATTGAATTAATTCATCTCATAACACAAAATCATTTATATTCAAATAAATTCTCATTTCCATTAATATATTTATTTAATAATATATGGAAATTCTCGGGTATTACATCCTCCCCCCCTTATAAAAATTCCGTCCCGGAATTGCTACAAGGTTACACAAATAGATGGGGATAGTCCCTCATCATCCTATCTTCTAACTCCCACGTTGCCTCCTCGACATCGTGGTTACGCCAAAGTACTTTTACAGATGAAATAACTTTATTTCTCAAAGTTTGTTCTTTCCTATCTAATATTTGAACAGGAATTTCTTCATACGCCAAGTTCTTCTCCACTTGAATGGGCTCGTAAGAAACCAAGTGCTTGTAGTCGGCCTTGTACGGTCGCAACACGGAAATGTGGAACACGTTGTGGATATGCTCCAACTCGGGTGGTAACGCAACTTTGTATGCCACTTCGCCCAATCGCTTCAGTATCTCGAACGGTCCTATGAATCTTGGACTCAATTTTCCTTTCTTGCCGAAACGGATTTTTCCCTTCCATGGAGATACCTTCAAGAATACGAAACTGCCGACTTTGAAGTCTCGGTCCTGCCGATGCAAATCTGCGTATTTCTTCTGGCGATCTTGAGCTGCTACAAGTCTGGCTCTTATCACTGTCACCACGTCTGCGGTTTGTTGAACTAACTCTGGTCCAAGTATTCGTCGTTCTCCGACTTCGTCCCAACATAACGGCGTTCTGCACTTTCTCCCGTAAAGAGCTTCGTACGGTGGCATACCGATACTTGCATGGTAGCTATTATTATATGCGAATTCTACTAAGGGTAGGTGGTCGTCCCAATTTCCCTTAAAATCCATCACGCAAGTCCTAAGCATGTCTTCTAGCGTTTGTATTGTTCGCTCACTCTGTCCGTCTGTCTGAGGATGGTAAGCTGTACTCAACCTCAACTGCGTTCCCATTCTTTCATGCAAACTCTTCCAAAAATTGGACGTGAAGCGCGGATCTCGATCAGAGACAATTGACACCGGCACTCCATGTCGTGAAACAATTTCTTTGACATATAGGCTTGCTAATTGGTTCAAACTGTAGCGAATCTTGATTGGTAGAAAGTGTGCGGTCTTCGTTAGTCAATCCACGATAACCCAAATAGCATCATAACCTTTCTGTGTAACTGGAAGTCCTACCACGAAGTCCATGTTAATATGCTCCCATTTCCACTCTGGTATTTCTAACGGTTGTAGTAAACCACTCGGCCGCTGATGCTCTGCTTTAACGCGTTGGCAAGTCAAGCATCTACTGACGCACTCCGCGACTTCCCGTTTCAAATTGGGCCACCAAAAATGTTGCCTTAGATCTTGGTACATCTTTGTGCCTCCCGGATGAACGGAATATGTCGTATTGTGTGACTCGTGCAAAATCTCTTCCCTCAACTTGGTTACCGCTGGTACCCACACTCTCCCTTCAAATCTTAAAATACCGTCTTTATCCATTCGAAATTTTTCTTCCTCATTTTCTGTGATCCTCTTTCGGATTTTCTCACACTCTTCATCCTTTTCCTGAGCTTCCTTTACTCTATCCAACAACGTCGGACAAGCTTCCATTACAATTAACTTCTCACCAGACTTTTCTGGTCTTTTCACTTCTATCTCCAATTTCTCCATCTCTCTTATCAACTCTTCCTGAGTCGTCAAATTAAACAACTTCTCCCTTCCTTTCCTGCTCAGAGCGTCAGCAACCACATTTGCCTTTCCCGGGTGATAAAGAATATCGCAGTCATAGTCTTTGATTAATTCTAACCACCTTCTCTGCCGCATGTTTAACTCCTTCTGTGTGAAGATATATTTCAGACTTTTGTGGTCCGTGTATATCTCACATTTTTCTCCGTATAGATAATGTCTCCATATCTTTAACGCAAAAACTACTGCCGCTAACTCTAAGTCGTGAGTGGGGTATCGTTTTTCGTAATCCTTCAATTGTCGTGATGCATATACAATGACCTTGCCGTGCTGCATAAGCACACAGCCAAGTCCCTTGTGCGATGCATCACTATACACCACAAAATTTCCCGCATCCTCTAGTAATGATAACACAGGTGCTTCGCTCAATCTCCTTTTCAGTTCTTGAAAACTTTCTTCGCATTTGTCGGTCCATACAAATTTCACCGTCTTTCTAGTCAAATTGGTCAATGGGGTTGCTATCTTAGAAAAATCTTGGATGAATCTTCGATAGTACCCAGCTAACCCTAGAAAGCTTCTCACCTCCGTCGGTGTTCTCGGTTGTTCCCAATTACTTACTGCTTCGACCTTTGCAGGGTCTACTGAGATTCCATTCTTATCCACCACGTGGCCTAAGAATTGAACCTTCTCTATCCAAAATTCGCACTTAGAAAATTTTGCATACATCTTCTCCTTCCTTAGTGCCTCCAAAACAATCTTCATATGTTTGGCGTGTTCTTCCTCTGTCTTTGAGTAGATCAAAATGTCGTCGATAAAAACCACTACAAATTTATCCAAGTATGGCTTGAAAACTCGGTTCATCAAGTCCATAAATGCTGCCGGAGCATTAGTCAATCCGAATGACATTACCAAAAACTCGTAGTGTCCATAACGGGTTCGAAACGCAGTCTTTGGTATGTCATCATCCCTCACTTTCAGTTGATGATATCCTGTTCGTAGGTCGATCTTTGAGAAACATTTTTCTCCCTTCAGTTGATCAAATAAGTCGTCTATCCTCGGTAGCGGATACCGGTTCTTGATCGTTACTCTGTTCAATTCTCGATAATCGATACAGAGCCTCATCGATCCGTCCTTCTTCTTAACGAATAGTACTGGTGCTCCCCAAGGAGAAACACTCGGTCGAATGTAACCCTTATCCAACAATTCTTGTAATTGTATCATCAATTCCTTCATTTCTACTGGCGCCATACGATATGGAGCTTTCGAAATCGGTGCCGTTCCCGGTGCTAAGTCTATTACGAATTTGATTTCTCTGTCTGGCGGAAGACCAGGCAGATCGTCTGGAAATACATCTTGGAATTCATTAACTACGTATATATCCTTAATTTCTACTCCCTTTTTCCGAGTATCAACGATGTAAGCTAAATATCCTACACATCCTTTCCTTAACAATTTCTTGGCCTGCATCATCGTAACGCAACACGATTGCTTAAGAGGTGAGCTACCATAAAACACTACCTTAGACTTACTCGGAGTCTGAAGGTTCACACATTTGTTCTGACAGTCAATTATTGCAGCATGGTTATACAACCAATCCATTCCCAGTATTACGTCAAATTCTCCCAGTCTAATAGGAATCAAGTCTACGCTCAGTTCATGTACTTGCGCGACAATTTTGATAAACGTATTCTACAGGGATCACTTCCTTATTAGCAACTTCTATGATCAAAGGATTTTGTAAAAGTTCTCGGGGTGTACTAAGTCTACTAGCAAATTCTTCAGATACAAAAGAACAGGTGGCACCCGAATCAAATAATACATAAGCATTTATATCATTGATTGGGATTATACCTGACACCACATCCTTCGCAGCCACTGCGTCTTGGACGGTCATGTTAAAGGTTCTGGCGGTTGGGCGGTTGGATTGTGCCGGTCCACCGATCATCAGCTTGTCGCCTCCTTGCTGATTACTACCCCCGCCACTTCCCTTCTTTGGGCAGTCCTTAATTCGGTGCTCCGTCGAGCCACACGCAAAGCATCCTTGTATCTTTTTCGGTTTCAAACAGTTGGGCGAGATGTGCCCTTCCTGTCCGCAGTTGTAGCAAGTGCCACGTCCCTTCCAGCACTCGCCCTGGTGATTCTTCCCACACTTCGGGCATCCTTCAGCCCTCTTCTTGAAACCTCCACGAAAATTCCCTGATTGATTATTATTGTTTTTTTTGTTGTTGTTGTTGTTCTCCCACTTTCTCTTTCCCAAGTTGCTTCCTCCGCTACTGCTTCCTCCCGTACGATTCTCTCCTCCAGTATTCTTTCCTTTGTTTTCTTTGTTATACAGACTTAAGGCCTCACTGCCGCCTTCCGCAATGATTGCCTTCTCTAGTAATGTTGCAAAGGAATCAATTTGAAGAACTGATACCTTATTGAACAGCCATGGCTTCAACCCTTGTTCAAAGCGTCTAGCCTTCCTCTCTTCATCACCAACTTGGTGCTCCGCAAATCGCGCTAGTTCGTTAAACCTAGCCGCGTATTGCACCACCGTCATCTCACCTTGTTTTAACTCTAGGAATTTCACCTCCATCCTATTCTTCATACTCTTCGGAAAGTAATTCTCGAAGAACAGTGTCTTAAACTTATCCCAAGCTATTATCCCTTCTCCAGCTCTTTGTTGATTAGCCTCCCACCAGTAGTTCGCTTCTCCCCTCATTATGTACGTGGCAAACACCGTCTTCTGATCTTCGCCTACGCTAGCTATAGTGAAAGCTTTTTCGATCTCTTTGATCCACGTTTGTGCGACGATTGGGTCGGTAGTTCCCTCGAACTCCGGGGGTCCTACACTCTTAAAGTCTTTAAAGGTTGTTACTGGCACAGTTTGAGGGTTCGGGCGAACGGGTTCATTGTTCCTTCCCCTTAAGGCTTCTCCTAACAAGTCTACCAGTTTCTGGATCGGGTCTACTTGTTCTCTCTCATTGTTAACGGATTCTTCGGGTGCAGTCAATCTACGTCTGGGCGGCATTATCTGCATCATAATTTTTCATTTTTATTATTATTCAAGTATATCACTTAAGTATTTCTTTTAATACTAAAAGAATAAATTTATAACACGTTTCTAAAATCAACTCCATTTATATTCATATGCCATTTCATTTCATTACATGATTTTCCTAGCATACTGCTATAAATGTTATCACATATATCCCCTAATATCACAAAAGACGTGGAATATACCAACCTACTACCATACTACCCCTCTAACAAAAGCTAACTCGGGGTTTACATCATCATCCCACATCTTACACAAAAGATCGGGATTACAACATAGTATATACAATACATAAAGACACAACTAGTACTACCACTAGACTGACTAAGGAAATCTCATCCCATCATCCCGCGCTCCACTGCGCTCTTGTACTCCAACTGTGCTATATACGCAACCAGCTCTCGGCTCAAGGTATGTAGAGTCTGTCCCTGTTCTGCCGGGTAGTGGTACACACCATCAATCACCCTTTCAAAAGCTGAACGGAACACATACCCCATCTTGTTCATCTTTCTCTTCTTGCACCTGACCTCGTCCTCAAGGTCGTCAGCTCTCTCATTGGACGCTTCCCATTTCTCCTCGAAGTGTAACCTATCCATCACCTCCAACTCTAGCTGAGTACGGAGTGCCTCTTTCTCAGTTTTCTCACTCAGCTCCCTCTGCTCAACCTCTTCTAGCTTCTCTGCCAAATCTACATTCCTAGCCACTGACCTGTGAAATAGAGTCCCCATCTGGATCCCTGCCTCCCTACGGTAGGCAATCTCCACCTCTAACTCTTGCATAGCCAGCTTCCTCTGGTGGTCCTCGTCCCTCAGCTTCTGGAACTCAGACTCTCTCTCGTGGGCCTCTACCTCCAGCTCCTGGACTCTGCAGTCTAACTCTAGAATACGCTCCTCGTACTCGCCTAACATCTGTTCCTCTATAGTAGCCTCATCAGAGTCCTCTACTGGCTCATCCTCCATCGGCTCCTCCTCTGGATCAGACTCTATCTCAATCTCGTCCTCGTCGTCGGACTCGAACGGTGCAACAGCCTGCACTGGTGTAGCCTCTAGAGGTGCCTCGTACACTACATGTATATCCCTGGGCTCCTCCTTGGCCACTCTACTAGGTACTCCTGTGTCTGTCATCCTACACTCACAAACACAAGACAAACAAACAGCAACTCCATTAGAATGTTAAATAAAATATAAGTTCATTGTATAGAATGAAGTTACATTTCATAACAGACTAAGCCTCTCAAGGAAAACTCTACATGAGTTTTATCTCCTTCCTAACTTCTAAGTTCGCCTAAGTTATAGTCTAAGGACACTCGTTCCTAAGGTTTATAACTATGGCTTTGATACCAACCTGTGACGCCCCCAAATTCCAGGACCGCCACTTGGTCTCTCGAATTCGGTTCATCACGTGCTCATGGTAATACATCGCAATAATGATAACTAAATATCACACAACCACAGCGGAAAATCTATTCTAGAATAATTTACAATGATTTATTATAATTATTCCCCCAAGTCTCGCAACCTACAGTACTTAATAGATTACATAGCAATATCAATTAACGACTTGTTATATAATCTAACTTAAGCTTAAACATAAACAAATCCAGTCTTACTACATCATCTTCACACAATATTAATATATTTGAAACATAACAGACATAAGCTAGTTGGTAGCCTTGCCCTTGCCCTTATCAATGTCCGAAGGTTCGCCATGCTCTGCCTTAACTGAAATGTTTTAGGGAAAGCAAGAATGAGCACAAATTGCCCAGCAAGTAATATACAATAAGGGTGAATAATAAGATTCTCAATTCTCGAAAGGGTATAGCAAGATTTGATAGCTCAAGAATAACAAGAATATCAACAGTTCTCAATAACAGTCGCTAAGGACAGGATAATATCAATATGATTCAATAATAAGTCAATTCAAGATTTCAAATAATTGAATACTGAGCAGTCACTAAGGACTATGAACTTCTACTAGAATTGACAGTAATAAACTGAAAATCCAACAAAAAACAGGTACAACAGGTGATCAGCCTAAAGTACCATCGTTATGCATAACAATCAATTATACTCAAGCGTGCACGTCGGTTCTCCGACAATTTATATATTCCCTTCAAAGAAGGTTGTTCTTCTCAGTCAAATACAAGATCCCGCACCAATCAATTAGTTTGGGTCGCTTTTCAATAATATAAGTCTAGCCGAATCGAATGGCATAGACACTTTCACAATATTCAAGAACAATACTAAGTTCAACATGAATAATAGCTTTAATGAAATAAGAGTTCAAGTATGCTAATTCAATTCAACCGATGAAATAGGAAACTAGTTCGCAATACACAAGATAGGATACTTGCATAGTAAAAGAGTATAAGTTAGGAAACTTTCACAATCATAGCTTTCCTTGCATAAAGTAAATGCGTCGGTTAGGATACTTGCACTTTAAGAGAGTGTAAGTAAGAGAACTTGCCTTTAGCGTAGTTTATCCACTGAAAAGCAATCAACACTTTCGAATTCCTATCGTGATACAGTTACGTATATATATGATATTCATTAGTCATATAATTTAACTTCACATTTTCTCTTTGAATATATGATCAACACATAAGGTAAGTTTTACCTAGCTACACAGTTATATAGAATATAATTTCTATCCTTAACGTTCCTTCTTTAGAGTTTAAACGCATTCTCATATTATATAAGATCTCAACAATTAGCAAACATGCTTGCATATTATTAATATCACATAAGACCACAATCAATACTAAATATATTTCATTTTAGCGAGTTACGGCATCTCCTTAAGTTAACTGTCAAAATCGGGTTCAAGTAACATCATATAATATCACGTAGCATGTATTCATATTTAAAGGATACTTTACATGCTTGTATAACTTTTCCAAATCCAATCGTACATGGTATAGGTTCTTAAGTTAATACTTAAAGCCATTCAAGGACACGAACTCATATGGTCTAACATGGTCGTTTTTAAACACATAAGATATTCATATAACTTGTATTAGTCATGCTCATGAGTACTCGTATTGCATATATGTAGCTAGCATTGTTATTATCTTGAAAACATGCTTTGTTTATGCTAAACTTAATCACGGCAACCAATCATGGTATATATATATGCATGACACATGAATGAGTCTAAGAGTACTATCACATGTGTCCATAAATATCAGAATTTAAATCTCCACGTATCGTGTTAATGCTCATGTGCAAGGCTTGTATTTCTATTAGTGAATCTTACTAATAGAGCCTAACATGTTCATGCTTCCTTACGAACTATATAAACACAAGTTAAGGCTTCATTCATATATTTCAAAGTTATCTAAACATGCTCATAACATCAAAATGACTATATAGCATTTACATGATCATATCCACCTTCAAACTTATATTTTTGTTAGGAATGAGTACTAGTTAGGTTCACATGTTCATATTTTATTACGGAACCAATATAGATAAGCTAACATGCACTTCATGTGTCTTTAGGTGGTACTAACGTGCTTGCAAGGTCAGTATGTAAACATGCTTTATAATGTTAACGTTCGTTTATGAAACTTTAAGTTTGTTTTCAAACTATATGTCGTTTGGTTAACCATGCATGCTAATATACTAAAACATGCTTACATTGCCTCATTAGGTTTATATATATGTATTAATCATGCTTCCATGCTTGTTTAAACAAAAATCAACCAATTAGTACATAACAGTTTTGTTGCAGAATGCAGAAAACTGAACACAGAGGCCGGCGCTGCGGCGCGGGAACAGCAGCAAACTCTGGCGCTGCGGCGCGGGCTGCGGCGTGGGAGGGCTGCGGCGCGGGCTGCGGCGCTGCGGCGTGGGGACAGTTCCTGCAGTTCAGACTGCAGCGAAACCGACCCAAAACCTCCCATTTTATCGATCTCGACATACCCATATGCTATTAGACTAACCTTTTTACCTTACTAACACATATATATTGTTATATAACAGTCAATCGCCCAAACGATTCCCAATTTGATGAACTCCAACTTATTTCACGAATTCGATGCTTTACAGAAATTACAGAGCAACAATGGAAATGAAAGTCAAGAAAGCTATATAGTGGTTCCATCACGTATGTATGTTCATATAACAACAATATAAGGGTTCTACAAACCAATCATGAACCAATTTGGCATAATCAAAAATTTGAAAGAAACTTCGGAAACAGAAAACGAAAATGAAGAACAAAGGAAACTGTATTATACTTTCTGTTAGATTTTGAACTTGCTGCTTACTCAAGAACACTGATAAATATATATATAACTCTTAACTTACTTAGCCAAAATTCTCAGCAAATGAATTAGGAAGAGGATGGGTTATATTTATAGAAGAATTTCATAACCAGGCAATGCAATTACATCCAAAATCAAACTAACAGATTATAGGAATGTTTGCTAGATAAGAGGGAGTTGGTAATTAGTTGGTGATCTCCACTATTCCACCCACTCCCTTCATGATCATGATGGCTAGAATGCTGAGTTTGAGAGAAGAGAGTAGGCTAGCTTCATGAGTGTTTTACGTGTACAAGGTTTGTGTCTTATTAATATAGGACAAGGCATAAAAATCTCAGCATTTCCAATTTGTAAACAAACTAGTGTTAATACTTAGGTTATATACACACACATATTTAGACACTTAGGTCTTTAATTAAAATGTCACAATAATTCATATACTGTACTAAGTGTAAATTGACACGTATAATCCATGTACATTTTGTTAATACCGGATATAATCTAATCAGATGTTAACACATTACACTGTCTCCTTTATTAAAACTAATTGTTTACAATATGTTCATGATATATTATACAATGTATACCCACATATTTATTGTCACACAAGTTATTAATCAAGTAGCTCACATGGTTTAATAAGCCTTACCATATAATAGTGTCATATTACACTTCACATAATACATAGTCAGCTAATATATGCTACACATTTAATTCGCATGCTTGCACATATAATTTCTCATCTTATAAATTGAATATAAATTAATAATATACACATATCCTACATCAATCAATATAATTGTTAACCTCCATAACAATTTAATTAACCCTTATATGATTAATTATCACTTTGATATAAATCTTATTATATTTATAAACACGTTGCTCATTATTATTATGTTTCTTGCAATAATAATAATCACATATTATTAATCAATCCTCATTAGTATTTTATAACAGTTAATTAATATTCTTCGATTAACAATTAATATAGATTAATTGTTCGCTTAAATTAATATAATCATTCTTATATTACGTCACTGTGCCACACAAGGCAATCAACGAGTTTATCACAAACTCCACCAATTTCTCAATTATTATAATTATTCAATTATATATAATTGAATTAATTCATCTCATAACACAAAATCATTTATATTCAAATAAATTCTCATTTCCATTAATATATTTATTTAATAATATATGGAAATTCTCGGGTATTACATCCTCCCCCCCTTATAAAAATTCCGTCCCGGAATTGCTACAAGGTTACACAAATAGATGGGGATAGTCCCTCATCATCCTATCTTCTAACTCCCACGTTGCCTCCTCGACATCGTGGTTACGCCAAAGTACTTTTACAGATGAAATAACTTTATTTCTCAAAGTTTGTTCTTTCCTATCAAATATTTGAACAGGAATTTCTTCATACGCCAAGTTCTTCTCCACTTGAATGGGCTCGTAAGAAACCACGTGCTTGTAGTCGGCCTTGTACGGTCGCAACACGGAAATGTGGAACACGTTGTGGATATGCTCCAACTCGGGTGGTAACGCAACTTTGTATGCCACTTCGCCCAATCGCTTCAGTATCTCGAACGGTCCTATGAATCTTGGACTCAATTTTCCTTTCTTGCCGAAACGGATTTTTCCCTTCCATGGAGATACCTTCAAGAATACGAAACTGCCGACTTTGAAGTCTCGGTCCCGCCAATGCAAATCTGCGTATTTCTTCTGGCGATCTTGAGCTGCTACAAGTCTGGCTCTTATCACTGTCACCACGTCTGCGGTTTGTTGAACTAACTCTGGTCCAAGTATTCGTCGTTCTCCGACTTCGTCCCAACATAACGGCGTTCTGCACTTTCTCCCGTAAAGAGCTTCGTACGGTGGCATACCGATACTTGCATGGTAGTTATTATTATATGCGAATTCTACTAAGGGTAGGTGGTCGTCCCAATTTCCCTTAAAATCCATCACGCAAGTCCTAAGCATGTCTTCTAGCGTTTGTATTGTTCGCTCACTCTGTCCGTCTGTCTGAGGATGGTAAGCTGTACTCAACCTCAACTGCGTTCCCATTCTTTCATGCAAACTCTTCCAAAAATTGGACGTGAAGCGCGGATCTCGATCAGAGACAATTGACACCGGCACTCCACGTCGTGAAACAATTTCTTTTACATATAGGCTTGCTAATTGGTTCAAACTGTAGCGAATCTTGATTGGTAGAAAGTGTGCGGTCTTCGTTAGTCGATCCACGATAACCCAAATAGCATCATAACCTTTCTGTGTAACTGGAAGTCCTACCACGAAGTCCATGGTAATATGCTCCCATTTCCACTCTGGTATTTCTAACGGTTGTAGTAAACCACTCGGCCGCTGATGCTCTGCTTTAACGCGTTGGCAAGTCAAGCATCTACTGACGCACTCCGCGACTTCCCGTTTCAAATTGGGCCACCAAAAATGTTGCCTTAGATCTTGGTACATCTTTGTGCCTCCCGGATGAACGGAATATGTCGTATTGTGTGCCTCGTGCAAAATCTCTTCCCTCAACTTGGTTACCGCTGGTACCCACACTCTCCCTTCAAATCTTAAAATACCGTCTTTATCCATTCGAAATTTTTCTTCCTCATTTTCTGTGATCCTCTTTCGGATTTTCTCACACTCTTCATCCTTTTCCTGAGCTTCCTTTACTCTATCCAACAACGTCGGACAAGCTTCCATTACAATTAACTTCTCACCAGACTTTTCTGGTCTTTTCACTTCTATCTCCAATTTCTCCATCTCTCTTATCAACTCTTCCTGAGTCGTCAAATTAAACAACTTCTCCCTTCCTTTCCTGCTCAGAGCGTCAGCAACCACATTTGCCTTTCCCGGGTGATAAAGAATATCGCAGTCATAGTCTTTGATTAATTCTAACCACCTTCTCTGCCGCATGTTTAACTCCTTCTGTGTGAAGATATATTTCAGACTTTTGTGGTCCGTGTATATCTCACATTTTTCTCCGTATAGATAATGTCTCCATATCTTTAACGCAAAAACTACTGCCGCTAACTCTAAGTCGTGAGTAGGGTATCGTTTTTCGTAATCCTTCAATTGTCGTGATGCATATGCAATGACCTTGCCGTACTGCATAAGCACACAACCAAGTCCCTTGTGCGATGCATCACTATACACCACAAAATTTCCCGCATCCTCTAGTAATGATAACACAGGTGCTTCGCTCAATCTCCTTTTCAGTTCTTGAAAACTTTCTTCGCATTTGTCGGTCCATACAAATTTCACCGTCTTTCTAGTCAAATTGGTCAACGGGGTTGCTATCTTAGAAAAATCTTGGATGAATCTTCGATAGTACCCAGCTAACCCTAGAAAGCTTCTCACCTCCGTCGGTGTTCTCGGTTGTTCCCAATTACTTACTGCTTCGACCTTTGCAGGGTCTACTGAGATTCCATTCTTATCCACCACGTGGCCTAAGAATTGAACCTTCTCTATCCAAAATTCGCACTTAGAAAATTTTGCATACATCTTCTCCTTCCTTAGTGCCTCCAAAACAATCTTCAGATGTTTGGCGTGTTCTTCCTCTGTCTTTGAGTAGATCAAAATGTCGTCGATAAAAACCACTACAAATTTATCCAAGTATGGCTTGAAAACTCGGTTCATCAAGTCCATAAATGCTGCCGGAGCATTAGTCAATCCGAATGACATTACCAAAAACTCGTAGTGTCCATAACGGGTTCGAAACGCAGTCTTTGGTATGTCATCATCCCTCACTTTCAGTTGATGATATCCTGTTCGTAGGTCGATCTTTGAGAAACATTTTGCTCCCTTCAGTTGATCAAATAAGTCGTCTATCCTCGGTAGCGGATACCGGTTCTTGATCGTTACTCTGTTCAATTCTCGATAATCGATATAGAGCCTCATCGATCCGTCCTTCTTCTTAACGAATAGTACTGGTGCTCCCCAAGGAGAAACACTCGGTCGAATGTAACCCTTATCCAACAATTCTTGTAATTGTATCATCAATTCCTTCATTTCTACTAGCGCCATACGATATGGAGCTTTCGAAATCGGTGCCGTTCCCGGTGCTAAGTCTATTACGAATTTGATTTCTCTGTCTGGCGGAAGACCAGGAAGATCGTCCGGAAATACATCTTGGAATTCATTAACTACGTATATATCCTTAATTTCTACTCCCTTTTTTCGAGTATCAACGATGTAAGCTAAATATCCTACACATCCTTTCCTTAACAATTTCTTGGCCTGCATCATCGTAACGCAACACGATTGCTTAAGAGATGAGCTACCATAAAACACTACCTTAGACTTACTCGGAGTCTGAAGGTTCACACATTTGTTCTGACAGTCAATTATTGCAGCATGGTTATACAACCAATCCATTCCCAGTATTACGTCAAATTCTCCCAGTCTAATAGGAATCAAGTCTACGCTCAGTTCATGTACTTGCGCGACAATTTTGATAAACGTATTCTACAGGGATCACTTCCTTATTAGCAACTTCTATGATCAAAGGATTTTGTAAAAGTTCTCGGGGTGTACTAAGTCTACTAGCAAATTCTTCAGATACAAAAGAACAGGTGGCACCCGAATCAAATAATACATAAGCATTTATATCATTGATTGGGATTATACCTGACACCACATCCTTCGCAGCCACTGCGTCTTGGACGGTCATGTTAAAGGTTCTGGCGGTTGGGCGGTTGGATTGTGCCGGTCCACCGATCATCAGCTTGTCGCCTCCTTGCTGATTACTACCCCCGCCACTTCCCTTCTTTGGGCAGTCCTTAATTCGGTGCTCCGTCGAGCCACACGCAAAGCATCCTTGTATCTTTTTCAGTTTCAAACAGTTGGGCGAGATGTGCCCTTCCTGTCCGCAGTTGTAGCAAGTGCCACGTCCCTTCCAGCACTCGCCCTGGTGATTCTTCCCACACTTCGGGCATCCTTCAGCCCTCTTCTTGAAACCTCCACGAAAATTCCCTGATTGATTATTATTTTTTTTGTTGTTGTTGTTGTTCTCCCACTTTCTCTTTCCCAAGTTGCTTCCTCCGCTACTGCTTCCTCCCGTACGATTCTCTCCTCCAGTATTCTTTCCTTTGTTTTCTTTGTTATACAGACTTAAGGCCTCACTGCCGCCTTCCGCAATGATTGCCTTCTCTAGTAATGTTGCAAAGGAATCAATTTGAAGAACTGATACCTTATTGAACAGCCATGGCTTCAACCCTTGTTCAAAGCGTCTAGCCTTCCTCTCTTCATCACCAACTTGGTGCTCCGCAAATCGTGCTAGTTCGTTAAACCTAGCCGCGTATTGCACCACCGTCATCTCACCTTGTTTTAACTCTAGGAATTTCACCTCCATCCTATTCTTCATACTCTTCGGAAAGTAATTCTCGAAGAACAGTGTCTTAAACTTATCCCAAGCTATTATCCCTTCTCCAGCTCTTTGTTGATTAGCCTCCCACCAGTAGTTCGCTTCTCCCCTCATTATGTACGTGGCAAACACCGTCTTCTAATCTTCGCCTACGCTAGCTATAGTGAAAGCTTTTTCGATCTCTTTGATCCACGTTTGTGCGACGATTGGGTCGGTAGTTCCCTCGAACTCCGGGGGTCCTACACTCTTAAAGTCTTTAAAGGTTGTTACTGGCACAGTTTGAGGGTTCGGGCGAACGGGTTCATTGTTCCTTCCCCTTAAGGCTTCTCCTAACAAGTCTACCAGTTTCTGGATCGGGTCTACTTGTTCTCTCTCATTGTTAACGGATTCTTCGGGTGCAGTCAATCTGTGACACCCCCAAATCCAGGTACTTCAATTTCCACGGGACTTGGTGTTCACTGTACAAATATCATCTATCTATCTACCCATAGTAAATGCAAACCATGAAATAAATAGAAATAATCCTCCCCTTATGGGGTTACAACATCTGAAAATAAATACATCAATCCCAGGTCGTACTTAACCTTAAATCTCAAATGCGGAAATATAAATAATTAAATAAGTCTTACACAACTTTAACATAAGTCTGAAACATAACAATTAAAATAAACAACAAGTCTTCATCACTTGTTGACTTTGCCTTTGCCTTTGCTAGTAGAAGGCTCGTCGGACCTTTCGTTCTTAACTGCAATGTTATTATTACGCAAGAGTGAGCACGATTGCCCACAAGTATAATAATATGACAACAATATAATAACATGCGAGTAAATCAAAGACATCTGAATAAAGAAACTCAACTTCTGACTCGAGGATAAATAATAGGAATCAAAAGAACATCTGAGGGTCATAAGACCTTGAACTATGTCCTAGGTTGTAAAGTGTTTATGCTTTAAACCTTTAACAGTCATAAGACTATGGACTCTACTTCTCGTACTTAGGGGGATCAGCCCTTAGTACCATATTGTGCACAATATCTCAACGCTAAAGCGTAAATAATCCCCTATTAAATGGTTGTTCATCTCAGTTTTGACATCAGAGTCCGCACCAAAGGAAGTTTGGTTTGGATAAGCTCAATAAGTATTCTAGAATTTAGAACGTACATCAACTATGGACTAGTCGAATAAATAAGGGTTCACTAGTCCTATAAGTTCAACAATATCATCGATATTCAACTTGAATGGTAAATCTCGAGAGTATACAATCGAATAAGTATTGTATAGATGAATCATGCTTAAAAAAAATAGTAATATCTCATATGAAAATCTCAACTTGAACAAACAAGGATAAGAACTTGCTCAATGTAAAAGTAAGATTTGAGTTTAGGAAACTTGCAAAATATTAAACAAGTTTAAGGATAGAAAACTTGCCTCTTGCACAAGCTACAATTATAATTCACGTTCTTTATTAAATCCTACATATCAATACGTTCACAATACACATTAATCAATAACTCGATATACGTATCGAATCACACACATCGGTCTTGAGCACGTTATTGGACTATACAATTAACGAATCAAGTCATGTAATTAACTTATTAATTACTCACGTAATATAAGTTATTAACCTCTTATTATATGTTTAATCATGTCTTCATGTTTATTACATTAGGTTACAATTACATTTCCTGGACTTGAACAATTAAAATCACATTTTTGGGCAAAATTGCCAAGTGGCGCTGCAGCTCCACCATTTGAACTAAAAATGGCGCTGCAGCTCCACTGGCGCTGCAGCCCCAATCTTGGCGCTGCAGCTCCACTGGCGCTGCGGCCCCAATCTTAGCGCTGCAGCTCTACTGGCGCTGCGGCCCCAATCTTGGCGCTGCAGCTCCACTGGCGCTGCAGCCCCAATCTTAGGCTTAAAGTTGGCGCTGCAGCTCCAAACGCCATTTTCAGAATCTGCAGTTCACGAATAACAGAGAACCAGGCCCAGAGTAAATGCTACCACAACAATTTAATTGCTACCCATGAAGTATGGACTTCATAGAAACACTATACAATATTTCTAGCATGATCTTAGCATTCTAAATCACTTAATTACACAAGTTATAGCAATCAAATTCACTGTTTTTCATACTTTATCATGTTTTGAAGGAAAATCACGAAATTTAACTTTACGGATTCGTTATAACACCGAATCCGTTCGTTTAACTTCCGTTTTGTTCGTATAAACGTGTACAATCATATGTAAGTGCTAATTCAAAGTTAAATCATCGATTCATAGTATAAAATTTGTACATAAGGGCTGTATGGCCATATATACAACTTTTCTACTCTGTGACTTTTGTAAAAATCAAATCAAGTATAATTGTATGAAATTTATCACATTAAATCATGCATACATGGTATAAAACATGTTATGATCATATAATAATACATATAAAATCATATCATGCATTAATCATCAAATTAGTCATTCACAGAGAACTTTTTAAGAATACGTTAATGGAAACTGTAAGAACTTGAATTTAAAAACGTAGGAGAAAGAATTACCCTTGCTAGTTAGTGATGATGATGCAACTAAATTCTTCAATCTCTTCTCTAACTAATTCTCGAGTCTTTTCTCTCAATTTCTCTCTTTTTCTCTCTGGAACTTAGTGTCTTACAAATTAATTATATGAACTGATATGTATATGTAAATTAATATATTATACGCGTAATTAGAAGTCGTGGGTTATGGGTCGTCAGTTAATCCCATAATGGGTTAACTGGCTCCAACCCCCACTAGGGCTTAGTTTGTTTGTCCCTTATTCCTCCTTTCCATTTAATTTAATTAACTTACTATTATATAGTTAATTAATGTCACACCCAATTAAATCAAATAATGCTATTTAAATTAATTAAATAAAATAGCATAAATCTACATTAAATCACATAGTCACATAATTACAAATCTTATTTATTAATTATGTCTAATCATAAATCTCTAATTAATTATTAAATTAATTAGAATAATATTATGCTTATTAATTATTATATTAATCAAATAAGCTCAATTAAATACATACTTTGAATATAAAAAATTCACCACATTTATTTAACTAATGTGACACATATAATTAAATTACTCTACCACAAATTCATCAATTAATTATTTAACTCAATAATTAAATCATCGAAAAATATTTATTTAATTCAATAAATATTCAAAATAAATTACAAAAATCTTGTTTGTCACATCTTTCCCCCCTTAAAAGGATTCTGTCCCCAGAATCACGGTTCAATTAAATTTCGTCCCGTTACATTCTCCCCCCCTTACAAAGATTCTGTCCCCAGAATCGCATAAACAAAAAATTAAGTAAATAAATCTGGGTAATTCTTCATCATATGCTCTTCGAGTTTCCACGTAGCTTCTTCAGCATTGTGGTTCCTCCAAATTACCTTAACAGAAGGTATAACTTTATTTCTGAGGACTTGCTCTTTCCTGTCAACAATCTGAACAGGAATTTCTTCATAGGATAAGTCTTTCTCAAAATGTAGGGGTTCATATTCAATCACATGTTTGTAATCGGGTTTGTAGGGGCGTAAAACTGACACATGAAAGACGTTGTGGACATTCTCAAGGGCCGGAGGTAAGGCTACCTCATACACAACTTCTCCAATCCTTCGCAGCACTTCAAAGGGTCCAATGAACCTTGGGCTCAATTTTCCCTTCTTACCGAATCTGATCTTCCCCTTCCAGGGAGAGACTTTCAAGAACACATAGCTACCCGATTCAAACTCAACGTTCTTACGGTGTGGATCGGCGTATTTCTTCTGCCTATCCTGAGCTGCTACCAGTCTTGTTCTGATCACTTTGACTATCTCTGCTGTCTGCTGTACCAGTTCTGGACCTAGTAGTTGTCTCTCGCCAACTTCATCCCAGTATAGCGGAGTTCTGCATTTTCTTCCGTACAACGCTTCGTAAGGCGGCATACCAATACTAGCGTGGTAACTGTTGTTGTAACTGAATTCCACAAGCGGTAGGTGATCATCCCAATTTCCTTTAAAATCCATGATGCATGCTCTCAACATATCTTCCAATGTCTGGATCGTTCTTTCACTCTGCCCGTCTGTCTGAGGGTGATAAGTCGTACTCATTCTCAACTGTGTCCCCATGCATTCTTGTAGTCGCTTCCAGAAGTTCGATGTGAAACGCGGATCTCTGTCGGAAACAATTGACACCGGAACTCCGTGCCTCGAAACAATCTCTTTCACATATAGCCTTGCCAACTGGTCTAAGTTGAATCTGATTTTGATCGGAAGGAAGTGTACGGATTTCGTCAGTCGGTCAACGATAACCCATACTGCGTCGTAGCCTTTCTGAGTCGTCGGAAGGCCAACCACGAAATCCATCGTAATGTGTTCCCATTTCCATTCTGGGATTTCCAGGGGTTGTAGCAAACCACTTGGTCTCTGATGTTCTGCTTTCACTTTCTGACAGGTTAGACACTTTGCAACACACTCAGCAACATCTCGTTTCAAATTCGGCCACCAGAAGTGCTGTCGAAGATCCTGGTACATCTTGGTACTACCGGGGTGAATCGAATATCGTGAGCTATGAGCCTCGCTCAAAATGTTATCCTTAATCTCTGGCACTGACGGTACCCAAACTCTGTTCTCAAATCTCAGTAGTCCCTCACTGTCTATCTTGAATCTCGGTTCGGTTCCTTCAGATATCTTTTTCTTAACCTTTTCACATTCTTCGCCCTGAAGTTGAGCTTCCTTAACTTTATCCAATAGGGTTGTACCAGTTTGCATCTGAAACAACTTCTCGTCAATCTCTATCGGATACTTCACTTCCAATTCCAGCTTTTCCATTGCTGAAATTAGCTCCTCCTGAGCAGTCAACATCATCAATTTCTCCCGACCCTTTCTGCTTAAGGCGTCGGCAACCACATTAGCCTTACCCGGATGGTATAAGATTTCACAGTCATAGTCCTTAATTAACTTCAGCCACCTTCTCTGGCGCATATTCAAGTCCTTCTGTGTAAAAATATATTTCAGACTCTTGTGGTCTGTATATATTTCACACTTCTCCCCATAGAGATAGTGTCTCCAAATTTTTAAAGCAAATACCACTGCAGCTAACTCCAAGTCATGGGTCGGATACCCCTTCTCATATTCTTTCAATTGTCGTGACGCATACGCAATGACCCTGCCGTTTTGCATAAGTACACAGCCAAGTCCTTTATGCGACGCATCACTATAAATCACAAAATTTCCTGTGTCATCCGGAAGGGATAACACAGGTGCCGAACTCAACCTCCTCTTAAGCTCTTGGAAACTTTCCTCACACTTCTCTGTCCAAACGAATTTCACCGATTTTCTAGTCAAATTCGTCAGCGGAGTTGCGATCTTGGAAAAGTCCTGAATAAATCTTCTATAATAACCCGCCAATCCAAGAAAACTCCTCACTTCCGATGGTGTTTTCGGCTGATCCCAGTTCATCACAGCTTCTACTTTAGAGGGATCTACCGAAATTCCGTCCTTGTTGATCACATGTCCAAGAAATTGCACTCTTTCAATCCAGAATTCACATTTAGAAAATTTGGCGTACAACTTCTCTCTTCTCAACGCCTCTAATGTTAACTTCAGATGTTCTACATGTTCTTCCTTGGTCTTCGAGTATACCAAAATATCGTCGATAAAGACCACCACGAATTTGTCCAAAAACGGCTTGAACACTCCATTCATTAAGCCCATGAATGCTGCAGGAGCATTCGTTAGACCAAATGACATTACCAAAAATTCGTAGTGACCATATCGAGTCCTAAATGCTGTCTTTGGAACATCCTCTGGCCTCACCTTCAGCTGATGATAGCCACTCCTCAAGTCTATCTTTGAAAAGTACCTTGCACCCTTCAATTGGTCAAACAGATCGTCGATCCTTGGTAATGGATATCTATTCTTAATTGTGACCTTATTCAGTTCTATGTAGTCGATGCAAAGCCGCATCGTCCCGTCCTTCTTCTTCACAAACAACACCGGCGCTCCCCACGGCGATACGCTCGGTTGGATGTACTTCTTGTCCAGTAACTCTTGTAGTTGTACCATCAACTCTTTCATCTCTACCGGAGCCATCCGGTATGGTGCCTTCGATATTGGGGCCGTCCCTAGCGCCAAATCGATCACAAACTCAACCTCTCTGTCTGGCGGAAGTCCTGGTAGATCATCAGGAAATACGTCAATGAAGTCCCTCACGACTGGTATATCTTCCACTTTCGGGTTTTCTTTACGACTATCGACTATGTAGGCTAAATATCCTACACAGCCTTGTCTTAACAACTTCCTGGCCTGCATCATCGTCAGACAACTCGCTTGTCTAGGCGATTTGCTGCCATAAAACACAACCTTTGACGGGGTCATAAGGTTAATACACTTTCTCTGGCAATCAATTACAGCCCCATAATTGACTAGCCAATCCATTCCCAGAATAACATCGAATTCCCCAAGTCTAATCGGGATAAGATCTACGTTCATAATGTTACCCTTAATATCTACTCTACAGTTCTTGTGTACATACTTAACAGGGATTACTTCTCTATTCGCAATCTCTATATTTATGGGGTATTCTAACTCGTCCATAGGAAGTTCTAAGTTCTTAGCAAAGTCATCGGATATAAATGAACAAGTAGCACCCGAATCAAATAGTACATAAGCATTAACTTTATTGATCGGAATGATACCTGACACCACATCGCGAGACTGCACAGCATCCTGCACGGTCATGTTGAAGGTCCTGGCGGTTGGTCGGTTGGTTGCGGTTGGTCCCGTGATAGTTAAAGCACTTCCACCGCTGTTTCCCCTGTTTCCACCTGATTCTTCCCTTCCAGATCCCTTCTTGGGACAGTCCCTTGCCAGATGGTCCTTTGAGCCGCAAGTGAAGCAAGCGCCCTTCTTTGGGTTCGGACAGTTAGGTGCTATGTGGCCTTCCTGACCACAATTATAGCATACTCGTTTTCCCTTCATACAGACCCCCAGGTGAGCTTTCCCGCAGGTCGAACAAGCTTCGATCCTCTTTTTCTGACCACCTTGCTGATTCCCAGTCGATGAGTTATCATTCCACCTCCTCTTCTGATTATTACTCCCTCCCGTGTTGCTACCACTAGCCTTGTTAATTCCTTCACCTTCACTCTTCTTCTTTTTCTGATCTTGGTTATACTTTGTAACTGCATCACTCCCGCCTTCAGCGAGAATGGCCTTCTCCAACACCCCAGCAAAAGTGTTCAATTGGAACATTGACACTTTGCTATACAACCAGGGCTTCAGGCCCTGTTCAAACCTCCTTGCCTTCCTCTGATCGGTGTGCACTTGATACGTGGCAAACCTAGCCAACTCATTGAATTTCGCCACATATTCTGGTACGGACATATTTCCCTGTTTCAGTTCCAAGAACTGGACCTCCATTTGATTCTGCGAGCTGGTCGAAAAGTACATCTCGAAGAACATCTCCTTGAACCTCTCCCAGGTAATCACACCTTCACCTCCCCGGACCTTATTCGCTTGCCACCAATAGCTGGCCTCAGATTTCAGCATGAACGTTGCATAGGCGGTTTTCTGGTCCTCTCTGACTCTGGCGACGTCAAAAACTTTTTCCATCTCCATGACCCAGGTTTGAGCTTCTATCGGGTTCATGGTGCCTTTAAACTCTGGCGGTCCCACCGCCTTGAAGTCCTTGAACGTTGTGTTCGGTGGAGCTTGAGGTTGGTTGTTAAGCGCTCCAGCAAGTAAGTTCGCCAACTGCTGAACGGGGTTAGCATTGGCGTCGTTGTTGTTGTTAGTTGACCCTTCTTGGGCCTGTTGACGGTTAGATCGTCTCCTTGGCGGCATTTTACTGTTAAGAAATACGCGTATTAGAACTTTATTCAATCTTTTAAATATCTAAGGCTTAACTTAAACATTTAGACACAATCAGTCAACACATTATCTCAAATAAACTCTGATATATTACTAAATCAAAAGTTTTAACATAATACGATAGCATCACTGCTATTTACATCAACTATCCTGAGATAAAGAATCTACAGGATTTAAAACATAAAATATTCCTCTGTTTATAAACACATTGGAATTTACATTATTAACTACCAGATAGGTTTCACAAAATCAAATGTTCCTATCACTGCCCATTAAGGCTACGAACAGCTTTGCCACACTCTTCTTCCATAATCCGAGACATCGTCCTGCGATCTAGCATGTACGACGGTAGTCCTTCGAACTGAATTGGGTACCTCATAACCCGATCCTGGGCCTCGTCAATTGCATACTGAAGTGTAGAGTACGTCTCTTCAAGCTTGGCCTTCTTCGCCCGACAATTATCTTCTGCGAGATCTGCTCGTCGTGATTCCCTTACCCAAGCCTCCTCTGCTATGGCCAGCCTTGCTGATTTCTCTTTCAGTTCATTCTTCAATTCCTCTATTTCCTCTGACTTCTGCTCAGTTTGGCCTTTCTCGTGAACCAAATTCCACACTACATTTCCCAAACGTGTGTGAAGAGCCTCAACCTCTCCATCCCTCAGCTCGATGGTAGACTGTTGAGTAACCGACCGCTCCCTCAGCTCCTGAACAGTCTCCCTCAGCTCCTGAACAGTATCACGTAACTCTATGTTACGGTCATACAGCTCGTCATACATCTCGGCACTGATAGAGCTCGGCGGGAACTCTTCAGGGTCTTCCTCCTCCTCTTCAGCTGCCTCAGCCTGAACTTCAATCTCCTCAGGGTCTTCCTCAGAGTCCTCCTCTGCATCAGACACCGGCACATTCTCCTGACCAATGACTGTGATCAAGGGTGATGGCTCTCGTCGGACTAACTGCTCCCAAACTACATGGATATCTCGGGGCTCCTCCTCTCTAGCCTCTAGGGGTACAAGGTCCCTGGACTGACTAGGTTCTCCAGCATTCGTCATCCTGACAAATAAAATTTTAAGTTTTAGTAATTACGTGATGCTAATCGAGACTCGAATATATAAGTATAAGCACGTAGCACATAAGGTAAGTTATTATCTTTCTTAGAACTCGATAAGAGTTATCATTACTATGTTCTCGATCTCTAAAAAGGCTACTATCCTAAGGTTTTTCCCCACCTAAGGTTCATAACCTACAGCTTTGATACCAACCTGTGACACCCCCAAATCCAGGTACTTCAATTTCCACGGGACTTGGTGTTCACTGTACAAATATCATCTATCTATCTACCCATAGTAAATGCAAACCATGAAATAAATAGAAATAATCCTCCCCTTATGGGGTTACAACATCTGAAAATAAATACATCAATCCCAGGTCGTACTTAACCTTAAATCTCAAATGCAGAAATATAAATAATTAAATAAGTCTTACACAACTTTAACATAAGTCTGAAACATAACAATTAAAATAAACAACAAGTCTTCATCACTTGTTGACTTTGCCTTTGCCTTTGCTAGTAGAAGGCTCGTCGGACCTTTCGTTCTTAACTGCAATGTTATTATTACGCAAGAGTGAGCACGATTGCCCACAAGTATAATAATATGACAACAATATAATAACATGCGAGTAAATCAAAGACATCTGAATAAAGAAACTCAACTTCTGACTCGAGGATAAATAATAGGAATCAAAAGAACATCTGAGGGTCATAAGACCTTGAACTATGTCCTAGGTTGTAAAGTGTTTATGCTTTAAACCTTTAACAGTCATAAGACTATGGACTCTACTTCTCGTACTTAGGGGGATCAGCCCTTAGTACCATACTGTGCACAATATCTCAACGCTAAAGCGTAAATAATCCCCTATTAAAGGGTTGTTCATCTCAGTTTTGACATCAGAGTCCGCACCAAAGGAAGTTTGGTTTGGATAAGCTCAATAAGTATTCTAGAATTTAGAACGTACATCAACTATGGACTAGTCGAATAAATAAGGGTTCACTAGTCCTATAAGTTCAACAATATCATCGATATTCAACTTGAATGGTAAATCTCGAGAGTATACAATCGAATAAGTATTGTATAGCTGAATCATGCTTAAAAAAAATAGTAATATCTCATATGAAAATCTCAACTTGAATAAACAAGGATAAGAACTTGCTCAATGTAAAAGTAAGATTTGAGTTTAGGAAACTTGCAAAATATTAAACAAGTTTAAGGATAGGAAACTTGCCTCTTGCACAAGCTACAATTATAATTCACGTTCTTTATTAAATCCTACATATCAATACGTTCACAATACACATTAATCAATAACTCGATATACGTATCGAATCACACACATCGGTCTTGAGCACGTTATTGGACTATACAATTAACGAATCAAGTCATGTAATTAACTTATTAATTACTCACGTAATATAAGTTATTAACCTCTTATTATATGTTTAATCATGTCTTCATGTTTATTACATTAGGTTACAATTACATTTCCTGGACTTGAACAATTAAAATCTCATTTTTGGGCAAAATTGCCAAGTGGCGCTGCAGCTCCACCATTTGAACTAAAAATGGCGCTGCAGCCCCAATCTTGGCGCTGCAGCTCCACTGGCGCTGCGGCCCCAATCTTAGCGCTGCAGCTCCACTGGCGCTGCGGCCCCAATCTTGGCGCTGCAGCTCCACTGGCGCTGCAGCCCCAATCTTAGGCTTAAAGTTGGCGCTGCAGCTCCAAACGCCATTTTCAGAATCTGCAGTTCACGAATAATAGAGAACCAGGCCCAGAGTAAATGCTACCACAACAATTTAATTGCTACCCATGAAGTATGGACTTCATAGAAACACTATAAAATATTTCTAGCATGATCTTAGCATTCTAAATCACTTAATTACACAAGTTATAGCAATCAAATTCACTGTTTTTCATACTTTATCATGTTTTGAAGGAAAATCACGAAATTTAACTTTACGGATTCGTTATAACACCGAATCCGTTCGTTTAACTTCCGTTTTGTTCGTATAAACGTGTACAATCATATGTAAGTGCTAATTCAAAGTTAAATCATCGATTCATAGTATAAAAATTGTACATAAGGGCTGTATGGCCATATATACAACTTTTCTACTCTGTGACTTTTGTAAAAATCAAATCAAGTATAATTGTATGAAATTTATCACATTAAATCATGCATACATGGTATAAAACATGTTATGATCATATAATAATACATATAAAATCATATCATGCATTAATCATCAAATTAGTCATTCACAGAGAACTTTTTAAGAATACGTTAATGGAAACTGTAAGAACTTGAATTTAAAAACGTAGGAGAAAGAATTACCCTTGCTAGTTAGTGATGATGATGCAACTAAATTCTTCAATCTCTTCTTTAACTAATTCTCTAGTCTTTTCTCTCAATTTCTCTCTTTTTCTCTCTGGAACTTAGTGTCTTACAAATTAATTATATGAACTGATATGTATATGTAAATTAATATATTATACGCGTAATTAGAAGTGGTGGGTTATGGGTCGTCAGTTAATCCCATAATGGGTTAACTGGCTCCAACCCCCACTAGGGCTTAGTTTGTTTGTCCCTTATTCCTCCTTTCCATTTAATTTAATTAACTTACTATTATATAGTTAAT
This sequence comes from Panax stipuleanatus, assembly GCA_020205555.1. Classification (NCBI taxonomy): domain Eukaryota; kingdom Viridiplantae; phylum Streptophyta; class Magnoliopsida; order Apiales; family Araliaceae; genus Panax; species Panax stipuleanatus. The sequence continues at coordinate 83,151,869 of CM035121.1, forward strand.
TAATGTCACACCCAATTAAATCAAATAATGCTATTTAAATTAATTAAATAAAATAGCATAAATCTACATTAAATCACATAGTCACATAATTAAAATTCTTATTTATTAATTATGTCTAATCATAAATCTCTAATTAATTATTAAATTAATTAGAATAACATTATGCTTATTAATTATTATATTAATCAAATAAGCTCAATTAAATACATACTTTGAATATAAAAAAATTCACCACATTAATTTAACTAATGTGACACATATAATTAAATTACTCTACCACAAATTCATCAATTAATTATTTAACTCAATAATTAAATCATAAAAAAATATTTATTTAATTCAATAAATATTCAAAATAAATTACAAAAATCTTGTTTGTCACACAATCTACGTCTGGGCGGCATTCCCTGATTGATTATTATTGTTTTTTTTGTTGTTGTTGTTGTTCTCCCACTTTCTCTTTCCCAAGTTGCTTCCTCCCCTACTGCTTCCTCCCGTACGATTCTCTCCTCCAGTATTCTTTCCTTTGTTTTCTTTGTTATACAGACTTAAGGCCTCACTGCCGCCTTCCGCAATGATTGCCTTCTCTAGTAATGTTGCAAAGGAATCAATTTGAAGAACTGATACCTTATTGAACAGCCATGGCTTCAACCCTTGTTCAAAGCGTCTAGCCTTCCTCTCTTCATCACCAACTTGGTGCTCCGCAAATCGCGCTAGTTCGTTAAACCTAGCCGCGTATTGCACCACCGTCATCTCACCTTGTTTTAACTCTAGGAATTTCACCTCCATCCTATTCTTCATACTCTTCGGAAAGTAATTCTCGAAGAACAGTGTCTTAAACTTATCCCAAGCTATTATCCCTTCTCCAGCTCTTTGTTGATTAGCCTCCCACCAGTAGTTCGCTTCTCCCCTCATTATGTACGTGGCAAACACCGTCTTCTGATCTTCGCCTACGCTAGCTATAGTGAAAGCTTTTTCGATCTCTTTGATCCACGTTTGTGCGACGATTGGGTCGGTAGTTCCCTCGAACTCCGGGGGTCCTACACTCTTAAAGTCTTTAAAGGTTGTTACTGGCACAGTTTGAGGGTTCGGGCGAACGGGTTCATTGTTCCTTCCCCTTAAGGCTTCTCCTAACAAGTCTACCAGTTTCTGGATCGGGTCTACTTGTTCTCTCTCATTGTTAACGGATTCTTCGGGTGCAGTCAATCTACGTCTGGGCGGCATTATCTGCATCATAATTTTTCATTTTTATTATTATTCAAGTATATCACTTAAGTATTTCTTTTAATACTAAAAGAATAAATTTATAACACGTTTCTAAAATCAACTCCATTTATATTCATATGCCATTTCATTTCATTACATGATTTTCCTAGCATACTGCTATAAATGTTATCACATATATCCCCTAATATCACAAAAGACGTGGAATATACCAACCTACTACCATACTACCCCTCTAACAAAAGCTAACTCGGGGTTTACATCATCATCCCACATCTTACACAAAAGATCGGGATTACAACATAGTATATACAATACATAAAGACACAACTAGTACTACCACTAGACTGACTAAGGAAATCTCATCCCATCATCCCGCGCTCCACTGCGCTCTTGTACTCCAACTGTGCTATATACGCAACCAGCTCTCGGCTCAAGGTATGTAGAGTCTGTCCCTGTTCTGCCGGGTAGTGGTACACACCATCAATCACCCTTTCAAAAGCTGAACGGAACACATACCCCATCTTGTTCATCTTTCTCTTCTTGCACCTGACCTCGTCCTCAAGGTCGTCAGCTCTCTCATTGGACGCTTCCCATTTCTCCTCGAAGTGTAACCTATCCATCACCTCCAACTCTAGCTGAGTACGGAGTGCCTCTTTCTCAGTTTTCTCACTCAGCTCCCTCTGCTCAACCTCTTCTAGCTTCTCTGCCAAATCTACATTCCTAGCCACTGACCTGTGAAATAGAGTCCCCATCTGGATCCCTGCCTCCCTACGGTAGGCAATCTCCACCTCTAACTCTTGCATAGCCAGCTTCCTCTGGTGGTCCTCGTCCCTCAGCTTCTGGAACTCAGACTCTCTCTCGTGGGCCTCTACCTCCAGCTCCTGGACTCTGCAGTCTAACTCTAGAATACGCTCCTCGTACTCGCCTAACATCTGTTCCTCTATAGTAGCCTCATCAGAGTCCTCTACTGGCTCATCCTCCATCGGCTCCTCCTCTGGATCAGACTCTATCTCAATCTCGTCCTCGTCGTCGGACTCGAACGGTGCAACAGCCTGCACTGGTGTAGCCTCTAGAGGTGCCTCGTACACTACATGTATATCCCTGGGCTCCTCCTTGGCCACTCTACTAGGTACTCCTGTGTCTGTCATCCTACACTCACAAACACAAGACAAACAAACAGCAACTCCATTAGAATGTTAAATAAAATATAAGTTCATTATATAGAATGAAGTTACATTTCATAACAGACTAAGCCTCTCAAGGAAAACTCTACATGAGTTTTATCTCCTTCCTAACTTCTAAGTTCGCCTAAGTTATAGTCTAAGGACACTCGTTCCTAAGGTTTATAACTATGGCTTTGATACCAACCTGTGACGCCCCCAAATTCCAGGACCGCCACTTGGTCTCTCGAATTCGGTTCATCACGTGCTCATGGTAATACATCGCAATAATGATAACTAAATATCACACAACCACAGCGGAAAATCTATTCTAGAATAATTTACAATGATTTATTATAATTATTCCCCCAAGTCTCGCAACCTACAGTACTTAATAGATTACATAGCAATATCAATTAACGACTTGTTATATAATCTAACTTAAGCTTAAACATAAACAAATCCAGTCTTACTACATCATCTTCACACAATATTAATATATTTGAAACATAACAGACATAAGCTAGTTGGTAGCCTTGCCCTTGCCCTTATCAATGTCCGAAGGTTCGCCATGCTCTGCCTTAACTGAAATGTTTTAGGGAAAGCAAGAATGAGCACAAATTGCCCAGCAAGTAATATACAATAAGGGTGAATAATAAGATTCTCAATTCTCGAAAGGGTATAGCAAGATTTGATAGCTCAAGAATAACAAGAATATCAACAGTTCTCAATAACAGTCGCTAAGGACAGGATAATATCAATATGATTCAATAATAAGTCAATTCAAGATTTCAAATAATTGAATACTGAGCAGTCACTAAGGACTATGAACTTCTACTAGAATTGACAGTAATAAACTGAAAATCCAACAAAAAACAGGTACAACAGGTGATCAGCCTAAAGTACCATCGTTATGCATAACAATCAATTATACTCAAGCGTGCACGTCGGTTCTCCGACAATTTATATATTCCCTTCAAAGAAGGTTGTTCTTCTCAGTCAAATACAAGATCCCGCACCAATCAATTAGTTTGGGTCGCTTTTCAATAATATAAGTCTAGCCGAATCGAATGGCATAGACACTTTCACAATATTCAAGAACAATACTAAGTTCAACATGAATAATAGCTTTAATGAAATAAGAGTTCAAGTATGCTAATTCAATTCAACCGATGAAATAGGAAACTAGTTCGCAATACACAACATAGGATACTTGCATAGTAAAAGAGTATAAGTTAGGAAACTCTCACAATCATAGCTTTCCTTGCATAAAGTAAATGCGTCGGTTAGGATACTTGCACTTTAAGAGAGTGTAAGTAAGAGAACTTGCCTTTAGCGTAGTTTATCCACGAAAAGCAATCAACACTTTCGAATTCCTATCGTGATACAGTTACGTATATATATGATATTCATTAGTCATATAATTTAACTTCACATTTTCTCTTTGAATATATGATCAACACATAAGGTAAGTTTTACCTAGCTACACAGTTATATAGAATATAATTTCTATCCTTAACGTTCCTTCTTTAGAGTTTAAACGCATTCTCATATTATATAAGATCTCAACAATTAGCAAACATGCTTGCATATTATTAATATCACATAAGACCACAATCAATACTAAATATATTTCATTTTAGCGAGTTACGGCATCTCCTTAAGTTAACCGTCAAAATCGGGTTCAAGTAACATCATATAATATCACGTAGCATGTATTCATATTTAAAGGATACTTTACATGCTTGTATAACTTTTCCAAATCCAATCGTACATGGTATAGGTTCTTAAGTTAATACTTAAAGCCATTCAAGGACACGAACTCATATGGTCTAACATGGTCGTTTTTAAACACATAAGATATTCATATAACTTGTATTAGTCATGCTCATGAGTACTCGTATTGCATATATGTAGCTAGCATTGTTATTATCTTGAAAACATGCTTTGTTTATGCTAAACTTAATCACGGCAACCAATCATGGTATATATATATATGCATGACACATGAATGAGTCTAAGAGTACTATCACATGTGTCCATAAATATCAGAATTTAAATCTCCACGTATCGTGTTAATGCTCATGTGCAAGGCTTGTATTTCTATTAGTGAATCTTACTAATAGAGCCTAACATGTTCATGCTTCCTTACGAACTATATAAACACAAGTTAAGGCTTCATTCATATATTTCAAAGTTATCTAAACATGCTCATAACATCAAAATGACTATATAGCATTTACATGATCATATCCACCTTCAAACTTATATTTTTGTTAGGAATGAGTACTAGTTAGGTTCACATGTTCATATTTTATTACGGAACCAATATAGATAAGCTAACATGCACTTCATGTGTCTTTAGGTGGTACTAACGTGCTTGCAAGGTCAGTATGTAAACATGCTTTATAATGTTAACGTTCGTTTATGAAACTTTAAGTTTGTTTTCAAACTATATGTCGTTTGGTTAACCATGCATGCTAATATACTAAAACATGCTTACATTGCCTCATTAGGTTTATATATATGTATTAATCATGCTTCCATGCTTGTTTAAACAAAAATCAACCAATTAGTACATAACAGTTTTGTTGCAGAATGCAGAAAACTGAACACAGAGGCCGGCGCTGCGGCGCGGGAACAGCAGCAAACTCTGGCGCTGCGGCGCGGGCTGCGGCGTGGGTGGGGCTGCGGCGCGGGCTGCGGCGCTGCGGCGTGGGGACAGTTCCTGCAGTTCAGACTGCAGCGAAACCGACCCAAAACCTCCCATTTTATCGATCTCGACATACCCATATGCTATTAGACTAACCTTTTTACCTTACTAACACATATATATTGTTATATAACAGTCAATCGCCCAAACGATTCCCAATTTGATGAACTTCAACTTATTTCACGAATTCGATGCTTTACAGAAATTACAGAGCAACAATGGAAATGAAAGTCAAGAAAGCTATATAGTGGTTCCATCACGTATGTATGTTCATATAACAACAATATAAGGGTTCTACAAACCAATCATGAACCAATTTGGCATAATCAAAAATTTGAAAGAAACTTCGGAAACAGAAAACGAAAATGAAGAACAAAGGAAACTGTATTATACCTTCTGTTAGATTCTGAACTTGCTGCTACTCAAGAACACTGATAAATATATATATAACTCTTAACTTACTTAGCCAAAATTCTCAGCAAATGAATTAGGAAGAGGATGGGTTATATTTATAGAAGAATTTCATAACCAGGCAATGCAATTACATCCAAAATCAAACTAACAGATTATAGGAATGTTTGCTAGATAAGAGGGAGTTGGTAATTAGTTGGTGATCTCCACTATTCCACCCACTCCCTTCATGATCATGATGGCTAGAATGCTGAGTTTGAGAGAAGAGAGTAGGCTAGCTTCATGAGTGTTTTACGTGTACAAGGTTTGTGTCTTATTAATATGGGACAAGGCATAAAAATCTCAGCATTTCCAATTTGTAAACAAACTAGTGTTAATACTTAGGTTATATACACACACATATTTAGACACTTAGGTCTTTAATTAAAATGTCACAATAATTCATATACTGTACTAAGTGTAAATTGACACGTATAATCCATGTACATTTTGTTAATACCGGATATAATCTAATCAGATGTTAACACATTACACTGTCTCCTTTATTAAAACTAATTGTTTACAATATGTTCATGATATATTATACAATGTATACCCACATATTTATTGTTACACAAGTTATTAATCAAGTAGCTCACATGGTTTAATAAGCCTTACCATATAATAGTGTCATATTACACTTCACATAATACATAGTCACATAATATATGCTACACATTTAATTCGCATGCTTGCACATATAATTTCTCATCTTATAAATTGAATATAAATTAATAATATACACATATCCTACATCAATCAATATAATTGTTAACCTCCATAACAATTTAATTAACCCTTATATGATTAATTATCACTTTGATATAAATCTTATTATATTTATAAACACGTTGCTCATTATTATTATGTTTCTTGCAATAATAATAATCACATATTATTAATCAATCTTCATTAGTATTTTATAACAGTTAATTAATATTCTTCGATTAACAATTAATATAGATTAGTTGTTCGCTTAAATTAATATAATCATTCTTATATTACGTCACTGTGCCACACAAGACAATCAACGAGTTTATCACAAACTCCACCAATCTCTCAATTATTATAATTATTCAATTATATATAATTGAATTAATTCATCTCATAACACAAAATCATTTATATTCAAATAAATTCTCATTTCCATTAATATATTTATTTAATAATATATGGAAATTCTCGGGTATTACAATCCCACTATTCCTAGGCTCACATAGGGAGGCCAATAAACCTGCACAACTAAAATTTCTACAGAAATATATCCAAATATCGCCAGAACCATGGATTCATTTAGTAAATCCTGATTTGCATATGGCCGAAGCGTCTCGTTCCCACTAGATAGCAATCTAAGGGCCGCGATGTTGCTTTCATAACTAAAACTAGAAAAATGCTAGATTTAAATAAATCTCAGTCATTCTAGCTTCCCGGTTCCTTCTGGACCTATTTTGAACCGCTTGAAAGCTAGAGTTGGCGAGATTTAAATAAATCTAGTTCACCCGCAGGAATGTCAGTGCTGATTCATATAAAATAAATATTTAAAGCAACAATTTAATAAAAGCAAGAAAAGCATTATATATATACAATTATATATACAAAAGCTGTAAAGGGCAATGGGTTTTTACACCGGTGCCCCGACTGAAATTGAAATATATATATATATATATATATATATATATATATTTATAATATCTGTATAAAAGCCACGGAATGATCCAGACTGGACAGAATTGAAATATATATATAGAAAAAAAGTAAAAAGGGCGATGGGTTTTCACGCTTGTGCCCGGACTGAAATATAAATATATACAGAAACGTATTCAACCAGGACTGGGAAGATAACCCAGTAATGGTGAATGGTGCCAAAAAATAGTAAAAAGGCCACAGAATAATCCAGGCCAAACTGGAATGTAAATGTACAGAAAAGTAGTCAACGAAGACTGGAAAGATAACCCAGTGTGGTGAAGGCTACTTATATATGCATATTTATATATAAAAATAGTAAAAATGCCACAGAATGATCCAGGTATATAGAGATAGAAAAGTAGTCAATCAAAACTGGGAAGATATCCCAGTGTGGTGAAGGCTGCTTATATATGCATATTTATATATAAAAGTAGTAAACTACCGCAAATTTGACATCCGGGCTTGACAGAATTGAAAAGTTAGTATATATACAATTAAATATATATAAAAAAAGAGCCAAAACCAGACTGGAAAGATAACCCAGTCTGGGGAAGTTGCTCAAAAAGAAGATGCAGGTATATAAAAGCTGCCGGAAGCGACGGATCATCAATTCGAGTTGTAGAAATGCCAGAAAATGTGTTTAGGTACTAAAATGTACCAAAAGTTAACAAAATGGCCACGGAACTGAGTTCCGGGTATATTTAGAAAATGAAACTTGATATGCAAGTGTAAAACAACGTAATGATGTAATATGAACTTGCTGATCATAAATATACTCACAATGGATTGCTACACGGGCTTTTTGCCAAATTATAGGCTTAAACATCCATTTCTACTGGTTAAATTCTGATATGTGGTAGTATATGGGTATGTCTACGTGTTAGAGTGAAAAAATTTGGGTTTGGAAGACAAACGTTTGGTCGAGAAACAAAACGGGCAGGGCTCCAGAACGATTTCTAACTTAAAAATGAGAGGGGGGTGCCCTCTTATTTATAGACCATGGAGCCTCCACTCTACTTACTTCTGCCTCAATTAGATGTGCAGCTCCCCAAGGTGGGCCCACATGGTAGGTCTCGTCATCTCAAAGTACGTGCACTCCAAGCTACGCAATGTCAGGTTCATAACTTTCTAACTTTTCATCAGAGCATCCGTTTGAGGCGTGCTATATCTTTTCGGAAAGCCCTCAAAGAGAGTGTCACAATGACATAGGATTTAACCCTTTTTAAGTCCAAAAAAATGGGTTCATAATTAGGTCTTCGTTTCCCCACAGTTTGTCCGTTGAGCTGTCTTGCGCCGTCTTCACTTGGGATCACCGTTATAGTTCTTCATGCCTTCATAGCATTAAACCGGCTTGATTTTGACCGAATTAGATTTAAGTTGGTAAAATGACCATTTGGCCCCTCCAAGGGTTGTTTACTATACTGACGCGGTCTTTGGCTAATTTCCTAGGGTTATGTTCGAGGTTTGGCTCCCAGCTGATTCTATTTGTCCTTAGGGTCATCTCTGAGGCTGACTTGGTCTCCCCAAGGTTGACTCTGGGATGATTTAATGCTTCAGGTTCATTTTTAAAGGTTGAATTGGCTTCCCAAGGTTATATCTGGGGCTGAACAGGATCCCCTGGTTGTGACCGGGGCTTAACTGTACCTCTTGGGTTCTGACAAGGGCTGAATTGATATCCCGATATTAAGATTGTGGTTAACCTGATGTCCCGGTATTGATATATGGTTTACCTGAGGGCCCGGTATTGAGACCGGGGTTGAACTGATGGCCCGGTATTGAGACCGGGGTTGACCTGATGGCCTGGTATTGAGACCTGGGTTGAACTGATGGCCCGATATTGAGACTAGGGTTGAACTGATGACCCGTTATTGAGACCGTGGTTGAACTGATGGCCCGATATTGAGATCGGGGTTAAACTGATGGCCCGATAATTAGACCGGGGTTGAACTAATGGCCCGGTATTGAGACCGGGGTTGTGGTTGTCCAGGTAGTGGTGACCGGGGTTGAGTTGACATCCCGATATTGGTGATCGGGGTTGAGTTGACGGTTTTGCGCTCCTGCAGGGTTAGTACAAGGAATGCAAAAATTTTGAGTGTCTACAGATGCCCCTCTTTATCATGTTTAGGCAATGTAATGGAATGAACATGATAAAGATTTACTAGACACTTGAAATATGACAGGATATTAATGATGCAAATTACAATGCAATGAATATTAAAATGTTTTCGCAAATTGCATTTCGCACTTCGTAAATCGTATATCGCATCGCCAATCGTATATCGCATCGCATATCGCTTACCCTGACCTGTCATGGATGATGCCTGTGTTAGGGCTGATCTCAACGGTTGACTTTCACCAGTGCTGCTGATGTCCATGGTGTTGTTAATTCGAATGGTTTGATTTCCATCGGTGTTGTCGATGCTTGTTTGACGAGGATAAATTGAAATGTTTCCTATATTTCTGCTGGGGATATATCTCTTTTGCCGAGTTACCTCAGTTGGTGCTCCAGATGCCTAATCTGATGATAACTTACATAGGTAGTTTGCAACAGTGCCTACCCTGATGGTAGGGACAATGGTTGATCATTGGACTGTCCCGATGCCTACTCGAACGGTAGCAGACTTTTTCATCGATTTTGTGTATTTAATGTGTATGCCTTTTTAATTCTACTGGGTATGTATGCCTAACTTTTTAATGGAGATGCGCGCTGATGTAGCGCTTGTTGCACATGTGCGGACCAGACATGATATGATGATCTTAATTTGTCCTAGGTTGATGCATATACTTAATTGAATTGATGTAGAACCATACCTCACCCTTTCTGAGGTGATTTGGAGTTTCTTTTCAGGCACGGATTCTGAGAGGCTTAGCAGCCCTAACTGTAACGACTATGAATTTTAAACTCCTTATTTATTAAATATGTGACTTAATTTTAACGAGTTAGTTTTGTGAGTTTATTTAAACCTTATGTGGTGGTGAGAATTTGTGAAATGATTAAAGGAAGTCACTAATAAGTTATTTAAATTAGTGGACTGACCTTAAGGATTTAATATCAGAGAATTGATGAGATTATTAATAATTAAATATTCAACTTATTTGAATATAGTGGCATGAATTGAACATAGTGATTAATTTCAATATTGAGTAATTAATCGATAACGTATGAAATTATTATTATTGGGAATAATATATTAATGAGCAAAGAAGTAATGAATATAATATATAATTATATTTACTTGACTAATTATTTTATACAAGCATGCGATACTAAACCTTTACATATATGGTAGTTATCTATATTATATATAATGCAATGTGACATATTAATGCGGTGTATATTGCATATATGGACTATATAGTAAGATGAGGTAAATCTAAGGTATGTGACACTATGTGGACATTCATGTATACCCTATTGTCATATAATAAGATCAACTATTAATTAATAATGATTGTATTAAGTTGTTATAATTATATTATAATGATTATGGTAATAAGTAATGATAATACCCAATTTTTTTATAATTGGTATTAAGGAAAATGTACATGAATTATATGATTGGTATATATATACCTACTTGATACATTATTTTATTGAGATAACATTGTAACACCTATTTAAATGTGTATGGAATAAATACTTATAACCTATGTATATACTATGTGTATATATATATAGTATATAGCTTAGTGTATATTATTATATGGCTAAGTGTTGGGCATATATGATATACACCCATTTAATGTATAACTTAAATATATACTATATGTGTATATATCTAAATATTAGTACTTAGAATGTTAGTTACTGAGTAATATGAGAGCCCCAACTCCATTCTCTTCCCACACGTAAACTTTCACATGGCTACACCACCCTATAACTCTCCTCAAATTCATCAAAGCTAGCCATAATCATTATAGGGGGAGTGGGATTTATGATTGCATTCACCCACTTCTTGTTATCTAGCATACAATCATGTAATCCTTGGTGTAGATTTGGTGAGTAAAATCAAGAACCGTGTATTCATTTTTCTATATAAGAGTTCTTCCCCTTCTCAATTTCTATTGTTGAGATTTTCTTGGAATTGATAGAAAGAGAATTGAGAGTGAGTTAGCATAGTAGCATTATATAATCTGTAACAGCAAGTTTAGTCTCCATAACAGAGGTATAATCTCTATTTTTCAATTTTATGTTTTTCATTCTCTGATAAATTCTAATTCCTTAATTCTTTGAATTAAGCATATATGTGTTGATAAGTTGACTGGGAATCGTTTATTGATGCTATGTTAGCTTACAAGTATTATAAAACTGAATTACATTGTGATTAGAATGGAATTCGTTGGAATTTTCTGTGTTGGGTTTATGGTTACTGCCAAAAACTGCCTGTTCTTGGATTGACCGGACACCGGCGCAGCTGCGTCGGGTTTATACCTGGTGCCTGCGCAGGTTCCTGTGACCAATTTTTTTTTGTTTTCTGCTTCTGTTAAGCTGCTGTGATAGTACTAACATTTGGTATCTATTTGGACATGCATAAAAGATGATGTTAACTCATAGTACATGTTCCGTGATGCTACATACATAATTTTGACCATGTAGTACATGTTATGGAAAGAAAGCTTATAGTTTTGAAATCAACCTAGACTAGTTAAACTGGACTTTGACATAAACCTAGCATATGTACATTCTGATTTTGGAAAGCATAATCGTATAATCTATGTTAACATAAAATGCGAGTCTAAAGTGGGTGCACACACTAGCATACACTATTGAAAGATTCAAAGATTTTCAAAAGTGAAACTTAAGACTTTTAAAAACAAACTTGACTAAGATTTTGCCTTGTGATTTCTGACCTTGTGAACATGTGTAAATAACTTGATATGTATGTGAAGAAGTATAACATGAGGCATATGTTTGCTTCATGAATGATCAGTTTTGATAGCTTGGCATTAAAGGACTTTTCTAAAGGAAACCTTGAAGACTAGTTGTCAATAACTACATTACAAGTATTCTAGGATCTAATATCATGGTTAAGTGTGTCATGATTTACAAACATGCTAGCTAGTCATATGTATTGTTAAATAGTAGAACATGGATTTCACATATACATACTTAAATAATAGGAAATGAACTTCAAGTATGGACTAATGTGAGTTAAGGATACACATGTAGTATACGCACAAGCATGACTACTTAAACATTGTTTAACCTCGTTATGTGATAACATGACTTTAGAAGCATGAATTTGTATTGTTTAAAGTATGTGAATTACCGGCATGAAAACACATGACTTTGAATTGGATTAGGATAAGCATTCTAGTGTCGAACTCGAGTTTATAAAACTTATAAGTATGTGTGTTGATTTATATAAGTAACTGGAAGGACTATGTGTTCAAGCCTATATTAATGCATAGAAATTAGATAATTTAAAGTTATTAAATCTAAGACATGATTAGATTGACTTATGTGATCTTATGCGATAGATCTATATAAATGACTAGATTCCTATATGTGTGATCTTATATTAGTTTATATCTACTAATTGGAGAGACCAACTTGTTAATATTAGGTCGTTCCAACGCAGTTAATTAAAGCTAGAACTTAATTGTAGCTGAGCTAACAGGCAAGTTCCCGAACTTCACTCTTTGATTGTGCAAGTTCCCTACCTTACACTCTTTATTGTACAGGTTTCCTATCCTTCTCATATTGTATTGAGTAGGTTATTATCATATTGACAATTATTCATTTAAGCTTGAACTTTATTTCCAAGCATGCTATTAGGTGGTTTAATTTCTTTACAATTATTCCACATCAATCTTTTTGATATTCGCACTTAGTGCACTTGAGTTCGTACAATCTTGGACTTGTACATTATTTAAAGTTCTATAATTCTTGAACTGTGTCAGATAGAGTCTGAACCCTTGTTCGGTCAGACAATTGTATAAAATTTTATAAAAGCTATCCAAACCAATTGATGGTAAGGATTCTTAGACTGAAAGAACACCCCTTATATATATAGGGGAGTACCTCAGGTATCTAGTATAAAGATACAAACAACAGAGTTGAATGTTATGCATATACATGGCGTACGCGAGGCTGATCCCCTCAAGTACTATTCTGTAGCCAGTAACCAAAGGGTCTATCAGCTATTGATTCCGTTGGAGTTTTATAGTTCAAAAGTCTACTTGACTATCAGTTATTCTAAGAGCAATTATTATTCTTGCTTCCGATATTCATATTGTTGAATTCATTGTCAGATATATTCCTTTCATCATGATATATCCTTTATTGTTGTATTTAAACTTGCTGAGCAAACTTGTTGCTCATTCTTACTATATCATGACTTATATTGCAGCTAAGCCCGAGACTTCAGGGAAGGACAAGGGTAAAGGAAAGATGTAGGATTAGTTTGCAAGGAGCAGACTTTATCTTTATATTTAATTAATTTACTGTTATATAATATGAACCCTATTGACTATTCTAGGGTATGTTTGTATTTTGTATTTAGGTTATCGAATCTTGGGACTAGTAACACCTTTTGAATGAACGACGTATGTTTATTATATTTCCGCATTAAGGTATTGTATGTTGTTGAGAGGTGGATATTTATATTATATCGTGACGACCGAATCAGGGTTAGAGAACCCGAATTCGGGGGTGTCACACTAACTCCTGTATGACTCCTTTTGTCATTCGCAGAGCAGACTCGGACGTTCCCCTTTCATATGTCGTCTTTGGTGGGGATCTCGCAGAGGTGGCTATTTCTGAATCTAGATTTGGGGCTGGTACCTCTAGAGGTCCTGTGACGCCCCCAAACCCGGGACCGCAACTTGGTCTCTCAAATTTGGTTCGTCACGTGCTCATGGTAATACAATAATAACTAAAATCACACATTCACAGCGGAATATCTAATTTAGAATAATATACAATGATTTATTATAATTATTCCCCCAAGTCTCGCAACCTACAGTACTTAATAGATTACATAATAGTATCAATTAACGACTTATTACATAATCTAACTTAAGCTTAAACATAATCAAATCTAGTCTTACTACATCATCTTAATACAACATTAAAATATTTAAAAACATAAAAGGCACAATCTAGTTGGTAGCCTTGCCCTTGCCCTTATCAATGCCTGAAGGTTCACCATGCTCTACCTTAACTGAAATGTTTTAGGGAAAGCAAGATTGAGCACAAATTGCCCAGCAAGTAATATACAATAAGGGTGAGTAATAAAATTCTCAATTCTCCAAAGGGTATAGCAAGGTTTGATAGTTCAAGGATAACAAGAATATCAACAGTTCTCAATAACAGTCGCTAGGAACAGAATAATATCAATGTGATTTAATAATAAATCAATTCAAGATTTCAAGATAACTGAATACTGAGCAGTCACTAAGGACTATGAACTTCTACTAGAATTAACAGTATTAAACTGGAAATCTAACAAAAATAAGTACAACAGGTGATCAGCCTAAAGTACCATCATTATGCATAACAATCAATCATACTCAAGTGCGCACGTCGGTTCTCCGACAATTATATATTCCCTTTAAAGAAGGTTGTTCTTCTCAGTCAAATACAAGATCCTGCACCAATCAATTGGTTTTGGGTCGCTTTTCAATAATATAAGTCTAGCCGAATCAAATGGCATAGACACTTTCACAATATTCAAGAACAATACCAAGTTCCATATGAGTAATAGCTTTAATGAAATAAGAGTTCAAGTATGCTAATTCAATTCAAACGATTAAGTAAAGAAACTAGTTCACAATATACAATGATAGAATAATTGCATAAAGTAAATGCGTTGGTTAGGATACTTGCATCCAAAAAATAAGGTTTAGATACTTGCACCGTAAAAGAGTGTAAGTTAGGAAACTTGCACTTTAAAAGAGTGTAAGTTAGAGAACTTGCCTTTAGCGTAGTTTATCCACAAAAAGTAAATCTACACTTTCGAATTCCTATCGCAATATAGTTACGTATATATGATATTCATTAGTCATATAATTAACTTCACATTTTATCTTCGAATATACGATCAACACATAAGCTAAGTCTTAACCTAGCTACACAGTTATATAGAATATAATGTCTATCCTTAACGTTCCTCCTTTTGAGTTTAAACACATTCTCATATCATATAAGATCGCAACAATTAGCAAACATGCTCTCATATTATTAATATCACAGAAGACCACAATTAATACTAAATGTATTTTATTTTAGCAAGTTATGGCATTCTCATAAGTTAACCATCAAAATCGGGTTCAAGTAACATCATATAATGTCACGTAGCATGTATACATGTTTAAAGAGTCTCTATATGTTCGTTCAACTTTTCCAAGTTCAATCATACATGCTATAGTTCTAAATCATGATTTCTAACGACTTAGGGTCAAGCGACGCCATGAATTCCCGTAAGTTATCATGCTTGTCATGTAAACATGTAAAGTGATCACTTTTTAGACATGCTTGCAAGTTTCTACTTCATATACACATGTCTAGTATTGTTACTTAACTTAATTCATGCTTTACTGGCGCTCAATTAGTTTTCATGACATCTAACATGGCATGTGTATGTTTATGACATTTTAATGAGGTTATGAGCACTACCAAACATGTCCAAAATTTTTAGAATCTAGGCTTCGATATAACATGTCAAGATTTACGTTTCGAACTTACACTTTGACATAGTAAAGTTCACAATTGAAACCCACATGCTCATGTCATATTATGAAACATATATAAGAAAGTCAACATGCTTTTCATGCATTTCAAGGCCCTATAAACATGCTCGAAAAGTCAGAATGTATATATGGTCTTTACATGTCAATATCAACCTTCAAAACTTGTATTTTTGTTAGAAAGGTGCACTAGTTGGGTTCACATGTTCATATTATATTACGATACATATATACTTAAGTCAATATGCATTCCATGTGTTTCTAGGTCATACAAACGTGTCTCAAAAGTCAGAATACTATTATGGTATTTATATATCAAAGTTCCTCTTTTCATAACTTTAAGTTTCTTTGAAATACTTAACTAAAACAACTAGCTTGGATTGCTATAACCTAGTAACCTTATTCCATATGTTAGTGTGAGTTATAAGCATACTCTACTAGTACAACATGTTCAATACATCAGAAGATATAATAGAAATTATCAGCAAATTCTGCAGTGGCGTACGGCCACGCCCAAATTGTACTAGGGAGACGCCCAGCCGTGCGGCTCCCGTTCCAGTCCAAAGAGTTCCAGCCTCGGTAGATATCAAGCCCAAATCACAAAATTACTTCACCGATTCGATTTTTAAACATGCTACATTATATACTAACATGTTACTAGGTATATATAACAACTAATAACCATTCTATAATTCAATTAACATTCCTGGCAACCAAAATCAAGAAATGGAATTTTGACAGAAACTGAAAATGAAGAACATGAAGCAATCTTATACCTTCGCTATATGAAATGAACGTGCTGAAATTGAAATTTCTCCCTATGTGACTATCTTGTTAACAAACTCACAACACTCTCAATCCAACACTTAGCAAAATTCTCAGCAAATCAAATTGAAGAAACATGGCTACTATTTTTAGAACTTCAAATATACAGACAATGTGATTGTCCTTCAATTTAAACCAATGAGAATGTTAGATTACAGGGTGGTTAAGAGGGAGTTGGTAAATGGTTGGTAAATCTCATCATCAAAACCACTCCCCATTGATCATTGCTAGCTAAGCTTGGGAGAAGAATGGGGAGAATAGGCCTTAGCCTTTTTGCCATACACGTGAAGGAGAAGGAGAGTGACTATTATATTAGGACAAGGAATTATCAGCATTTGCAACACTGATATATATATACAATACTTGTTTTACTATGCACATTTCATATATATATATATATATATATATATATATATATATATATATCCAAGTTGTATTTGTATAATACATTCTTAGGTTGTAATTAAAATGTCACAATGTAATTCACATACTGTAATAAGTGTAATTTCACACATATGATCCATGTACATTATATTACACCGGTATAATTTAATCGGATACTATCACATTATTAAAATCTACAATCAACAATTGATTACAATATATTCATATTATGATAATGTATACTTACATACATATTGTCATATACACATAATTCATGTAGCTCACATAGTTTAGTTGATCATAACATATAGTTTATGTGTACTTGCATGGTCACACTTAAGTGTCTCTCTACACTATATAATATAGTTGTATTCCATATACTTTATATATTCAAGTATTGCACATTTGCACATATCAATTAATAAAATCTTATTATATTAATAACTTACTTATTTGTCAAATAAATAAATTATTTATCTCATTGATTAATTAATGATAAAATTAATTAATCCATTCCTCATTGATTATTAATTTCCATAATAATCGATTAACACTTATACGACTAATTATCACATTAACAACTATAAATCTCAGCACAGTTATAAACAAGTGGTTTATTATTATTATATTTCTTGCAATAATAATAATTACATATTATTAATTAATCACAGTTAATATTCCATAACCATTAATTAATATTCTACAATAGCAATTAACAACTAATATAGATTAATTGTTTACTTAATAATTCATTTTTTGATTAATATAATCATTAATAATCCTCATCACTGTGCCACACAAGGCTATCAACGAGTTTATGGCTACTCCATTAATTTCTCAATTATTATAATTATTTAATTTTACATAATTGAATTAATTCATCTCATAACACAATATCATTTATATATGAATAAATATTCACTTCCATTAATATATTCATTTAATAATATATGGAAATTCTCAGGTATTACAGGTCCAGGCACTGATGGCTTTACTAGTGAGATATCTTGATATATTCGTTGAAGTAGTATTCAACGGCTTATATCACTGGATCCTTCTCAACGGCCCTTCTAAGTATTTGTATAATAGATTCCATCATCTCTCCTTTATGGGGATGGATTGATATACTGTTTCCGCCCTCGGACCATTCCTGATGTTTCGCTGGGGTTGTGTCAATGGCTGATCATTGAGTGTGAAAAGGGGCAAGCTCTTTACTTGCGACCCTGCTGGATTAGATTTGGCTTGGCTGATGACCCAGGTGATGCTAACATCCTGGAGGATGTATCCCATTCCTCCATTGCCCAATGTTGAAATGCAGTGCAGAGGCCTTAACTTGTGAGGACTTGGCGTAGGTTAACATGTTTAATGATGTAGATTTCATTTTCCAGACCTTTTGTCATCGGGCATCTATTTTTTCTGAGTTAGGGATTCTCTTCATAATTTTTCCCTTCTTGTGGAGGGACAAACTTATGTCGCCTTAATTTCTTTTAAGAATTCTCCCTTTTCTTTTGATGAGGAGCCTGGTCCCGCCATAGATCCTTTCTGTTTCTTGGAATTGGAAATGCCCTAGCCCTTTCGCAGGTTGTTACTGGGGTTCACAGAAGAAACTCGCTTTGTTGACCACATCCAGAGTGAGCAATATCCTGCACATTAGACAAATAACAAAATGTGCCTAAAATCTTGATGGCTCGGGCCGTCAGAATTAGTATGATCTTGTGAATGAGGCATTTGAAGTTTATATTTCATGAAATCGAATGCTTTTATTCAATGCGCTCTTATCTTATTGCTAAAGATCTTTAAAGGGAGTATAAAAATGAATTTTTTCCAAAGGAAATTGAAATTTTTATTTGACAAGTTCTTAAATCGCAAGAAAACTTTTAAGCGTCTATGGTCATTTTTCATGGGTAGGATCAAATTCAAAAGACCCATCTCCCTTCATCAGAGATACCTTATCTTTGCTCTAAACACTGCTTCACAAAATTAAACATCATATGACATGCGCACTATGAGTGACATAACCCTTAGTAGGGGTTTCTCTTCTATGACTTTAGATGATCTCATATTTATTCTGCCAAAATTTTCTTTCCTTGCTTAACTTTGTCGTTTTCTTATGTTATTCAGAGTTACCAATGTAACGAGTTTTGGACTAATGACTTCTAAACCAGACGATTTTTGGGCACTAGGTGTTAAGACACCCCTTTGGTTTTACTGGCTCGAGTAACAAAGGCCACACTTTGAGACAAGTCAGGCGGTCTACTCTTTTTGATCCTCACCTGAGCTTATACAAGATTTATTTTCTTAGACACTAAATTACCCGTGTAGCGAGTATTGGGCCAATGACTCCCAAACCAGACGGCTTTAGGGAACTAGCTGTAGAGACACCCCTCGAGCTTAATTACTCGAGTAACCTATGCCATGATTCGGATCTGCTCCGATTTTAACTTCTTCTTTTTGTAATGCTCATTTTCTTAGGCACTGAGTTATCCATATAACGAGCGTTGGGCCGGTGCCTCCTAAACCAGATGGCTTTAGGGCACCAGGTGTAAAGACACCCCTCAGGCTTAATAACTCGAGTAACCCAGGCCACGATTAGAGACATTAGGCTGGCTACTAATTGTCATCCCTGTCATCATAGTTTCATACCCCACAGCTAAAAGTTAGGGCGATCGCAAAGTACAAACATGCATATGAGGTCAAATTTGCTCTAAAAAGTGCTTGGAATTAGGATGCCATGCCTAATCAAAAGGTTGAATAGTCTTAATTCTCTAATTGTTCCCGTGATTCTTGCTCCACGAACGCTTATCAGAATTAATCCAATTAATAACAAGTTAAGCAAAAATATTCTCAGTTTATAACCTTTTTCTAAGATTCTAACGCAAGATTTATCTATACTTAGCATGTATATCATTGCCAATGCATGTGACTGGAAATTGAAAGCATATAAAGAGATGAAAGAGTCGTACCTTATCAGTGGATCGCAGTATTCTAAGAAAATTATGATTGGAAAAGACAGATTGATCATACCAGATCGCCAATAATGGAAGCTCTGATGATGACAGACCATTCTGATGGTGCCAACTGGTGCATTTTCATTGGATGGTTGATAAATGCCCCTGTGTTGAGTTATTACAGTTTCTGAAATTGCCCCAGTCTTGTGGCAAGGGTCCCAGCATCGGGTTGTCATTGATTCTAAACTTGCCCTAGTCTTGTTTGTCATCGGGGATGATTGCTTTGTTGTATGTTTGATTGATGGGCTGATAAGATGCCGAGATCGCAAGGGTTTTTTTTTTATCGCATGACCCCTGTCGACGTTGGTTTAAAAAATCTACGGGTCGGGTCACAACCCGGGTCTTTTAATCTCTTTTCCTAAGTTCTCTCTACCCTTATTCTTTTTATTTAGGAAAAAGGTTTTGAAGGGTCTTTTAGGAAAAAGGCCAACATGTATCATATCGACAATTTGAACGTTTTATAGAGTCGCCAGTTGGTAGATTTGAAAATGGTTGTACCAACTCAACCGAGTTTTATTTGAAAGAGGCCCAATTGCTGGACACTATCAAAACATGATATTTGAAAACAAAGTTTGAGCTCGGGGGCTTGGTTAAGTGTGGGAAAGGTGTTAGGCACCCCATAACTCTCGTGTAAACACGGTCCACATCTTTTCAATATTTCTCTCTAAAAATTGGAATGAGTGAGTGAATGTTGTTTGAAAATTGGGACTATTGATTTGATTGATTAAAAGTAGTGCTTTGCTTCTTTGAACTTATATACGAAGGGTTTGATTTGATTTGAAAATCAGTCTTTGATTTGATTAGCAAAAGTATTTAATTTGATTTGCAAAAGCTTTTCTTTTGATTGAATTTAAAATGATGTTTTGAAAGTTGGTTTTCAAACCCTTACGCTAGCATAGGAATTGAAGCCTGTTGATACTTCCAATTTTATCTTTATAGCCTTAAGGCTGCATGTGAATGATGATTTGCCGGGCTGCGAAGCATCCTCGACCATAAAAATATACAAGTGTCGGTCTCCTCATGGGTATGAAAACCATCGGAGGGACGCTGACACGATAATCAATATTTTTCACTATGTCGAGACCTTAAACCAGGATAACTGTTTCAAGGTCTTTTTGCATGTACATTTCAATAGAAAAACGGGCAGGGTACATTTGTAAATCGGAGTTTGTCCATCGTGGGAATCAGATTCTGATCAGTTTGATCATGAATCCCACGATTCCTAGGCTCACATATGAGTCGCCAAAACCTGCACAGTTCAAATTTGTATAGAAATGGAAATATACATCATCACTGTTGGGTTTGTATGAAATCGTGACGCAATCAAATTGCAAAAATTAGCGGAAGCATGGTATATCAGAGTTTTAAAAAAATTCTACAAAACCATTACCCGGATCATCCTTTATGCAAATTATTAATTTAAAACGATAAATAAGAAGTTATGGAATCATACCCTTGTAGAACGAAGCTTTCACAGGTACTAGTTCAACTCCTTGTTCTTCGTGATCTCCTTGAATTTCCGGGTTAGATTCCTTCATTTGATCAACGTTAGCCACCCAAGTGTTTGGCCTCTAGAGGTGATCCACCAAGGAAGAGGAATTATCAAGAAGGAGGGTGTTTGGCTAAACCTTAGTTTTCTATCTTCTATAGAAAAGGAGTACTCTCCAACAATTAGAATTGCATCAATCAATATCTATGATAAGACTCCTCTTATATAGATATTGGTCAACCCTTCTAATCCTATTAGACATGGGATTTCTTTTAATTAATTAAACTCCTTTAATTAATTTAGGCTTCCCATCACATGGGAATAATTAATTAAATTCATTTATTTAATTTGTCTCCTAATCTTATTAGAAATAAATGAGAGTACTAATATTAAATTAATTACTAAACTCCTTTAGAAATTAAAATAATAATAATTGTAATAATATTAATAAGACTCCTCTTATTAATTTATATTTAATATTTCCAAAATATTAAATAATAAACATTAAGCTATTTAATTTATTCTATCACTATAGATTAAATTAATTATACTTAATGCATTATTACGATTATGCCATTACCTTCTTAAATAATTATTCTTCCTTTTATGGTGTGACCCTTTAGGTTCTCTATATTAAACCGGTTGTGAATAAATCAATTAGAATAATTCTAATCTTATTTAAATAAATAAATTAAACTAATAATCTATTTAAATAAATAATATTTATTCTACAATAGGGATAAGCCTCCCTAGCGATCAACGACTTTCCAGATAATATAGATTTCAACATTAATCATAAAAGAACTTGTGAGTAAATAGTTACCATACAATTCAATCCTTCCACCATACAATGTCCCAATTAAATATAAGACATGAATTTACTGTCAAGTCTTATTTTATTTAATTATATGTATTTCGATTAGAAAATGCACAACTCCGATTAATGCAAATTAGAAACCTCTTTCTAATTTCATTCCACCTTGGCCAAGGATTCCTGGGTTGTAATTTAACAAATCACATAGGACATATCTCCTCTTTTACTAGAGGTGGTAGATTCTTTATTGATCATTCATTATCTCCATATGTAACTCATTATACCCAAGCATACCCTATATATGCCTTAAAAGGTCTTAAGGAATAAGTCAAAGTATAATTTGTTACATATAAGATACTATGATGATCTCAAGTCCAAGGATCACTTGTACTACTTCACATTAGGAATTCCTATTGACAGGCGAGTAAAACTCCATTAGGTATTCCATAGCGAGTCACGTTCAGTGAACTTATTCTATAATAAGCACCTACATACTTGCTTTAGTGTCTCCGCACAAATGATCATGAGACCAATCATCCTTATCCAATGAGCAAGCAACATATGTACCAATCTATCCGGATTTACTAATCTCCATTTTAGTAATCCCACGATTGGGAACTATTTTAGTTTTAAAGCTTTCTAAGAATATAGATCTCATTAGCATGATCAACATCATGATTCTAAAAGCATTGCTTAAAACTATGGGTTATTTACATATTATAAAAACAGCACCATGTAGATAATTAAATGCCTTTAATAAATGAATATTTTATTAATAAATAAATAAGATTGTTTACAAAGTATGTGCTTTATCATCATACATGATTGGCTTGTATGCACACTACTATCAATCACGTCGCAATGGAACCAAGGATTCATCAATAAATTTTGGCTGCGCGTGGCCAAAGCATCTCGTTCCAACTAGATAGCGATCTAAGGGACACGAGGTTGCTTTGGAAGCTGAAACTAGAAAGAATGCTAGATTTAAGGAAATCTCAGCCATTCTAGCTTCCTGGTTCAGTCTGGAGATTTTGAACTGTTTGAAAACTAGAATTGGAGAGATTTAAATAAATCTAGTCCGCCCGCAGTTATGTTAGTGCCAATTCATATAAAATGAATATTTAAAGCAGCAGTTGACTAGAAAACGAGTAAAGCAATATATATATATATATATATATATATATACAGTTATATATAAAAGCGGTAAAGGGCGATGGGTTTTCATGCCGGTTCCCGAACTGGAATTGATATATATATATATATATATATATATATATATATATATATATATATATATATATATATTAATAGAAACGTAGTCAACCAAGACTGGGAAGAGAACCCAGTGATGGTGAAGGCTGCTTATATATGCATAAATATATATAAAAGTAGTAAAAAGGCCACAGAAAAATCCATGCCGAACTGAAATGTAAATGTACAGAAAAGTAGTCAACCAGGGACTGAAAAGATAACCCAGTAATGATGAAGTGTGCAAAAACAGTATAAAGGCCACGAAATAGTCCAAGCTAGACTGGAATGTAAATTGCAGAAAAGTAGTCAATCAGTTACTAGGGAGATCACCCAGTATGGCGAAGAGTGCAAAAATAGTATAAAGGGCGATGAGTTTTTACGCCGGTGCCCGGACTAGAATTTATATATATATATATATATATATATATATATATTGACAGAAATATAGTCACCCAAGACTGGGAAGAGAATCCGGTCATGGTGAAAATCGCTTATATATGCGTAAATATATATAAAAGCGGTAAACTACCTCGGATTTGACATCCGAGCTTGATAGAATTGAAATGTTAGTATATATATAGTTAAATATACACAAAAAAAAGGCCAAACCCAGACTGGGAAGATAACCCAATTCGGCGAAGTTGCCAGAACGTGTGTGCTAGTGCGTTGAAGTTGTTGGAGCTGACGGATCGTCAATCCGAGTTGTAAAAATGCCAGAAAATCAATTTATGTACACAAATGTACCAAATTTTGATGAAAACGGCCACGGAACTAAGTTCCGGGCATTTTTAGAAACTGAAACTTAATGTGCAAGTGTATAAAAGTACGAAGAAGTAATATTCACTTTCTGATCGTGAAAATACTTACAATGGACTGCTACACGGGCTTTTTGCCAAATCGTAGGCTCTATACGTCCAAATATACTTGTTAGTTCCTGATATGTGGTAGTATATGGGTATATTTACATGTTGGAGTGAAAATATTTAGGTTTGGAAGAGGTGTAAAAGTTAAAAAATTGAACTGGCAGAGCTTCGCTGCGTTTCAAAATTATTAAATATTAAGGGGGTGCACTTTTATTTATAGGCCAAGGAGCCTCCACTCTACCCGTTGCTACCGCAGGTAGAGGTGAGGCTCCCCAAGGTGGGGACCACATTCATGGCTTTGTCGTCTCGTAGTGCGTGTATGCTAAAAAAATTCAATGTCAGGTTCGAAACTTCATGACTTTTGATCGGAGCGTCCGTTTGAGGCATGCTATATCTTTCCGGAAAGCCCTCGCCGATAGTGTTGCAATGACATAGGATTTAACTATTTTTAAGCCCAAAAAGACGGGTTCATGGCCGGGTCTTTGTTTCCCCGAAGTTTATTCGTCGAGCCGTCTTGCGCTGTTTGCACTCGGGATCATTGTTGTGTTTCATTCTGACTTTGGCGGCGTTGATTCATCTTGAGTTTGATAGAATCCGTTGAGAGTTGGTAAAATGATTTTTTTCCCATCTCGGGGTTGTCTCTAGTGTCGCCATGACCTTTGGTTGACTTTCGAGAGTTGTTTCCAAGACTTGGATCCCATTCGAGTCTGTTTGTCCCCAGTGTTGCCTCTGTGGCTGACGTGGTCATTCTAGGTTTTCTTTTGGAGGTATTGTGATGCTTAAGGTTTATGTTTAAAGTATACCTGACTTCCCGAGCTGATACTGGGGCTGACCTGTAGCTCTCGGGTTGCTGTCGGGGCTGACCTTGACTTTCCGGGTTGCTGCCGGGGCTGAATTAGTTGACCGATTTTGAGACCAGATTTGCGTTGCTTGACCGATATTGGGGATCGGATTTGAGTTGACCTATATTGGGGATCAGATTTAAGTTGACTGATATTGGGGATCGAATTTCAGTTGAATGACCGGTATTGGTAACCAGATTTGACTTGAAGAGATGGTCTTGCCCTCCTACATTGTTAGTAACAGGAACACTAAAGTTTGAGTGTCTACAGATGCCCCTCTTTATCATGTTTATGTAATGCAATGGAATGAACAGGATAAATATTGCTAGACACTTGAAATATGACAAGATGTTAATGATACAAATCGCAATGCAATGAATGTTAACATGTTTTTGCAAATCGCATTTCGCACTTCGTATATCTCATCACAAATCGCATTGCATCGCATATCGCATCGCAGATCGCATCGCAAATCGCATCGCAAATCGCTTACCTTTACCGATGCCTGTGTTATGGCTGATCTCAACGGTTTACTTTCATCAATGTTGCTGATGTCTATGTTGGTGTTGACTTGAATGGTTTGATTTCCATCGGTGTTGCCGATGCTTTGTTTGATGAGGATGAACTAATATGTTTCCCACATTTCTACTAGGGATGACGTTCTTTATGATAGCCTTTGTTGTTATCTTGGTTTTAAGATGAATGGTTTCCCCAAGCTGTCGATACTATCAGGGGGTAGATTCTCTCTTGGCTGATGCCGTTGTATATTTCTGAAGGCTCCTCTGATGGGGATATATCTCTTTTGCAGAGTTACCTCAGTGGGTGCTCCCGATGCCTATCCTGATGATAACTTACCCTGGTAATTTGCAACAATGCCTACCCTGATGGTAGGGACAATGGTTGATCATTGGACTGTCCCGATGCCTACTCGAGCAGTAGCAGATTTTTTCATCGAATTTGTGTGTTTAATGTGTATGCATATTTAACTCTACTGGGTATGAATGCCTAACTTTTTAATGGAGATGTGCGCTAATGTAGCTCTTGTTGCACATGTGCAGACCAAACATGATATGATGATCTTAATTTGTCCTAGGTTGATGTATATTCTTAATTAAATTGATGTAGAACCATGCCTCACCCTTTAAATTGATGCATGTGCAGACCAAACATGATATGCATGGCTCCTTTTGTCATTCTCAAAGCAGGTTTGGATGTTCCCCTTTCATATGCCATCTCTGATGAGGATCTCACAGGGGCTGCTATTTTCTGGATCTGGATTTGTTACTGGTCCCTCTGGTGGTCCAAACAATGATGGCTTTATTAAGAGATATCCTGATATCTTCGCTGAAGTAGCGTTTCATGGTATACATCACCAGATCCTTCTCAACGCCCCTTCTTAGTATTTGTATAACAGATTCCATCATCTTCCCTTTATGGGGATGGATTGATATACTATTTCGGCCATCAGACCATTCCTGATGTTTTGCTGGGGTTGTGCCAACGGCTGATAGTGTCAGACAATCTGACCTTTGCTGAAGTACCCTTCAATGGCTGAACGTCACCGAACCATTTTCGATGCTTTGCTGGGTTGTGCCAACGACTGATCATTAAGTATGAAAAGGGGAAAGCTCTCTAATTGTGACCCTGCTGGGTTAAATGCTGGCATGGCTGATGACCAAGGTGATGCTGACATTTTGGAGGATGTAGCCCGTTCTTTTATTGCTTAGATTTAAACTTTAGTGTAGAGGCCTCGACTGATGAGGACTTGGCATAGGTTGACATGTTTGATGATGCAAATTTCATTTGCCAGACCTTTTGTCATTGGGAATCTATTTCTTTCTAGGTTAAGGACTCTCTTGAGAATTTTTCCTTTTTGTGGAGGGACAACTTATGTCACCTTGATTTCTTTCAGGAATTCTCCCTTTTCTTTTGATGAGGAACTTGGTCCCGCCGTAGATCCTTTCCATTTCTTGGAATGGAGAAATGCCCCAGCCCTTTTGCAGGTTGTTACTGGGGTTCATAGAAAAACTCGTTTTGTTGTACATGTCCACAGTGAGCAATATCCTGCACATTCAGACAAATAACAATATGTGTCGAAAGCTTGATGGCTCGGGTTGTCGGGGTTAGTATGATCTTGTGAATGAGGCATTTGAAGTTAAAGTTTATGAAATTGAATGCTTGTATTCATCGATCTTATATCTTATAGCTAATGATCTTGAAATTAAGCATGAAAATGAATTTTTTCTAAGGAAATCAAAATTTTCATTTGACAAGTTATGTAATCGCAAGAATACTTTTAAGCGTCCATGGTAATTTTTCACGGGTAGGATCGGATTCAAAAGACTAATCTCCCTTCATCAGAGACACCTCATCTTCGCTCTAGATATTACTCTTCACAGAATTAACATCATATGACATGTGCACTATGAATGACGCAACCCTTAGCAGGGGTTTCTCTTCTATGACTTCTAGATGATCTCATTATCTTGCAAATTTTTTTTGCTATCCTCGCTTAACTTTGTCTCATTTTCTTAGGCTATTCAGGGTTACCCATGTAACGAGTTTTGGACTAATGACTCCTAAACCAGATGGCTTTAGGGCACTAGGTGTTAAGATACCCCTTAGGGTTTACTAGCTTGAGTAACAAAGGCCACACTTCGAGACAAGTTGGGCGGTATACTCTTTTTGATCCTCGCCTGAGCTTACACAAGATTCGTTTTCTTAGGCTCTAAATTACCAATGTAGCGAGTGTTGGGCTGATGACTCCCAAACCAGACGGCTTTATAGCTCCAGGTGTAGAGACACCCCTCGGGCTTAATTACTCGAGTAACCTAGGCCACGATTCGGATCTGCTTAGGTTTCACCTTCCTCTTCTTGCAATGCTTGTTTTCTTAGGCACTGAGTTACCCATGTAACGAGTGTTGGGCCGGTGACTCCCAAACCAGACGACTTTAGGGCACCAGGTGTAAAAACACCCCTCAGGCTTAATAACTCGAATAACCCAATCCACGATTCGAGACATTAGGCTGGCTACAAATTGTCATTCTTGTCTTCATAGTTTCATACCCCACAACTAAGAGTCAGGTAAATCGCAAAGTGCAGACATGTATATGAGGTCAAGTTTGCTCTAAAAAGTGCTGTAAACTAGGACGTCGTGTCTAATCAAAAGGTTGAATTGTCTTAGTTCTCTAATCGTTTTCATGATTCTTGCTCCACGGACGCTTATCAAAATTAATCCAATTCATAATAAGTTAAGCAAAAATCTTTTTTTCCTTTCCTCTTTTCCAAGATTTTAATGCAAGATTTATCTACGCTTAACATGTATATCCTTGTCAATGCATGTAACTGGAGATTGAAAGCACATAAAGAGATGAAAGAGTCGTACCTTATCAATGTATCGAAGTATTCTTAGAAAATTATGATTGGAAAAGATCGATTAATCATACCGGATCACCAATGATGGAAGCTTGGATGATGATGGACCATGTTGATGGTGCCGACTTATGCATTTTCATTGGATGGTTGATAAATACCCCGGTATTGAGTTGTCACCAATTCTGAAATTGGTCCAGTCATATTCTAAGGGACCCCACATCGGGTTGTCGTTGATTCTGAACTTGCCCCAGTCTTGCTTATCATCTGGTGTGATTGCTTTTTGGTATGTTTGACCTGTGGGATGATAAGATGCCGAGATCGCAAAACTCTTTAATCGCATGACCCCCATGGTGAACAGGTAGTGGATTTTGGCTTTAATGCTTGGATTCCCTAGTCATGGTTTCTGATTTATAGGAGAAATTGGCTTTGATGACCTTTCTTCTGATTTGATGAAGGTTTCAGATTGAGGGTTTCAGCTCTTTGAAGGTCCTTCTCAACATATGTCATTGATCTTGAGTGTCTTTCTTAGATGTAGGCTTTTCAGGTTTGGCCTTCACGAGTTGACACCTACGCTGGAGGAGTATGAGCGTCTTACGGGTTTAGCATTAGCTCTGCCCCGTGCCAGGATAGCCATTAATGATATGAGACAACCATTCATGGCCATGATTGGTTTGAGACACAGAGTCGTCACTGAGGAGGTTACTGCCGGACATATAGTGTCCATTAATCTCTTTGGTAGTTTGGAGCGCTACCTGCAGATGAGCTGTAGTCTGCACGAGTGGATGTGCTGTTGATGTGCATCACTGCTTATCTGTACATGCCCCTATATATAGACCACTTAGATACTTGCTGGATGGTAGTGGTTCGCGACCTCGGACAGGGTTGTATGATTCTGCCTATGATATTAGCCGACACTCTGAGGTCGGATACTTTCTGCAGAACCCATCTAAGGGGAATTTTTTAGAGGTAGCATCGTTCTACTGTATGTATGGTTCATGACACATTCGATTCCAATCGGTACCTTCAAAAATTATGGGTACTGCTTTACCCCTAAGATAGCCCTGTCGTGCTCCTTCTAGCCAATGGAGTGTTCATATGCGGCATCATAGTCGAGCTTTTTATCGGAGATCGAGCACCCCTTTTCTATCTCGCCATATTCAGGGCTGAGTTCCCCCTACAGCTTTATTACTCATGCAGTTGGCATGGATTATATGCCCCTGGCGAGTTTGAGAGGGGTGACCACATATCATCCGCTGGCAGTCATGGGCCAGTTTGATCAGCTTCAGAACATTCACCACTTTGAGGGGCTATGGATCAGCGGATATCAGCTTTGTCTTTGTCATCAGCTGACCTTACCAGGTCTTCTGAGTGTTAACTCGCAGAGAGAGGGCTGATTTCTCTACTAGCCATCCAGATCGTTCTCCAGAGTATTTGGGATGGTTGGAGTCCAATATCGCATTAGTTGCGGCTGCCCAGTCAGCTCCGAGTATTGATTCTGATGAGGAAGAATCTATGGAGGATCCTGATTCTCCCACTAAGGATGATTTGTTTACCGGTTTGATAGCAGCTTTAGCTAGTGACCCTCCGAGCATCCTTGTCGGGACAGATCCAGCTATCGTTGATTCACTAGCTCGGATGACCTTTGAGAGTGATTAGGCTAGGGTGTTGATGTTGATAGCCCTATCTGGCAGAGATACAACTTTCGTCGCTAGAGACGAAGCTCAACCTAATCGGGATGCAGCATTAAAAAGAGGGATGAGATCCGATCTGTTAGAGATGCAGCCTTTGAGGAGATTCAGGAGGTTTCAGTTGCTCGGGATGCCGCTTTTGTTGAGAGGGACGAGGCCATAGTATGCAAATGGCAGTGGATGTTCTGGCTCGTATGGAGACCGAGGGTTAGGAGCTTGCATCTGCTCCTCTATTTTCAGAGAGATGCCATATTGGCATTGATATCCCGCTTATCCATGGGTTCAAAGTCCAGCTTTGATTTTCCTCAACAGGGCTTGTTGACCAGGAGGTTTGATAAAATTTGAGTTTTAGAAGATTCGGTGTCTTGGGACTGGTTTTTTTTTTGTTTTTTCTGAAGGTCAGACTGCACCAGGAATGGTTGCCTACGTAATCCCGGGTTGAGGGAGATCAGGTCGTTCGTAGTTCTTGTTTTTTTATGAGAGGCTTGAGAAAGGTCTCTTTTGTTTTTGAATTTTTGTGTTGGAATTTGAGGGTTTTTAAATTATTTTTTTTTAGTTTGACCGCACCAAGATGGTTGCCTACGTACTCCCGGGTTGAGGGAGATCAGGTCTTTCGTAGTTCACGTTTTTGGCTTGAAACGCTCGATTTTTGATTTTTTTTTCTTTTTAATTTTTTAACTTTTTTGATTTTTTGATTTTTTTGGTCTTTTGATTTTGTATGCATGGAAAATAAAGGGCATAATGCTAAGAAAAGGATAACGTCCCGCCATCCTCTGGAACTCGTAACTTTCCTCTGGATCTACGTTCTCCTGGCTAGCTAAGGCCTGATAGTCCAGTCGTCCTTGGTTATGTTGCCTTCGAGGCTCATGATAGAGGTTTCCTCTTGGTCATTAATATCTTCAATCACTTCCATAAATTGATCGCCTCCTGAATCAGCATATCCTATAAGGAGGCTTAAACTAGACTCGTCGCAGAAAGGCATGAACTCTAGGTTCCTTAATGGGTTAGCTTCCTTGGCAATTTCACCACCTTTCCCTTTATCTGCTCCTTCACCTTCCCCACAGGCTTGAGAGGATTTGAGTATGAAATCCCTCTCGCACTGATATTGTATCTCTAGCAAGGAACTTTCCTTTTGGGTTTTTTCCATACGGGGAAGGATCAGTATCTCCTCCTCGTCTTCCAGAAGGATAAGGTAAGGAATGTAGTTGTTGGCTTTGGGCAACAAGATATTTGATGATAGTGGATGAACTTCATTGGGAGATTCTTTTGTCTCCTCGGTTATTCCCAGAATTAGGATCAGCCCACCTTGTGTTCTGGCAGGATTGGTGCTCGTAGCCGTCACATCCTTTGGACATCTTGAGCTCTTTATTTTCAGTTTGCCTTTTGTGGTCATGGGGACTTCTATTGGTAGTTCTCCATTTTCAAGGAGGTCCTAGATTTTGAGCTTTAGAGACCAGCATTCCTCAGTTGCATGTCCAGGTGAGTTAAAATGATAGCGACATATCTTGGTGGCATCGTAACTTTTCGTTTCGGGCTTGGTAGGAGGCAGCAACTCAGTAATATTTCTCTATGCAACCATTAATGCCAACATATTTTCCAATGAGTCCCCCAATGGTGTGAATACCCTTCTCCGCCGACTCTCCCCGACTCTCAATGTCGTAGGATTTCGAGGGTTTGCTCGTGTTTGGAATGTCTATTGATATGTCCTCTTTGGGAATTCGCATTCCTTTGGACTATTTTTCCTTTGTTGAGATCTTCTGGTAATTTTATCATTCCACCTTTCTCATCCATTCAACCTGCTTTGCTCATCTTCATTCAGCTGGCTGATCTTGGAGGGAGATCTGCTTACATTCTGAATATCCTCCTCTTTCTCTTGGCTTTCTGATAGTTGAGTGAAATGATGCCTTGTATCCTGATGTTGGCTTACTACCAGATTAGCCAACAGAGTTACTTGATGTTGGATCGCATCCAATTTTTGCATTATTGTCATACCCTCCTCTGAATTTTCTGACTTTAGGACATTTGTTATGTTCCTTCTGGGGTAATTATCTATCCTTCGTATGTATTTACAATTTGGATATATTTCATCGCATCCTGACCCGATCATGTTTACTCCATCTGTATCATGCGACATCAGAAGGTTGGTGTTGACATTTTAATGGTCAGGTTGTTGGACCACAATATTGTCATTTTCTATCAACTTTTGGATTTTATGCTTTAAGGACCAACAATCTTGTGTATCGTGTCCTGGAGATCCTAAATGGTAAGAACATCTCTGGCTAGGATTGTATCTTTTTCTTTTTGGATCTAGAGGTGGAGCCAGTTCGGTAATTTTCTTGTGATCTATTAGCATCACCAACATGTTTTCAAGAGAATCGCCTAGTGGAGTGAACACCCGATTTTCTGTTCTTTCAAATTTTCTTTCTGTCATGGTAATTGTTGAATGTAGTTTGTTGTGACGGGAGATTACATTCCCTCTTCCAAATGGGGGGACTATGGTTGGGTCTCCTAGATTGCCCCTGTACAATGAGGGATACATCTTCATCGCCTTCCTTGGGTACCCTTATGGGATCACTCGTATAGTTGCCAGACTGTATATGATCGGCGACCACTTTCAAGGCTGTGAGATCTTTGATCTTTCCGGCTTTCAGGCCCATCTCTGTCATTTCGCCATGTTTGATATTCTCTGAGAATGGCTTTCCTATTCCGGTCAGGATCCTCTTATAGTAAGATGCCTCTTGGATGTCTATGAAAGTCATCACCATTTCAACTTCGGTCATAGGCGGGCTGACTTGTGCTGCCAGTCGTCTCCATTTTTGGGCATACTCACGGAAAGACTCAGTACTCTGCTTTTTGACTTTGGACACTTGATACCGATCCGGAACCATCTGAGACTAGAAGTTGTACTGAGTTAGGAAGACATGAGCTAGCTCTTCCTAACTGTGGATTTTTGCATTATCAAGTCGGGCATACCATGTCCTAGCCTCTCCAGTGAGACTCTTTTGGAAAAGCTGCATTCTAAGGTTTTCATCTTCAGCATAAGACCCTAGCTCGCCAATGTATACTTTCAAGTGCGTATAGGGATCTCCTGCCCCATTGTATTTTTCAAACTCTGGGACTTGGAATTTGTCAGGATATCTAGCCCCTGGGAGTATGCAGAGATCTGAATAGGTGACACTTCCAAGGTTTCCTTCCAAGGTTTCCAGTTCCTTTTATTGAACGGATGGTTTCTTCCATTTATCGAACATTCCTTCGGATATCACCAGTTTCCCAATCTTCTTTGAGATTTGTGATTTCGGGGGTTTTGTTGGTTCTTTTATTAGATCAAGGTTTAGGGATCTGCATTTTCCCCTTTTTGTCAGCACTTTGATTGCCACCCTGTGAGGAGGACTTGGTTTGATTGGGCATTGACTGGCTTTGAGTTCTTTTACTTTGTTCTTTTAGGAGGATAGCTAACTCTGCTATTTAATTCTTAAATCCCTCAAACTCTTTTCGAGATACTGAACCCGACTCGTATCGGCTACTTTCAGCCATATCAGTGGATAGGCTTTGTGCCTTTTTAGATTATAATCTAGTAGTGAGACCACTTTTTCACCTACAACAAAACATAGGCGTGTCAATTTCCTGAGGTAGGTAAGGACAGGATGCATGATTTATTTTTTAAACTTATCCTGCAAAACCGAGGTTAGTTGTTTTGATGACAGGATGACATGGTATTTTGACAGAGAAAGTAAATCTTTCATTATGATATTTACATTGTGATCCTCAGTAATTGGAGACTTAACATGGAATTGAAAGAGGAAGGCATGAAGAAGCTTTCCTTCAAATTTGGTTAATCAGAGACTGACCTATCCTAGGTTACTTTAGCTGCTTTGTTTTTGGCATGAAGGTTCCCAAATCATCGCAATCTACTAGAGGGGAAATTAATCTGGTCTTTCAACTGGAGCAAATCTGGGTGGTGCATTTTCATGAGCCCCAGAGACTTAGTCATCCCCAGAGACATTACTTATCACTTACAGGGTTTTCCTCCTTGTGAGAGGGACACACAACATACATTTCACATACATCGTGCCTCACCGTTGTGCATATGATGACATAGGTGCGAAACACTAAATACGGGTGCAAAGCACTAAAAAGCAGGAAAGCATTCATTCACATTCATTCAATGTAAAGACGCAGCATTCATACATTTAATAAAGACGCGACATTCACTCATTCATTGAATGAGGAGACGCAGAATTTCACGCATTCAATAGTTTTGAAAGGGAAATGTTTAAAAAGATTTGAAAGCGGCCTAAGCCCTCTACTGGTCCCCAGCGGAGTTGCCACATGTCGATGTTTGTTTAAAAAATCTGCGGGTCGGGTCACAACCCGGGTCTTTTAATCTCTTTTCCTAAGTTCTCTCTACCCTTATTATTTTTATTTAAGAAAAAGGTTTTGAAGGGATTTTTAGGAAAAAGGCCAATATGTATTATGTCGACGATTTGAACGTTTTACAGAGTCGCCAGTTGCTAGATTTGAAAATGGTTGTACCAACTCAACCGAGTTTTGTTTGAAAGAGGCCCAATTGCTGGACACTATCGAAACTTGATATTTGAAAACAATGTTTAAGCTCGAGGGCTTGGTTAAGTGTGGGGAAGGTGTTAGGCACCCCACAACTCCCGTGTAAACATAGTACCGCATCTTTTCAATATTCCCCTCTAAAAACTAGAATGCGTGAGTGAATGCTGTTTGAAAATTGGGCCTATTGATTTGATTGATTGAAAATAGTGCTTTGCTTCGTTGAACCTATATACGAAGGGTTTGATTTGATTTGAAAATCAGTCTTTGATTTGATTTGCAAAAGTATTTAATTTGATTTGCAAAAGCTTTTCTTTTGATTGAATTAAAAATAATGTTTTGAAAGATGGTTTTCAAACCCTTACGCTAGCATAGGAATTGAAGCCTGTTGATACTTCCAATTTTATCTTTATAGCATTAAGGCTGCATGTGAATGGTGATTTATCGAGCTGCGAATCATCCTCGACAACAAAAATATACAAGTGTCATTCTTTTGATGGGTATGAAAACCATCAGAAGTATGTTGACACGACAATCAATATTTTTCACTATGTCGAGACCTTAAACCCGGATAATCATTTTAAGGTCTTTTTGCATGTACATTTCTACAAAAAAATTGGCAGGGTACATTTGTAAATCAGAGTTTGTCCATTGTGGGAATCAGATTCTGATCAGTTTGATCATGAATCCCACGATTCCTAGGCTCACATATGAGTAGCCAAAACTTGCACAGTTCAAATTTGTACAGAAATGGATATATACATCATCACGTCACAATGGAACCAAGGATTCATCTGTAAATCCTGGCTGCGCATGGCCAAAGCATCTCGTTCCCACTAGATAGCGATCTAAGGGACACGAGGTTGCTTTTGAAGCTGAAACTAGAAAGAAAGCTAGATTTAAGGAAATCTCAGCCATTCTAGCTTTCCGGTTCAATCTGGAGATTTTGAACCGTTTGAAAACTAGAATTGGCGAGATTTAAATAAATCTAGTCCGCCCGCAGATATGTCAGTGCCAATTCATATAAAATAAATATGTAAAGCAGCAGTTGAATAGAAAGCGAGTAAAGCAATATATATATATATATATATATATACAGTTATATATAAAAGCGATAAAGGGCGATGGGTTTTCATGCCGGTGCCCGAACTGGAATTGAAATATATATATATATATATATATATATATATATATATATATATATATTGACTGAAACGTAGTCAACCAAGACTGGGAAGAGAACCCAATGATGGTGAAGGCTGCTTACATATGCATAAATATATACAAAAGCAATAAAAGGCCACAAAATAATCCAAGTCGAACTGAAATATAAATGTACAGAAAAGTAGTCAACTAGGGACTGGGAAGATAACCCAGTAATGATGAAGTGTGCAAAAACAGTATAAAGGCCACGAAATAGTCCAGGCCAGACTTGAATGTAAATTGCAGAAAAGTAGTCAACAAGTGACTGGGGAGATCACCCAGAATGGCGAAGAGTGCAAAAACAGTATAAAGGGCGATGGGTTTTCACGCCAATGCCCGGATTGGAATTGATATATATATATATATATATATATATATATATTGACAGAAATATAGTCAACCAAGACTAGGAAGAGAACCCAGTGATGGTGAAAATCGTTTATATATGCGTAAATATATATATAAAAGCGGTAAACTACCTCGGATTTGACATTCGGGATTGACAGAATTAAAATATTAGTATATATACAGTTAAATATATACAAAAAAGGGCCAAACCCGGACTCAGAATATAACCCAGTCTGGCAAAGTTGCCAGAACGTGTGTGCTAGTGCATTGAAGCTGTTGGAGCTGACGGATCGTCAATCCAAGTTGTAGAAATGCCAGAAAATCAGTTTATGTACAAAAATGTACCAAAGTTTTACGAAAATGGCAACAGAACTAAGTTTCGCGCATTTTAGAAAATGAAACTTAATGTGTAAGTGTATAAAAGTATGAAGAAGTAATATTCACTTTCTGATCGTGAAAATACTTACAATGGACTGCTACACGGGCTTTTTGCCAAATCGTAGGCTCTATACGTCCAAATCTACTGGTTATTTTCTGATATGTGGTAGTATATGAGATATATCTATGCGTTAGAGTGAAAATATTTGGGTTTGGAAGAGGTGTAAAAGTTAAAAAATTAAACTATCAGAGCTTCGCTGCGTTTCAGAATTATTAAATATGAGGGGGGGTTCACGTTCATTTATAGACCAGGGAGCCTCCACTCTACCTGTTGCTACCACAGATAGAGGTGCGCCTCCCCAAGGTGGGGCCCACATGCCCGGCTTTGTCGTCTCAAAGTGCGTGCATGCCGAACAATGCGATGTCAGGTTTGAAACTTCATAACTTTTGATCGGAGCGTCCGTTTGACGCGTGCTATATCTTTTTGAAAAGCCCTCGCTGAGAGTGTTGCAATGGCATAGGATTTAACCCTTTTAAGTCCAAAAAAATGGGTTCATGGCTGGGTCTTTGTTTCCCCACAGTTTGTCCGTCGAGCGGTCTTGCGCTGTTTGCACTCGGGATAATCGTTGTGGTTTATTCTGACTTTGGCAGCATTGCTTCAGCTTGATTTTCACCAAATCAGCTGGGAGTTCGTAAAATGACCATTTTGCCCCTCCCGAGGTTGCCTCTAGTGTCGGCATGGCCTTTGGTTGACTTCCGGGAGCTGTTTCCAAGACTTAGATCTCATTCGAGTCTGTTTGTCCCCAATGTTGCCTCTGTGGCTGACATGGTCATTCCAGTTTTCTTTGGAGTTGTTATGAGCTCAGGTTTATGTCTGCAGTCGACCTGACTTCCCGGGCTGATGCCGAGGCTGACCTGTACCTCCCCGGGTTGCTGCCAGGGCTGACCTTGACTTTCCAGGTTGCTGCCGGGGCTGAATTGGTTGACCGATATTGAGATCGGATTTGTGTTGCTTGATTGATATTGGGATCAAATTTGAGTGACCTATATTGGGGATCAGATTTTAGTTGAAGGACCATATTGGTGATTGGATTTTGACTGAAGAGAGACGGCCTTGCCCCTCCTGCAGTGTTAGTAATAGGGACGCAAAATTTGAGTATCTACAAACCCCTATAGTGAAACATGTAGGGATTTTGGCTTATGCTTGGATGCCCTAGTCATTATTTTTGAGTTCTTTTAGCAATTGGCTTTGATGACCTTTCTTTTGATTTGATGAAGGTTTCAGATTTAGGGTGTCAGCTCTTCGAAGGTCCTTGATGATGATTATGCTTGATATATCGCTGTGTTGTTTCAACTTTGATGATTGATGTCGAGATGCCTTCGAACTCCAATGAATTGGACCTAAGAGCTCAGCTTGGTTGGTTGTGATGGCTTTAACCTGATTCAGGTTGATCTGTGAGGTTTAATCCGTGGTCTTTTGCTCAAGGAATAGATCGTCGGGTATGAGATAGACTTTGCCATGACAGTAGCCCATGTGCTTCTATATGTCAAAGGAGATCAGGTCTTCTCGCACATGAGTTGTTGACATGTTGCATCCTATGATGATTGCCATTTCATCCTTGTGACTAGTCGTCTTGATGTATCAATTTCTCTTCCTTTTTAGACTTGCTTCGGATTTGATGGAATAACATTGAGGCGCCGTTGTATCCCCTCAACATGTGTCATCGATCTTGAATGTCTTTCTTGGATGTAGGCTTTTTAGGTTTGGCATTCATGAGTTTACTCCTACGCTGGAGGAGTATGATATCCTCACGGGTTTGACATTGGATCTGCC